>JAKSZP010001442.1:0-183845 GCA_022478985.1 Massospora cicadina | reverse complement strand
ATTTAGTTAAAATGGACCAGTGATCTGGTATACAAATAAAATAGGCTGTCAAAGAAATTTAACAAGATAGTAGCTCTTAAAATTATATGCATTGTGCTTCCTGGTGTTTATACTAAAAATGGCCTGAATTATCTCTTGATTGGACTGAACACCCGTTCAATTATCCTCTCCAGGGTCAAGCCATTCTTAATCAAATGGATTGTCATCAAATGTACCCTTGCCTTTAAATGTGCAAGAATTAATAAAGGTGATTTAAGAATAACCATATGATGGAAATTTTTCTCAATGAAGCAACCAACATCCAAATGCCCTCACACAATGGAAGGCCAATATTCCTATATCTAATCAAAGGAAGAAGATGAAGTTTAACCCTTGCACTAGATAAGAAGTGAAGATCCTAAACAAAAGAGAATGTGATTGCCTCATCTACCATAGAATACCTAGTCACCCTATAAATATTGAAAGAATGCCAAATAAAAATTATCATAAACTTCTCTAGAAAATTTATATTTATTTTAACTCTTCACATAGTTATAATAATTAGCATCATATACCAGTATAGTGCAATATACCAGACCCTAAAGAAGCAAAAATGCTACGCCATTGCCTCTCTCCAGTAAACCAATCTGACAAGCTATCTTGAAGCCTATTTGCAACTTCCATTCCTACTACTCTTGGCACCCCAAATTCTTTTAATATTTAGTTTTTCCTTATGTTTATATTGATGCTAGAACATCAGATTTCAAGCACACAGGCCAAAATACATCAAAATGGTACTGCTTTAATACAGTAACCTTTACCAAAATTCAACAAAATTTCTGTAGCTCAGCAATAGGGGATTTTATAATAAACCTAAGACTTTATACTGTAGTATATGAAGCTGCCAGTGACTCCCAAGCTCACTCAAATTTTCCTCCAGATAGGCTTCTTACAGCTTCTCCATGAAAAAGATCCCTCTGCTATTAGAAATTCTTCTCAGATATGCTCTCTATGAGAGTTCTCATAATTACTAAGCAGCACATCCAAATTGGTAGATCAAAATTGAGATATTTAAATTGAGGCAAAAGATGAATGACTAGGGCTTGAGGCATACTCAGGAAAAAGTGTGATACACCAGATGCAATAGAATGACTGGCGGATGGCCATGTTAGATGTAAGGCCCTATTAATAATGATTTTATGCTATCCTGAGGCAATGTAGAATATTACGCTAAAGTAAATCATAAGGCAATATGACAATCAAGGCCACAGCATTAATACCATAAATTGAGAAAATGAGAATTGCTTTGGTGGGATTTGGGGATTCAATTACTAGAAAATTGATATTTTAGGCCACTACTTATAAAAGCATGGGCCATAGGGTGAACTAATTACCATAAACAGATTAAATCTGCTATATACTTATTAGATAAACTATAAACAAATACAAATAAGATGCCATAATCTAGACATTTGGTCACACCAATTACAACATTTCCCCCACTCGACCAAACATTGGAGAGCAAGATGTGAGGGGGTCAACTTACTTATTGAGAACTTGGGGCAGTTGGCCTGGAACTCCGCTGATTATTAAGGAGCTTAGCATGTACCCAGTTAATAAGGTGGCCTTTAACAGGTTCCTTAAGAGTGTAAGCATCCATAAGTGTCTTCTCAATAATCTCAAAAGCTCCTTTCCATATGTGCTCCAGCTTACTAATTCATCCAAATCCATGATTATCATAGTACAACGCCAGTTCCCTAATAGTAGATTGGGGTAATGGCCGCTGGTCTTTATTATTCTATTCACAGGATCTTCTCTTATGAGCCAGCTCATTAGAATATGCTACACTTTGCAGTTGAATTATCATCTATGCCAACATTTCCAAAAACTTAGAGGGAGGCATAGATTTTTTTTATTGACACAAGTTTATAAAATTGGGGAATTGAAAGTTGTTTCCCATAAAGTAAAGCAAATGGGGAAATGTCATAGAAACGGCAGAAGAAGTTTAGACCATCCTTCCAGTCAGGATGCATGAGCACCCAAAAAGCAAGCCAGAATGACAGAGGCATTGCTGACTGAAAGACGTTGTATGGAGCCAGGCATTTGGAAATGACGAATTGTTGGTGTAGAACAATAGTAGTAATGATCCTGAGAACAAACCAAATCAAGCCCACCCCAGACCCTGGAGGTCTTACTGCAGGGGGCGGAGTTACAGAGATAGTTCAAGGAGCTCACTGGTATATGGGGCTGGTTTGACTGGGGAGACAAGGGGGCGAATCCTTGATTGAAGATGGTGGACATAAGGCCACAAGATCCCAGTATACTGTTGTTGAAAGTTCATAACAACAGGGTTAAATTGCCAGAAGTATCTAGCTCGCTTAATCCAATCTATGATGGTGGGGCCATAGTGACCATGAGTACTGGTAGAGCCCATCCGGTGTATGGACTGAAGGACCACCAGGAAAAACCCATTAGGGATGCAGCCAGAAGGAAATCAATTTGATAAAAATTGATTGTTTTTTTGAGGCAAAATTTTATTGCAAAAAAAGGAAGAAAATTGACCAACGATTTTCTTAGTGCAATGCAACTGATTAAATGGTGGTCAATTGTTGCGGGGACAAGATGGGATTGGGACCCTCAATTTTGACCTAACCATCGAATTATTTGGGAATGGGGCGGATAAGTTCACTGGGAACTGACATCAAAGAATTTGGCAGCAGGCCAAGTTGCTGTCAGTTCAACCTCAAACGTCCGAACTGAGGCTTGGCTACATTTCTGATGGTTGGCATGATGGTGTTTGGCCCGAGGAGCAGTGGGAATCCCCCAAGGCCACCCCATGTAGGGGTGGGCCCATTTGGTTGGGAACGGGTTTAGGATGCTTAACCCGCTCATGCCCAGTCGCTGGGCCATTCATTCAGTCAAAAGCATTGTGTCAGCCGCAAAGCCCAATTTTCCAGGAGGGAGCTTCAAACCCTCTCAATGGTGCCCAATGCTGTTACCTGCCCATTGGGGATGATCCCCAACAATTTTGGGAGGGGGTGATTTTTTTGATCATAGTGTTAGCTGCATTGAAACCATCAGTGATACCAGCTGATAGATCAATCCTCATCTCTTTTCAACCATTTCAAATCTGAACTTCAGGCTGTTTACCACTCGATTTTGTCCTGATCAATTTCATTTTGGTGATCTTGGCACAGATTTCACTAATTCCCCATAACAGTTCTGCCAAGGTGGGTGTGGGTACTGGGGGAGGGATCTGAAGTGGAAGCACTGTTACCCAGCGCTCATCTACCATGTGGGCGAGATTGCCCTGAGTAACGATGGGTACAGCCATCCTCTTTGGTGCCTTCTTGCTCAGGAATGGGAAAATGGCCTGATCAACGCCCAGGGGACGTTCCCCAGGACTTACATTACCTTTTCCTATTTACAAGGGAAGGGCACCACCGCCAGGAAACTGCATGAGAGCCACATTCTTGTGCGCCTTGGGTAACTTGATCGCTATAACTGTCATGACTTTTTTTGGGAGGGGCGGGGAGCTTTGGGTGGGATACATGGAATGCTTCGACCAGTTCCATACAGTTTGCACAATCGTGCGCCTTGACCCAACTGTTTTCATATGCCAGATACCCTTTCTAAGCCACAAGATATTGTACAGACTGTCAGAATTTTCAGGATGCCAGGATATTTTCTACCTTGGCCTCTTTCCATTCTCAATGATGATTGGTTCAGGTTCTGTGGGGACCGTTCCCTTTAAGGGCAACAACAGGGAAACATGGAAGATGGGGTGCTGTTTCCAATGAGCAGGGAACTTCAACCAGAACGCACCATTACCCAAGACCTCCTTACCAAATGGGGGCCTGAGCGCTTACTAGCAAACTTATGGGAAGGGGCTTGAATTCTTAAATGATGAGTATCAAGCATAACATAGGAGCCCACCATTAGATCATGACCTGGGAACCGCTTGCAATCCATGAACCGCCTGTAGTCATTGATGGCTTTGGTGAGGTGTTCCTGCACTAAGAATTGAGTTGACCTGATATGTTCAGCATGGTCCATGGCAGCTTGGACCTCGAGCTGCAAGCAAGGTCCAACTGAAAATGAAGGACTATAACCCAACGTTTCTTTGTAGTGAGAAAACCCCATGGACACGTGAGTCCCATTATTATAAGTGAACTGAGCAAGGGGAATATCGTCAGCCCAGGTGTCCTGCGCGGCTGCAGCATAATAACGCAGGTATTGTTCAAGGACTTGGTTAACTTGCTCGGTCTGTCCATCAGACTGGGGATGATATGCAGTGGAATGACAGGGGGATATTTTTAGGATAGATAGGAGTTCACTACAAATCCACGCGGTGAACTGTAAACCATGGTCACTGATGATCTACTCTTGGAGACCAAACATTGAGAAAACATGGCATACAAAAAGGCGGGCGGTTTCCTCCGATGTAATTGCAGAAGTACAAGGTATAAGGAGGGAAAATTTTGTGAAGCGATCCACCACCACCATCACTGCTGTGAACCCATCAGAGCAGGGGAGTTCGACGATAAATTACTTGGACACCAATGTCCATGGACCCTCCACCTGCTGTAAGGGGTGTAAAAGACCGTTTTTACTGGAGTGGTCTGACTTAGCCTTGGCACAAGTAACACAATCGGCGATCCAGGCTGGAACTTCGTTTGTCAAACCCACCCAATTGTAGGTCCACTTGACCAAGTCAATGTATTTCTTGTTGCCAGGATGACCAACCATGGGAGGATCATGATGTGCACGGAATACCTCAGTTCAGAAGGAGGGGGGAACCCAGATATGAGACCAAAAATAAATGAGCCCCTCCTTTAAGGAGTATAGAGTGTGTTTATGATTCT
Organism: Massospora cicadina; assembly: GCA_022478985.1. Taxonomy (NCBI): domain Eukaryota; kingdom Fungi; phylum Entomophthoromycota; class Entomophthoromycetes; order Entomophthorales; family Entomophthoraceae; genus Massospora; species Massospora cicadina. The sequence goes on along the minus strand of JAKSZP010001442.1, from coordinate 179,001 downwards.
GGTGAACTAACTGCTCAACCAACTCCACACCCTCAGGGCAGGCCATTTGACTGGCTAAGACCTGAGCAACTAGTGGGGCATTGGGAGCCAGAGCGATGGATGAAACAACAGGGGGGACAATTTATAGGATTTGGGTGGCAGGAATCATGGTAACGAGATCCACTTCCTCCAGCTCTGAGGAACAGTGGGCGGGGCTGCGGCTGAGGAAATTGGGAAGAACGTTGAATGCACCTTTTAAAAATTTGTATTTGAAGTTAAAGCTGCACAGGTCCTGATAGGTTTGGGATTGCCGATGTGCCAATTTTTGGGGTTTACAAAAGTACAAAAGAGCCTGGTGATCTGTGTGGACCATTAACTCATGTTGAGCACCCTGTAACAGATACCTCCAATGAGGTAATGCCCATGAAACGGCTGCCAACTCCTTGTTCTATATGGCCCAAGACTGTTACATAGAGGTGAACTTTTGGGAAAAATAGGTGACTGGGTGTTCCAAGACATCATACTCCTGGAGCAACACCATCCCCACTGCTACTGATGAGGCGTCACATGCAACAATATATGGCTCGATGGGATCAGCGTGTTTCAAAATGGGTGGGGACCTGAACACCTCTTTATTTGATTTAAACACCTGTTGGCATTTGGGTGACCAGCAAAATTGTACATTTTTACCTGTAAGGGGGTGGAGTGGGGCAGCAAGCTGGGAAAGTGCTGGGGAAATTTTTTTTAAGAAAATGATGGTTCCCAAGAAACTCCATAGTTGTTTCTGGGTAGACAGTATTGGCCATTCTCAGATAGCATCCAACTTATTGGGAGGGATTGCATAACCATCTTTAAGGATGAGGTTCCCGAGGAAGGTAACCTCCTCCTTATAGAACTTGCACTTGGAAGGCTTGACGAACAAGCCTGCCTTATGCAAGGCGGCCACAACTGCTTTTCAAGTCAGTAGCGTGTTGTTTGGGAGTCAGGGAGTGAACCAGCTTGTCATTGATATATGCAACTGCGCAGGTAAACCGGAGGTCACCCAGTACATTGTCAATCATATGTTGAAACGTATCAGGAGCATTCTTCAGCCCAAAGGTCATCACGCGAAATTGGAAAATGTCTTGTTTTGTCTAGATCACTGTTAACCATTCTTGCCCTTTCATTATCTGGATTTGGTTAAAAGCGTTCACTAGATCCAGCTTAGAGAACACACGGGATTTGGCGATTGCCTGGCTGATTGTCTGCTCCAGAGGCAGGGGGTAGGGATCAGAAACCGTTACTTTGGTTAAGTGGCCATAATCCATGCAGGGATGGAGGGAACCATCCACTTTTTTGGCGAAGACGATGTAAGAAACTGGTGAGGTCTCCTTGAACAGCCACCCTTATTTCAACATATCGTCTAACCAAGAGTTGAGCGCAATCTCTTCCTCCACTGTATGGGGATACAACGGACAGTTGATATTCACCAACTTCATGGTCGTTCAAAATCCATAGTCAAACCTAGTATGAGGATGCAGATAATCCGCCTTTTCCAAGTCGAAGATACTTTGATAGTGCATTAAGCCTTCAGGAAAATTGGCTGGTATGCCCACAGGAGTGAAGAGGGAAGTAATAGAACTGCAGCCTTGTGTTTTCTTAATAGTGTCAATCAGGGAAATTCACTCTCCAGTTAATCATTGGTAAATGACAATATATTAGACTCCAAGTGAATCTTGACATATCGTCGGTGCCACCATCCCACACCTAAGATCACCAAAGCACCAAGTTTGGCATAGAAGAAAAACGATCACAGAAGATAAACTGGTGGATTGAAAAAGGTACTAGCTGATGGATGATATACAAGGTCTGGGAGGCAGACAAAGCCACCATCACTGAGGGACCCGCATCAATTTCTAGTTCTCATTTGTTGGGCCAAAACAACACTCATGAAGTTCCCCATGGCTCCGGTGTCCACCAGGGCCTCAAAGGAGACATGGTGCAAGCTGACACTAATCTTCATAGGCAATAAGAAATAAGCGAGTTTTGCTTATTGGAAGATTTGACCGATTTTATTGCAACTGAAGAAATAGCTGGCAAATTGGGGGAAAGGTTGGGGGCTTTTGCAGGAGCAAAGATTGGAAGTACAAGGGTGGGAGAGCCAGCTTCCTGCATCTGGGATTTTACGGATTCATTTATAGGTGACTCAGTGTCAGCCAACTCAGACATAGGAGTTGTGACAGGATTGGCAACTGGGTCTACCGCTGGTTTGAAGGTAGGCACTTCATCCACATCTTCGTTGGGTAATCCTATCATAGAATTTCCCTTCTGATAATGGGAAGCATGGCGGGCGTGGCATTAATAGTAGTTGCGGTGGCACATATTTGATCTACTGTTCCTTGGATGGTGGACCAGGCCTTGTGATGAGCAGAAATCAAATCCAAGCCTGATCTAAAGACTGCCTGAAGCATATTGATAGAGAGACCCAGCGTGGGAGCCAGTTCATGGAAGGTAGAAATCAAAGAAGCTAAGCTAGGGGCTTTGGCCATGGCATAGAGCAATCTGAATAGGTGGTCAGAGCGTGACACAGGGGGTTTTAAGGCAGCTGACATGACAGCCATTAGTGGAGTGGGGTCTCCTGCTTGTGAGGAAGAGCGCAGAAGGCCTCTAACCCAGCGGCGGGCGTCCCCTTCCACAGCATCCAACAACGTGAGCCCTTGTTGGGCATGAGATAATGTGGAGGCGTTATTAAGCGCAATTGCTGAATGCATTTGCACCTCAGCGAGGGCATCAAGAACATGATTGGCTAACTCCTGGGAAGGAACACTTGAGATTCCTTCTGGGCTAGTGAGAGGGGGGAAGGAGCAGCAATCTGCGCCGCTTGGGCGGTCTGAAGAAGATTCTCCAAGGTAGAGCAGATACTATTCCTGAAATTGGTAAGTGACCAAACAAACAACAAAAAGCAGGATAATTGTTGCACATTCATTTGATAAAGGGTAACCACTGCAGCGCCCACCTCGAAGAGCAGGGCGGAAGTGGCTGGAAACAATGGTTGGTTGATTATGTCATGAAAACGGCAAAAGAAGTTTAGACCAGCATGCCAGTTGGGATGCGTGAGAACCCATAAAGCAAGCCAGAATGCCAGAGGCATTGCTGACTGAAAGACGTTGTATGGAGCCAGGCATTTGGAAATGATGAATTGTTGGTGTAGAACAATAGTGAATATGATCCTGAGAACAAACCAAATCAGGCTCACCCCAGACCCTGGAGGTCTTACTGCAGGGGGCGGAGTTACAGAGATAGTTCAAGGAGCTCACTGGTATATGGGGCTGGTTTGATTGGGGAGACAAGGAAGCGAATCCTTGATTGAAGATGGTGACCATAAGGCCACAAGATCCCAGTATACTGTTGTTGAAAGTTCATAGCAACAGGGTTAAATTGCCAGAAGTATCTAGCTCGCTTAATCCAATCTATGATGGTGGGGCCATAGTGACCATGAGTACTGGTAGAGCCCATCCGGTGTATGGACTGAAGGACCACCAGGAAAAACCCATTGGGGATGCAGCCAGAAGGAAATCAATTTGATAAAAATTGATTGTTTTTTTGAGGCAAAATTTTATTGCAAAAAAAGGAAGAAAATTGACCAACGATTTTCTCAGTGCAATGCAACTGATTAAATGGTGGTCAATTGTTGCGGGGACAAGATGGGATTGGGACCCTCAATTTTGACTTAACCAGCGAATTGTTTGGGAATGGGGTGGATAAGTTCATGGGAACTGAAATTGAAGAATTCAGCGGCAGGCTGAGTCACTGTTGGTTCAACTTCAAACGTCTGAACTGAGGCTCAGCTAAATTTCCAATGGTTGCCATGATGGCATTTGGCCTGACAAGCAGCGGAAATCCCCCAAGGCCACACCACGTAGGGGTGGGCCCATTTGGTTGAGAACGGGTTTGGGATGCCCAACCCACCCATGCCCAGTCGCTGGGCCATTCATTCAGTCAAAAGCATTGTGTCAGCTGCAATACCCAATTTTCAAGAAGGGAGCTTCAAACCCTCGTCAATGGTGACCAATGCTGTTACCTGCCCATCAGGGATGATCCTCAACGATTTTGGGAGGGGGGTGATTTTTTCAATCATAGTGTTAGCTTCGTTGAAACTGTCAGCAATTCCAGCTAACAGATCAATCCTCATCCCTTTTCGACCATTTGAAATCTGAACTTTGGGCTGATTACCATTTGATTTTGTCCTGATCAATTTCATTTTGGTGATCTCAGCACAGATTTCAATAATTCCCCATAACAGTTCTGCCAAGGTGGGTGTGGGTACTGGGGAGGGTTCTTAAGTGGAAGCGCTATTACCCAGCGCTTGTCTACCATGTGGGTGAGATCGCCCTGAGTAGTGAGGGGTACAGCCATCCTCTTTGGTACCTTCTTGCTTGGGAATGGGAAAATGGCCCAATCAACGCCCAGGGGATGTTCCCTGGGAATTACAGGAATGCCCCATGGCCAAATTGTCAAGGAATCTGCTGATTGAAGTAAGACTGGTCTTCCAATCTGGGTGGGTATCAACCAAGTGGAAAGGCCCAGAATGCCAAGGGCATAGCAGTTCTGAGCATTTGTAGGAGGGATCCTATTATTTAAATGAGGGAATTAAAGTTAATAAACATACCAAAGGCCCCCATAACAAACCAAATGGCTGCAATTGGGGCAACCATGGGTCTTGCTGGGGCATCCCCTCAAGGGTGGGAGAGGCAAGGAGGACGATCAATCCTCCTGGGTTTGCAGTTGTTGACCTTTGGATTTGCCTTTCCACCCGTTTTAAACTGGTTAATCATTTGAAAATTTTGAAAATCATATAAATTTTCAAAATTTTCAAAATGATGATTGACTTCACAAATCAAATTGAATCAAATCGCTCCAACCATCAGGAGGCCTTGGGCCTACCTTGCATCCATTGGGGGCTTTCAGATTTGGTAGGAAGGTCAGGTGCATCGCCAGTGTGGTGGAATGATTTTATTAATATATTTGGGCTGTATTAGCCCTTAGCATAATGGCTTGGATGGTTTGGTGCCTGGTTTCCACCTTGCTGTTGTGTGGATGGCAAGTCCTCACCTCTAAACGGAGAATCGCATTCAGCAGAGTTGGCCTCACCTCACCCAAATTGTGCCAAATCATTAGTGAATTGGCGAGGAAGATCAGGCTGAATTCTCCAATTATTTCTCAGAGGAGGAGGAGATCCCAAAGTTGGTCTACCAGGTGCCAAATTGGAACCAGGTTGCTATGAAGAGTTCAGCAGATCTGATAACTCTCCCAAAGCAGTGGATAGATGTTGTAAGCTGGCAGTGAGTTTTTGGATCATGATCCCCATTTAATGGGCCACCTGTGGGAAACCAGCCTAATTATGCTCACTGGTGCTTCCGCCAGCTGGTTTCCACAAATATATTTAATAAAATAAAGATTAAAATAAAAGCGCTAATAAAATTGGATTTTTAAGGGTTTTTATTAAGCATGTGATAAAGAGGAAAACGATACCCCTTGTCCTCCAATTATCTAGTATTTAAAGTAAATTTGAAGGTTGAGGGGGAATTTAGGGATATGATCAGAATAGCCTGCATGAGCCCAAATTAGGAAATATACAGGAAAAACATATCATAATTTGGGAACTTGCATCAGGGTAGCAGAGTGAAGGAAGAGGAATTCTAATTGGCCCAAACATACACATGAGGTAACATTTTTATAAACTTGAGCCAATCACCGCCTGGGAAATTTCATGCACCTTGGGGGACCCCCACCAAGCCTATAAAAGGGGGGGTCCCCGCACAGGGCGTTGAAGGACTTTGTTGGGGTCAAGGGAGTGCCTTCCAATGATTCCCCCAAGATCCATGGTGCAGTTGGAGAAATCTGACCTGTTAATTTTACTAATGCCCGTACAGGTTTTAAACTGGTGATTCCCCAATTAATGGGGTTCCACCGAGAGTCAACCAAGGACTTTTGACCAATTTCATCAATTTTTACATTTTTATTATAATTAAATGAACTCTTAACAGCATCAGAATATTGCAAATGGCTGACATTTCCCTTTTTTGGCAGAACTTGACCTACAGCATTATGATTTCTAGTCTGCAAAGGTAAATGTCCAACATCACCCCCTCAAGAATGTTGGGGGGCGAGTAGGGTCAAAGGAAACAGCCATGTACACAATGAATAGTGATACCAGTAGAAAGGTTTTTGATAGAGTACTTGTTTCCTCTCTTGTAGATGATGTAAAAGGACCTTCCCAGATCGTTCCAAGTTTACCGCTTCTAGGGGTGATGCGATTATGGTAGTACAAAACCATGTCAGAAACTTGGAAAGTGGGTAAAGGGGTTCGGGACTTATTTGCAGCCTGCCCTTCTTTGGTTACTGTTGTGGCTAGATTGGTCATAGCTTTGGATTGAAGTTGCATTATACATTGAGCCGATCTTCTCATAAATTTCTCTGGTTCCTCAACTCTAGAAGATAATACATCCTTAGCTAAGAGGGCAGGTATGCCTGGTTCCCTCCCATACAAGACTCAAAATGGTGACATTTTCAAAATCCGGTGATAGCTAATCTGGTATGCAATAAGAGCACTATGCAAATATTGATCCCAGTGAAGAGGAACAGATGAGGCCAGCTTCCGCAGAATGGAAACCGAGGTTTCATTTGCTCTTTCCACTGTTCCATTAGTGGAGGGGTTATATGGAGCAGAGAAGAGTTGTTGTGCTCCCATAGAAGTGGCCAGAAGTTTGACTACTCTGGAGGTGAAGTTCTTGCCATTATCACAGAGAGAGTTTTGGGGGCAACCATGCCGGGTGAAGATGTGTTGATGTAAGCAGGCGGTGGCGGCCTTAGCTGATTGAGCAGGAAGATCCACGGCTTCAACCCACTTAGTGAGGTGGTCATAGCTACTAGGATAAATCCGTTCCCACTAGTAGACTGAGGAAAGGGACCTATTACATCTAAGCTGATAGTGTGGAATGGTTGTTATGGGGTAGTTGGTTGATATTGATATCTAGACTTTAAGCCGGATTGCTTCTTACAAGTAAGGCAGGCTTCCAAAACATCATAGATAGCTTCCATCATTCCATCCCAGTAGAACTGATCCTTAATCCATTCATAGGTTTTTCTTTCCCCTCCATGACATAGGGTAGAATGTGCTTCTAGGATAGTAGGTACACGTTCCGAGGGTCAAAGGTAAGGTAGCCATTTTGTCCCCACCTGTTTATACAACTTTCCATCTTCAATCTTAGTGTTGCAGGAGTTCCGGGCTAACATCTTTTGAACAGGCTCATCCTCATTCTCCCATTCACTGGGGGTCATTAAAGGTCATTTAATCTTTCTGCCTTACTATTATCCAAGTGAAGGACTGGTAGCTGAGTCAACCCATCAAAATTCAAGTGACGTGTTCTAACATGGTGTTTGATCTTCATGTCATAAGGCTGGAGCTTTAAAGCCCAGCGAGCTAGCTGACCAGTAGGATCCTTCATGTTCTGTAACCACTTTAGAGATGCGTGGTTAGTAACTACAGTGAAGGTGGTTCCATAGAGAAAAGGGCGGTAGTGCTTTACAGCCAACAGAACAGCAAGGCAATCCATCTCAGTGACACTGTAGTTGCGTTCCGCTTTTGACAGCATCTTACTAAAGTAGGATGCAGGATGATCCACACCGTGTTCATCTAATTGGGCTAAGATGGCCCCAATGGCATAATCCGAGGCGTCATTGGACAAGGTGAAAGGTTTATTATAGTTAGGGTGCCGCAGAATAGAACGTTGCTGCAATAGCTGCTTCATGGTTTCAAAAGCAGCTTTTTGTTCAGCACCCAATGGAAAGGGGTATTCTTGGTTAGTAGTTGAACAAGGGGCTCAATGAGTTGAGCGAACTTAGGAATGAACTGATGGTAATACCCCATCATCCCTAAAAATACCTAAATATCCCGTAGATTCTTAGGGGCTGGCATCTTTGATATGGCTTTGACCTTATCCTGCATGGGTTGATTACCTTCTTGAGAAATGGAGTGACCAAGGAAATCGAGTTTCCTTTGGAAGAAGGTACACTTTGAGGACTTCAACTTTATATTAGATTGACGTAACCCTTGAAATACCTCCTTTAAGTGATAAAGATGTTCATTAAAGGTTTTGAGAACACCGTGATGTCATCAAGGTATACAATGACATAAGTCAATTTGAGGTCCCATAAAATGTGATCCATTGCACGCTGGAAAGAGGCAGGTGCATTTCAAGACCCTTGAGGTAATTGTGTGGGTTAGAAGAGACCTTCACTAAAGATAAGAGCGCATTTCTCCTGATCCTGAAGAGAAAGGTCCATTTGCTAATAGCCGCTAGCTAAGTCCATGGCAGAAAAGAAATTAGAGCCTGAGAGTTGGGCCAAGGCGTCACCAATATGAGGAAGAGGATAGCTATCCTTTTTAGTGAGGCTATTTGACCCATGATAATCCATGACTATCCAATGTCCTCCATTATTCTTTTTTATTAACAAGAGAGGGGAAGACCAGGGGCTTTGTGAATGAACTAACAACCCTGCATCGAGTAACTGCTGAAGTTCTGTCCTCATTTGCTGTTCTTCCACCTTGGACTTGCGGTAGGGTTCTGACCAAATGGGATGGGCATCACCCACATCGATGGGGTGGCAATAACCCTCCATGTGGCCATAGTTGGTATCAGATTTGGAAAAAATGTCACTATAATCATCAAGGAGAGTATGAACTTTTTTCAGCTCATCTGGGGTTAGCTTGTCAGATATATGGACCTTGGGTAAGATAAATACCAGGTTATCCATTGGCAGGCCATATCCATCATAGTACCAATGGAGCGAATTTGTTCAATGTCCTCCACCGAGACTAACAAGCCTCTGCCAATCTCCTGGTGTTTTTGTACAACTATGTCCTTGGAGGTGAGGTTCCCCAATAACAAAGTATTGGGCCTTTGATAAGCAGGGTCAAGAATTCCGGGCAATACCTGAGGCTCCAAAGGACTGACGCCCTCAATACTAACGAGGTGCAACAAACAGTGGCGTGGGATATGAAGCGTGGTTTTTGCGTCAACCACTCGTTTTTCACCAGACTTGATCACGACCTCATCTACAGAATAAAAAGGGATACCTTCTCTAGCATCCACTGAATCAGGCAACTTCTTTGTGTTGCACCCAGAAGTGATATATGACAAAGATATCGCTGAGAGGGGATATTCGACCAGGAAAGAGTATTCGTGCTCACTGGGCTCTTTATTGGTTAAGACTAATGGAACTTCATAGTTAAGTAACGAGAGGTAACCTTGCTTCAAGTTGATTATTCCCTCATACTCAATAATAAACTGAGTGCCGATGAGCATATCATATGCATTGTTATCTAAAGCCACAGCAGGGGCTGATGAGATAAGCTTCCCAGCTCGAATGGGAAGGGAAGAGTAGGCCCCAATAGCATGGGTGTTGTTGGGGCCAGCAGTTCCAAACTCTTGTGTGTACTCCAAGTCAGGCGCTAACTTGATCTTATTGATGAGCTTCATGGAGATCACATTGACTGGAGAGCCTAAATACAAGATGGCCAAGATACGGACCTTTTGAATGACTACTTCAACTTTGGTGAGAGTCCCTCCAAAGTTAGGTGACAAAGATAAAACCTCCTTGAGCCGTGAGGTGGAGGTGATCTTTTTAACAGTCTCAGGGTAGTTATTCATGATGGTTCATAAAGGATGAACACACTGAAGAGGTTGAATCAAGCCAGCTAAGAATTGATCATCATCTCTGGCAGTGTCAATCACTTATAAGCCTAAGATTTGGGAGAGGTACGTTTCCTCAGGGATGGTGGTCTCATCTACTCCTCCAGCATTCAGGTGATCAGGAACCTCTACCTCTGCGGGGGCTCCAAGTATGTAGTAACCAAAATTATCATAACCCCCTCAGATTCGTCCACAAGGGTATTCTCAACGACTGGCAAGGCCACAATGGAGGTAGGAGAGATGGCCACAGGAGATTGAATAGCCCTAGGGTACTCTTGTACCAGATTAGCTGGAGGGGTGGGCACAGCAGTTTTAGTGAGATGGTGTAGACGGATGGTTGTTACTACCTTATAGGGCTTTGACTCATAAAAGGGAGTGGTAACCCTTTTAGGTTGCCCAGAGGGAGCAGGTCTCAACTGATCAACTAGTGGTAACTCCTCAATAGTGAGAGCTGGAAGGATCACCTCATCTTCCTTGTTTGTGGCATATGAATGGAAATCAGCAACCTCTATTAACGCCTCCTTTAGATCACGGATAGTTTGGAAATGGCGTTTCACTGAGATTATATGCCTATCTAGAGAGGGCTGAGACGCTAACCCAGTTAACAGGGCAGCGATAGCATCATCCAGGGTGAGCATGTTAGAGGTTGTTAACCTTTGTGCAGTGAGGTAAAACCGTTCAGCAAAGGCAAGGAATGGTTCATCCTCATACATGCTAAGGCGCATAAAAGCCTGTTTTTCCCAGAGTAGACTCTGCTTAGATCCAAATTCAGCCACAAGAGCCTCCTTCACCTCTACCCAAGTGAGCGAAGGGTTCAGGTAAGGAACTATAATTTCTTGTGCTAGGCGGCTTAAACAGGGAAGGATGTTTTGAACTTTTTGGGTACCAGTGGAGCCATACATGGCAGCTTCATATACATACAAAAATGTATTAATGTTTCCTTCGCCAGGAGTGAATTTTTCCACAAGGGGGAAACTGGAAGGGCGCTGCTCATTCTCCTTATGATGGGACAAAGCACTGACAAGTTGCTCCTCCAGAGCAATGATTCTGTTTATACAGGGATCACCTGTAGTGAGCACCATTTTGTGGGAAACCAGCCTAAGTATGCTCGTGGTGCTTCCGCCAGCTGGTTTCCACAAATATATTTAATAAAATAAAGATTTAAATAGCGCTAATAAAAATTGGATTTTTAAGGGTTTTTATTAAGTGCGCAATAAAGAGGAAGCTGATACCCCTCGACCTCTGATTATCTAGTATTTAAAGTAAATTTGAAGGATGAGGGGGAATTTAGGGATATGTTCAGAGTAGCCTGCACAAGTCCAAATTAGGAAATATGCAGGAATAATGTATCATAATTTGGGAACTTGCATCAGGGCAGCGGAGTGAAGAAAGAGGAATTCTGATTGGGCCAAATGTACCTGTGAGGTAACATTTTTTATAAACTTGAGCCAATCACCGCCCAAGAAATTTCTTCACCTTGAAGGACCCCCTCCAAGCCTATAAAAGGGGGGTCCCCGCACAGGTGCATTGAAGGACTTTGTTGGGGTCAGGAAGTGCCTTCCAATGATTCCCCCAAGGTCCATGGTGCGGTCAGAGAAATCTGACCTGCTGATTTTACTAATGCCCATACAGGTTCTATACTGGTGATTCCTCAATTAACGGGGTTCCACCAAGAATCAGCCAGGGACTTTTGGCCAATTTCATCAATTTTTGCATTTTTTTATAACTAAACGAACTTTTAACAGCATCAGAATATTGCAAATGGCTGACATTTCCCTTTTTTGGCAGAACTTAACCTACAGCATTCTGATTTTTAATCTGCAAAGGTAAATGTCTGACACCACCAGATTGATGGTTTGAAGGACCCACTCAACAACCATTGGCCCTAGGATGCAGAAAGCTGCATACTTTGCTGGGTTAAATAAAAGTATTGTGAAAGAAAGTGGCAACGCTCATGGAATGGATTTTGGAGTGAGAAGCTTTATTAAACTTTAAGGGTAAAAATGGACAAAATTTGCTATTTACAGAGACAGTGTCTTATATATGTGTAGAGGGGAAAAGGGGCCATGGAATACATTTTCTTTGGAAAGTGATAGCTGACGTACTTGAGGGTACTCAGCTAGGATCAGGGCTTCATCATCCAGCTTACACACAGGTTGCCAAAGCTCTGGCAACGTAAGCGTTGGATCTGCCAGGTTGGGATCCTCACTGATCCAAACATAAGTGGATTAACTCAGATTGAAGGTGCAGCTGAATTGGGTTCCACCAGGGTCAATTTTGATAAATTTTTAAAAGAGTTTTTTTTAAATTTGCTAAAAGTAGATTTCTAACTTGAATTGGCTTTCTCAGACCCCAAATTTCAGATTCTGTGTCCTGGACCCAGTTTTCTGACTTGAGAGCCCTTTTCTGAGTTTTGGAGCTCATTTTCTTATTATCCAAGGACATAAAGGATGGTGGAGTGGGGCTCAGAGGGAGGGGAAGCTTCTGTGAAGACTCCTACCTGCATTACCTTAATTGCAGACCTCTGTCATCATTTTAATCAGAGCAGAAGCAGCCAAATGAGGTACTAGGTGGGGTTTTTTGGTGCCAATGCAATGACCCAATTTTCATCCATTACATGACCCAAATCCTCTAATTGATCCAAGGGCTCCACAGGGGCATTATGTACCTTCTTCTTCCTAAAAAAGAACTTTTTCTGATCATACCCAAGAGGTTGGAGCTCTAGACTTACACGAATGAAAATATATATTATAGGAAAAATGGCAGAAGGCAAGAAAAGGTTCCAGATGGATGCCTTTGCCATAATTATCTTACATGATATCCAAACAAGTGTACCATTCATCCTTTCGATGGTGCCATTGATCTTGAGGTGATAGGGCCTAGATAATATCCCACGTTTAGTCATCAAATAATTAGCTTGGAAATTATCTGAGATGTAAAGTTAGACCCATTATCTGTCAGCAGAAACTGGAGGCATTCTTTCCAATATATAACGTCTTCTAGGATAAGTTTTGCCATAGTCGTGGCACCTAAATCCCTGACCACTTTGCCTTCACTCATTAAGTGAGGTGATTGATGGCCACTATGATATATTTGAACTGACCCAAAGTATTAGCCAAGGGCCCAACGAAATCCATAGATACAGTATGTTAAATAAAGTTTGGTTTAACCAACTGATAAGAGGTGGTTTATAGTAAGGACCATCCATCTGACATTCCTTGCAACAGCGGAGGGTCTCATGAATATCAAACTGAATTGAAGCCCAAAAATGGTGCTGTTTAACAGCTCAAGCGTCTTCTTAAAACCTCATGACCCATCACCTTATGGACCCAGATAATAATAATGGTCTGCTCTGTTGGCCAGGGTATCCAAGGTTGCTGATCATTGATAGTTTTTAAAGATTGCCATTTTTTACCATAGTGTTCATCCTTAATTTGTCTAAGGTGTGCTAGACTTCCTCAGGTTCATTGCCATATTTTGGGTTATAATTTTACAGAATAGATGTTAAATATTGGGTGTTGGATACTCTTCTCATGAGCAACAGATGTTACAATCTGGGGTTCTTCATCAATTGATAGCTCCCAACTGTTAACTGCACAGGTTCAATATGTGCACGATCTGCGTTGTCTGATAAAAGTTGCCAGTTGATTGATAATAGTATGTCAACTATTATCCATAGTTGAATATAAACCCATTGTGGTCCAAAGCTAGAACTGTACTTCTCCATGAAGTACTCTTGATGTCAACTATAGGGACTTCTTTCCTTATATGCCTAACTTGATCCACTCTCTGATACAGAAGCTTATGGCATTTTCTTTGTGACTTGGAGTCTGCGGATATTCTCTTTTAAGTTCAGTATTTCTTCTAAGGATTCTCAATCCTCACTCTTTTTTAGCAAAAGTGGTGCCCAACCCAAATGGGGGAGCCGCCATGCATCTTTATTTGCAATTGAGCCAAATAAAAGAATTAGTAGAAATTAACAAATTCCTAATATAGCCTCTAAGTTATTAGCCTAGGAAGCCATATAAGAATGTGAGTATGCTTTGGAGAAACTTTTATTTGGTGCCCACTTTAGCCGGTGGACCATGGCGGGCAGCATAGGGGCTGGGCATCAGTGACTGTTATAAAATTGGCAGATTTTTAAGATAAGCATAAAGGTTTTTGCACAGGGTTCAGCCCACTGAGCTGTAGGACCAATGATATGATAATTGTTGTCCTTGAAACAAAGGAATAAACTTCAAATAAATATGGAGCACTTGATCCCACAATCCTCTTTTATTCAATATATTATACTGCAGATCCTCGCTGTTCTGCTGACTCCTAAACTATTAACAACCTTTTTCATCAATTGTCTCAACTCACCTAGATCTTAGCAACTTCAGACGATACTGCTTCCTTGGTTTTTTAATTCAATTATCCAGAACTCATTGGTTCTGGCAATTCTTCATTTGTTAATTTCACAATCACCAAATTTGAGTCCATTTCCCATCTATTCATCATACAAAAATATTTCCAACCCATTATTGCCTCATCTCAAGGCACTCAAATAATCATCACTCCTATCAAACTTGGCGGATACTATCCATTTCATCATAATAACTTAGGGCTTATCATTCAGTCATATCAGAATCAAAACATTTCCCCCTTGACTGGACAATAAGGCTCCTATTGCTTATGCGCCTGGAGGAACTTCACATGCACTTGGTTGATGATCTGACCGCTAGTGAAGTCCTTGATAGTATAAGCACCCATAACTGTCTTCTCAATAACTTTGAATGGCCCAATCCAGATACTGGCCAACTTGTGCTTCCACCTGAGCCCATGTTGAGCATGGAATAGAACCATGTCTCCATCTTTGAACTGGGTTAACCCTCTATGCCTTATCTTATTGGCAGCTTGAGTCTTAATCTTCTTGGATAAACTGAATGATTATGCTATGGTTTGCAATTTGATTAATGTATTAGCTAGGGTAATCAAATAACTTTGGGGTCCATTCCACCATTATCTTCTACACAGGCATATAGCAGTGCCAGAAGAGCAGGTGTCATCCATATAGTAATTAAAAGGGACTCTTCCGTGTGATGGAATGATAACTAATATTATGGGCGAAGACAGCAGTGGACAGAAGGGAACTCTAATATGAGGGTCAATCCGCTACTAATTTATGGAGTATGTTCACATAAGTCCCATTGACCCGCTCAACCATTCCGTTGGACTCAGGGTGGTATGGGGTTGTCAAAACCCCTTGGATGGCCATCAGCTCATTGAGCTTTGGGAGGATGTGGGGAGTGAAGTTAGTTCCATTATTAGTAAGAAGGAATTGAGGACAGCCATGCCATTAGATAATACATTCCATTATGAATTTGGCCACCGTGACTGCCCCTAAATCCCGTATTGCCCTTGCTTCATTCCACCGGGTTGAGTGGTCAATTGCTACCAAAATGTAGTTGGACCGGTTAGCTCCTGTTGGCAGAGGCCCATCAACATCCAGGGAAACCCTGTTTCAAGCAAAGTGCGGCTTCACTAATCAGTATGAAGCCTTTTGGCGGAACAGCTTTTCCAATTGACACTGATGGCAAGAGAAGATATTATCAAGCACATTAAAGTTCATTTTTTCGAGTAATACCAAGGCTGCAAGAATTCCATTGTCTTATGCACACCACCATGTCTGATGGCCCTATGTGCGCTCATAGTAGTATTAGACTGTGCCAAGGGTCGCTGAAAGTTCACTGTTGAATCACTGATCCGCTTATACAACTCACCATTCTGCTCAAAAGTACTGGCCCACATTTCATTTAATGCCTTTATGACTTACAGCAGTTCATCATTGTATTTATTACTATTCATCTTATTGTACATGATGTTGCTTAGATCTGCCGTCACTGCAATTGTTGGTAATCCTAACAAGCAGTTTGCATTCTGGTGTTTGGCTCCAGGTTGGTGAAGAATCTCAAAATTATAAACCTGCAGTTTAAGGGCCCATCGATCTAGATGCCCTTCCAGCTCCTTAAGATTCTGTAACCAGCATAACAAGGCATGATCCATTACAACTTTGAACTTTACACCATGCAAATATAAAATGAGTTGCTTGTAAGCGTAGATCACCGCTAAGAACTCCCACCCAGTCACATAATTAAGTTTGTGGCTATTCAGGCTTTGACTGCAGTAAGTCACTAGGTTCTTCTCCCCTTCGTCATCTTTTTGGGACAGAACTTCCCACACAGCGAGAAGGGGACGCATCCATCTGTACAATATTTTTTTTCAAAATTTGATAGCATAGTACTGGTGCATTAATCAACGCCGTTCAAAGTGTATTAAAGGAGTGTTGATGGCATTCCATTCACTCAAACATGACATCTTTCTTAATAACTCAAATAATGGACCTCCAATACAACTAAAGTTTGGTATGAAGCGGTGATAGTAGCCAACCATCCCTAAAATACTTGTATATCTCGCTTACTGTTTAGTGTAGTCATCTTCCAAATGGCCTCCACCTTAGCTGGTTGGGAACGCAGCCCTGTTTCATCAAACTAAAACCTGAGGTACTATAGCTGATCCTTGAAAATTGGCATTTCTGGGGTTTTGTTTCGATGTTGGCCTCAGACAACTAAAGGAATACCTCTTCCAAATGGGCAAGGTGCTCAGAAACATGCGGGAAAAACATTGATGTCGTCTAGGTATGCAAGAATGCAGGATAGATTTAAATTTCCAAGGATAGTGTCCATCACCCGTTGGAATGTAGCCAGGGCATTACACAGCCCTTGTAGCATATGTGTCAGTTGAAAAAGCCCTTTTGACATGATAATGGCGCATTTCTCTTGTTCTGCCATAGGTAACTCGATATGCCAATAGCCATATATCAAATCCATTGCAGAAAAGTTACAAGCTCCTCCCAACTGGTCCAAAGCATCGTTAATTTGCAGCAAAGGGTATGAGTCCTTTTTTGTAATGCTGCTGAGCTTGAGGTATCTATTACTACCCAGTTGGTACCATCCTTCTTTTTGAAAATTAGGACAGGGGAAGCCCATGGGCTCTTTGATGGTTCAAGCATTCCTTGCTTTAGCAGTTTATTGATTTCTGTCATGACAACTTCTTCTGCTGTTCTAGATTAATGGATTGGCCGAGATCTGGTGGGGAGATGATCCTAGTGTCCACTTGATGGGTCGCTCCCTGTGCGCACCCCAAATCATGATCATCAACATAAAAGATCTCTTTGTATTTTTGAAATAAGGCTTCTGCTTGTTCTTTTTGATCTTCCATTAACCCCATTAAATCTTCATGCGGTACAACTTCCATTATGCTAGGCTGTGGTTGATGGGAAGACCAAATTCATCCAGCAAACAAAACTTATGAATGTGGAGGACCTCTACAACTGGGATGAAATGTAAATACGCCACTATTTGGTGTTGGTAGATTTGCATCAGTATGTTCTAAAGATTTGCTACTAAGTCTTTGATCTCACCATGCCTCAGAATTATGATGCCTAGGGCTACATGGGGCTCAAGCCGAAATTGCTGATAGGGACCAATGGTCTCTCCATATACTCAGCAGGTACTTCAACCTCCAACTCAGTGTTTAAAGTTAATTGGTGTCCAGAGGGAATGGATATAGGGCTGGCAGCTCTAAGCGGTATCCCTTGATATTTTAAATTTGATGGGTAAGGGCATAATCAGGTAATAAATCAATGGTATCAAACTGGAATCACCCCATCACAATATGCAAGGTTAATGTGACCCATGTGCACCGGATCCTTCAGCATTCCACGGAAGTAAAGTAGATTGAGATCCGCTGCCCCAGAATTTCAAAGGTCTCAGCAGGCATATCAACAACAGCACCAAAGTGGCGCATAAAAGTGGTTCTGATTAACAGGTTATATTTATTGTTTGGTAGCACTATGGCTGGGGCTACAATGACAATTAACCCAAACTGCAACTGTAGTGCGCTGTACGCTCCTTCAAAGATCATGCTATCTGCACCTGCAGTCCCATACACCATATGATGTTCCACGTCAGGTTTTAATGCCAATTTTTCCACCAACCTTTTGGACACTATGTTGATTAGGGCACCCGTATCAATTATAGCACAGACTCAGGTTTTTGCTATGAAAATGTCACAGTAAGTACACTCAATGTAGAATGAATTATGTTTTATAATGTGTACATTTAACGGGTTTCTTTTCCCCAGAAAGCTCATAATTGTAACGGTCAGGTCAAACCAATTGTTACATTTTGACTCGAAATTTGGATTTCAAAATATGGAGTCAAAACACCATTTTAGGTTTTGAGGTTCATGCGGGCTCAGCGCTGGGCTGTGCCCCTCCTGAGCTATTCTTCATGCTCCCTGGGGCACAAAGAAAAGTGCGGTGGAGCTCCCCAGAAGAGCGACCTTAAAAGGTCAGGCCCACGCAATTCTGAACTCAGTCTAAAATTCTTTTTCATTTTCCGCCCTCGCATGGGTCTCTCTAGTGGCCACGGGGCCACTCTTGCCTTGTCTTACCTGGTATCCCATGGCAAACCCAAAGTTTTGTATCCTTAACAAAAAATTTAGATTTGGCAGCAAACTGATCTGACAAATACTCTGATCTTCTTTGTGTCATTTGTGGTGCCCTATGACATCGGGATAAATTTGTCAGCATGTTTGTTTTCATTAACAAAGAAACAAGGTTGATTTTGGGGTCAAAACTCTCACTTACCTGTGTCATCTTTTCGCGTTTCCAAATTGCCCTACATCCAAGGTTAAACTAGTGAGTACATGAAGTCAAAACTATTACCTCGAGGGAACTTATATTGGGCAATCTAGTGGCACCAATTTTGAATCCACTGATTTAAAGGCAAGATGGCAGTTGAAAACTGGGATGATTTTGTCCATTACATTATTCTGAACTCAGTGTGTTTTTAGCATGCCACCAGATCCCCATTTTGGTCTGATCTCAGTGGTCATTTCAGATCTTGGTTGTCTAGTAACCAGCACCGGGGGAGCCAGTGACTGATGGCCAACCCTGGATCTGAAGCAATCATCAGTTCAAAATCCCAGTGGGGCTTCCCCCTCACCAGGGATCTGGTTGGCACCAAGGGACCTGGCCCAGCAGGGCCCCTACCCCACAGTCCGCCCACCATATGTGGAATAACCGCCCAGCCCCGCGTTGGGCATGTTTCCCCTTAATGAGTGGACTGGTTTTTGCAGTCTGGCTCCAGCTACATACTTACCAAGGAAGCCCTCATGGTGGTTACCTCCAGCTATGAGCCACCCTCTTGTGGGGGGCTCCTTCTGCAGGGGGTGATGTAATAGTCGGGTTGAATCAATTGTTACATTTCAACTTAAATATCAGATTTCTGAATATGGAGTTGAAACGCCATTTTGGGGTTTTGAGGTTCATGTGGGCTCGGCGCTGGACTGTGCCTCTCCTGAGCTATTCTTCATGCTCCCTGGGGCACAAAGAAAAGTGCGGTGGAGCTCCCCAGAAGAGCGACCTTAAAAGGTCAGGGCCCGCGCAATTCTGAACTCAGTTCAAAATTATTTCTCATTTCCCACCCTCACGTGGGTCTCTCTAGTGGCCACGGGGCCACTCTTGCCTTGTCTTACCTGGTATCCCACGGCAAACACAAATTTTTGTATCCCTAACAAAAAATGGAGATTTAGCAGCAAACTGATCTGCCAGATACTCTGGTTTTTTTCCTTGTGTCATTTGTGGTGCCCTATATCATCAGGATAAATTCTTCACCGTGTTTATTTTCATTAATAAATAAAGCAAGGTTAATTTTGGGTTCAAAAACCTCACTTACCTGTGTCGTCTTTTTGCATTTTTGAAATTCCCTACATCTGAGGTTAAACTAGTGAGTACATGAAGTCAAAACTCTTACCTTAAGGAACTCATATTGGGCAATCTATCAGCGCCAATTTTGCATCCGCTGATCCAAAGGCAAGATGGCAGTTGAAAACTGAGACTTTTCGTCCGTTATAATAATACTCTACCAAATTTTAGGGTACATTTTAACAATAGCGTCCTCAAGAAGGGCAGTGGTTACCCCTTTTAAGAGAGGCGCATCAGCGGATGGATCGAGTTCATCTGTAGAGATTTGGTCAAACATTTGAAAGGCATAAGGCTTTGGTTGCTCCTGGGGGCCTGCTTCCGCTGTGTCCATAAATTGCACTCATGTCAGCACATTAACCTTCCCAACCAGCTGCTGATATAGAAAGGCGTCATCATACTGAGGAGCTTCTTCTGAATGTAAGGAGATAGGATCAGGTGGGACGTTTTGAGTCATTATATCAGAAGTAGAGAGTCCCATCTCTACTCAGCTCTGACTTTTCCCTGATTATACTGCTCCTGTGATAGGGAATGAACATGATGATTAAGACAACTTCTGGCCAAGTGCCTATAGTGACCTCATGAGAAACAATTGACACCATAAGATCTACGTCCATGATTGATGTAAAATAGACAACCTCAAAAGTTAGGCTAGAGTTGAGAGGTGTAAACAGACCCCTCCAAATAGTTGAAATGCTGATGGCAACTCAGTCGGGAGCAAGGCATGTAGTGATAATAAAGCTGGGGGTTACTAAACGGAAACTAAACAGGGAGGGATAACTCTATGGATAAGAAAGTCTAGCAGAGGAGTTGATAAGTTTCACTCTATATTGGGTGGATGGAAGGTAGTAGATAGATTGCGTAAGATTTGCACGAGTTTAAGCAAAGGTATGTCAACTTCTAAATATGAGTCATGGTATTGAAAAGCTCAAAGTATGGTTCACAGAGAAGGTCAACGCTATGCATACGTCAGACCCAGTTAAAGTCCCTGCCCCAATTAACACATGGGATACTGCTGTAAAGCGATCAGCAAATGCAGTGAGGGTCTCATTATTCTGAAACCCAATGGTTAAGAACTTGGCCTTACACTGCACCATTTACAAAGTTCCTCTGAATAACCACAGCACAGTTCTTTCACTTTTTGATAGGTAAAGAAACTGGAGGGAAAATAGCAAGTAACTTGGTCAGTGCTTCTGACATCCAAGATGGATATTAATAATTTGACTTTATGCTGATATGAAGCTCCTTCTACTGAAAACTCAAATCGCTTAAAAAATCTATGGATGTTCCCATTGCAATTGAATGGAGGCAGCTTATCAATACAAACCTCCCAAAGAAACTCCTTATTCTACTGGAGCACAGCGTCTAAGGCAAGCTTAAGTTCAACATATTCAACAGTTAAAGAGCCTTGAAAAGTCTCCTTGGAAGAGCAATCCTGATATGATATGGTCAGTGACTGAGGAATATTATTGTTATTGTGATTGATCAATGGGCCCACTATATTGAGCATCATCGTTATAAAATTGGAGGAATTGTAAGATATGCTGTAAGGGTTTTTTCACAGAGTTCAGCCCACTAAGCAATAGGACCAATGATATGATGATTGTTGTCCTTAAAACAGCATAATAAACTTCAAATATGTATGGAGCTCTCGCTCCCACAATCCTCTTTTATTTAATATATTATATTACAGCAGATCCTCACTGTTCTGCCAGCTTCTAAACTATTAACAACCTTTTTGATATCTCTTTCTGCTAAGCATCACTTTTTGAAAATCAATTCAGCCTGAAATTTAGCTCCACTAAAGAGATTTACGAAAACTATTAGCAAATATGGCGGGAAACCCCGCAAAAGAACCCGCAGGCTATGCCAAACGAGCCAGCACCACCCCCAAACGAAGCAACCCTCGGTTACCCACCTCAGGGTCAACCAGAATCACCCGCTCTCAAGCAGCAGCCATGAAAGCAGGCACCACCCCCCAACCTGGAGCTACTCCAACTAGCGCCAGTTCACCTGATCGCACTTCTGCAACCTGCACGCCTAACAGCTCTGTGTGTGCTGCCTCCCACCAACCCGCTGGGCCCCCTCCAACCAAGGAGGCCATCACCCACGCTGTTTTAATGGCGTCTGCTCAGTTGAATGCAACTCAGCCCATCCAGACATTCACCTCCCCCATTGTGTCAGCTAATTCAGCCCCATCTATTATTGCTAACACCGTGTTTCTGGCTCCCTCCATGAGGGGCGATACCCAGCTACCTGGCCCCCAAATCCTCAGATGTAAGGTTGGATTAGCCGCACATTCTGGTTCACTAAGCACCAAATTGGGACAATCTACTCTTCCCAATGAGGATTCAAATGGTTCGGATTTTGGAACTTCACACCAGTTCCAATCTCACCCGTCCCATTTAAACCCCGTAATTGGCACTTCTCAAGTTGGCACTTTATCGCAATATGCTGAAAACGACCAATTCACTAATCAGCCAATGAGTTTTGCCCACGAAATCACAGCAAACACTCGGGCTGAATTTACCCAAATAGATTGGGATGGTGATGAAACATCTCCTCCTCCCAATTGGCTGGAGTTAATTCCAATCTGGATGGGACTCCCCAATTTAGCGAGGCCCAACAATCACCTGGCCCCCAAACCCTCGGATGTAAGGTTGGATTAGCCACACATTCTGGTTCACTAAGCACCAAATTGGGACAATCTACTCTTCCCAATGGGGATTTAAATGGTTCAGATTTTGGAACTTCACACCAGTTCCAATCTCACCCGTCCCATTTAAACCCCATAATCGGCACTTCTCAAGTCGGCACTTTATCTCAATATGCTGAAAACGACCAATTCACCAATCAGCCAGTGAGTTTTGCCCACGAAATCACAGCAAATACTCAGGCTGAATTTACCCAAATAGATTGGGATGGTGATGAAACATCTCCCTCCTCCCAACTGGCTGGAGTTAATTCCAATCTGGATGGGCCTCCCCAATTTAGCGAGGCCCAACAAACTGCCCCTCAATTTAATATGACGCCAGCAACTGCTGTAACATTCCAGAAACAAGGGAACTCCGCAAACTTGTCCAAACCAACAGCTCACACTCAACCTGCAATTGCAGCCCAAAGCAAACACAAACGTACCAAAGGAGCCACATGGGCGTGGCAAAAACCTCTGGCATCAACGCTACCCAAAGCTGATCCCCGTGAAGTGGCGTTTATTGCTGATGTTAAGAAGAAATGGGCCGAAACTAGAGCGCAAAAAGCTCTACCTCGCTCAACCCTCTCCCACGCAATTCGCCTTTATTATGGGCATAACCCTGTTAGATTCTATACAGAGGATTACTTCTCATACTTTGCAGCGATTGCGGAGACATTCCCTATTAACACCACCATCCATGAATCAGTGGAGGGCCACTACATCGATGTGGGCTTCACTGAAGCTGCCCTTGCTGACCATGCTGCCACCCTCCAGGTCATTATTCCACGCGGATCTCTTCACATCTCCCGCACACGCTCTCACCTGGAGAAAATTTCATGGGTTACTTTTTCCAACCTAACAACGACTGTTGATCCTGAGTCTCTTAAACTGGCACTCCATCGTGGTTTAATGGAGTTTGGGTCTGTTCTTTCAGTGGACTTTAGCGTCCCCTCTTACTATGCTCCCACTCAAAGAGCTCGCACTGCTAGGGCGTCGTTCATCCCCTCCCCCACTGTATCCCGTAACATTGAGGTTATTCCTCGTGTGGCGGTAGTTGGGGCATGCCCTGAGATCTTTTTTGTTGACCCTGATCAGGCGCGCCCCCGGTGTTCATGGTGTAACGCCCTTGGACACTTATATAGTGGCTGCACAGCTCGAAAACAAGCCCTCTTAGCCACCACCCAGGGGCCTAAACCAGGCCAAAAACGATCCCACATGGCTGCAGCAGCAATTCCTCAACCCACACAATGGGTTCCCGTTTAAGACCTGTCCCCTGAGGCCTTACGCCTAGCAGTTGAAACAGCTAACCCCACTATTGGTGTGGGATACCTTCGCGCTCATGCCCCCCTTCCAATGGGCACCCCTCCAATCTCCCAGAGTCAACTCCCTCTCTCACCAAGCGCAAGGCATCTCCCACAGGGTGCCCCTCGTCAGCCACCCCCACTCAGGGCTCCGCGGCACCCCCACCAACCTCCACCAGCGATTTATCGCATCAGCCCTCAGCTCCCAATGGAGCTATGCCCACCAGCATGGACTGGCAACTCGCGGCCTGCGGTAGAAGTGCCACCTCAAAGAGTCCTACCCCAACCCCACAGTCCATTTCGCGCAGATCCTTTGAAGTGTTGGAGGAAGTGAATATGGACTCAGACTCATCAAATGGGGACACCGCGGAGGTCACCATTGAGCACTCAGGTCCTTCCCCTGCAATGGAGCGGGGGCAGCATCCTAGGCTGGCTTACTGGGTCCTCCGCCCCCCACCCTCTCCTTCCCCTCAGAACCCTCGACGCTCCTCACGGATTGCAGCTAATAGTCAAGCTAAAGGACTCAAAACTAGCCGCCTCACAGCAGCAGGTATAAGCGCTGGCAACCCCCCAGGACATGGAGGGGAACAGCTATGAGTCCCCATGGCAGCACCCTGGCCCTGCAATCCATCAACGCAAATGGGTTGCGGGACTTTAAGCGGAGAGCCCGCCTCCTCCGAAACTTCAGGTCAGCACAAATTGACATCGCTGCTGTCCAGGAGCCCCATATCCTCCCCCACGAACAATCTGCATGGAATGAACAGTTTGGAGGCAACTCCTTCTGGACAAACCATGCCGCCCTTATTGTTTTGAATCCCCGGGTTAAAACCCATTCTTTTTCACAATATCTAGGTGGCCGCCTCATACTGGCCAAACTCACCACTCCTGACTTCTCCTTCTTCGCTGCAAGCATCTACCTGCCTAATGCAGGTCAGGAGCAAAAATCGGCTCTTGGAAGAGCTCCTCCAACTCAATCTCCCACGGAATACAGTCCTCTTAGGAGATTTCAACACACCCATAAGTCGCGTCCGTGACTCTTACCCCCTGCAGCAAAGGAACGCCCTGGATCAAGTCACCTCCAGGATTTCCTTCGCCTGAGTGGCTTTATAGATGCGCTTCCACCCTCCGCGTCTGGCCTAGGTTGCATGACTAGGATCCAGTATGATGGAGGAGCTTTCCAGTCAGCGTCACGCATAGATATGGCACTGATTGGCCCCCTGCTAATTGGCCGCGTCTCCTCTCCCATCTCTCGTGACAACCATCTGAGTGATCACAGGTCACTCACCGTTGTCCTCACCACCACACTTAGACCGTCGCGTAGGTTCTGGCCTAGGGTTGCCCCAGCTCTTCTCAACAACCCCTTCACTAAGGAGAAGCTGTCTATGACCATCCGGGAGACTCTCACCTCCCCCCACCCCACCTGCTTGACCACAAGGCTAGATGGGCGGTGACCAAGGAGGGCATCACCCGCGTTGCTTACAACTGTGCCAAAGCCCAGATGACTGCAGCTCGCGCCAGAGTCAAAAGGGCGGAAGCCAGAATCAGACATCTAGAGCGAAACTGCCAGCCTTCGCCCTCTCCCAGATGGTTGGAAGACTGGGAAGCGGCGCAGGAAGCACTCCGCTTGGAGCTCACACTTCAGGAAGAACGGGCAGCAAACTTTACAACATATCGTTACTATGCTTAATGGGAACGCCCCACCCGCTTCTTCTTTCAGAAACAGAAAGCCCGGTCAACAGCGCAGATATTACTGCACTGAAGATTGGCACTACAACCACTTCAGATAAGGAGGAAATCACGCAGGAACTACACCGCTTCTACTCCAGCCTCTTCCATGCCACCCAGGTGGACCCATCGGACATCCAAGACTTCCTGTGGCGGGCTCCAGAGCCGCCCATTGACCCACGGGCTGATGAGGCTCTACTGGCGCCTATTTTCATCCAGGAGGTGATGGAAACCCTTCTGAAATCCCCACGGCTTAAAGCCCCAGGCCCAGACGGAATACCCTTTGAGGTGTACCTTCTGGAACCTGCAGTGATAGCCAGAACCCTCCGCGATCTCTTCGCTGCACTCTTGGTGAATGGCGAGGTCCTCCCCGACTCCAGAGGCTCAATCACGACCCTCATTCACAAGAAGTCAGACCGTGAGAACCTGGCGAACTGGCGCCCCATAGCGTTGATCAACACAGACCACAAGCTCTTCACGAAGCTTCTGGCCAACCGCATCACCAAATGGGTGTCACCTCGCCTCTCCCCATCCCAGTACGGTTTATTCCGGGGAGGTCGTTATGAGACAACTATAATGACCTTCACGTGACTTTGACTGCTAACTCTCGTAAGGTGAATGGCTTTGTGGCTCTTCTGGATATGGAGAAAGCATATGATCAGGTAGCCTGGAAGTATATTGATGCTTCCCTGGCCCGCTTCCATCTCCCACCCGCAGCTAGGCGCTGGATATCAGCGCTCTATGACCAGCTCCACACCAGAGTCCTGGCGCCAATGGGTTTTACAATGGCAGTACCAGTTGGACAAGGTCTCCGGCAAGGGGACCCCCTGAGCCCTATCCTTTTTAACATCACCCTGTGTGTGTGTGTGTGTTGCCTCCTTACAGGACAAGCTAACAGGGATTCTGGTCCCAGGTAAAGCCCCCACACGCACCATGGCATTTGCAGATGACACTGCCATTGCATTTGGCTGCCCTGGGGATGTTGCCCTCGCTGCTGTGACCATTGAGAGGTACACCAAGGCGTCCAACGCCATGGTCAACACCTCCAAGACAACAGTTGTATAGGTCGGCTCCCCCACCTTCCCCCACCATTTGGTATTGAACCTGAGCGCGGTACCTTCCGTCACCTGGGCGTTCTCACCAACCAACAAGGAGTTGCGCTAAAAGACAATGAGGACTTGCTCCTTGCAGCAGTTAACTCCAGGATTGCCAGCTGGAACCGGCGGCACATCACCCCCAGGGTCGAGCTCTGATGGCCAATGTGTTCCTCCTCTCCAAAGTCTGGTTCCTAGCGCACGTCTG
Organism: Massospora cicadina; assembly: GCA_022478985.1. Lineage (NCBI taxonomy): Eukaryota > Fungi > Entomophthoromycota > Entomophthoromycetes > Entomophthorales > Entomophthoraceae > Massospora > Massospora cicadina. The sequence continues at coordinate 152,457 of JAKSZP010001442.1, read as the reverse complement.
CCCATTCACAGATGCCTTTTATACGCGGCTCAATGTACTCCTCCGCTGTTGGATCTGGGGCTCAAACCATCCACCAATAGCCCTCTCAACCATTGCCCGACCCTGCAATGAAGGGGGCCTAGGGCTTCTGGACACGCGATCCCACGCCACAACAATCTTCCTGAAGTTCCTATGGCCGATTGTCTGCTGGGACGCGACCCCCATGCCCCAATGGGCGCCCGTCCTCCGCCAGTCAGTGTCAGCAGCTCTGGGTCTTCCTAGAGCATCTCTGACCTCACTAGGGGAGTGGCTCACAAACCACCCAGGCCATCGCCTAAAACCATCCTCATCCCCCTACTGGAACCAGGCTCTCCTTGCCCTGAAACGAGTAGGCGCGCGGATCCACCATGCCTTCCCATACAGAAGGGAAGGCCCTGGCCTCAGCCCACGTCGCCATGCAATTGTGCACAATGGACAAGTTGTCACAACTCGCCTCAACCCCCAAGATCGTCCTCCCATCCGCCCAAGACTCCTTGAGCTCCTCCCTCCCTCCGTGAGATTTGACCTTAAGGAATTGTAAAAGGACGTCTATCACCCCATCCTGTCAGCAAAGGTGTCCAACACCTTATGGAGAGTGCTCCACTGTTCATACAGGACAGGGGACTGGACTTGCCCTACCTTCCAGCACCGAAGCTGCCCCCGCTGTGTGGAGCCTATTGACTCCCACCTCCATCGTTTTTTCACCTGTCCAGGTGTCGCCGCATTTTGGCCAAAGGCCTGCGCGCTCCTTCATGCTCAGCCCTGGTCTGGACACCCTGTGCAAGACCTCATGTTTGAGCAGACATTGCCTGGTTGCCACCGACCCCTCCGTGTCCTCGCCTATGCCACAGCCATCTGGACCATCCATAACTCCTTCCTTCGTGCTGCCTTTGACCAGCAGGTGTGGACCCTTCCACACATGATCACCAACTTTCAGGTACACTTTGAGATAGCCCTGAAGGTCTGCACTATGTCGCCAACCCTCCCCGCTCAGTTGTCACTGCAGCACGGCTCTGGCGCGCAAACCCCCCTCCCTTTCTCGATGCCTCCTCCCTCCCCTTCCCTCGCCTCAGGCTCTTAGGAGCCCAGGCGTAATTCAATAAACATCGATGAATCCCCCCCTTGGGTTGGGACCATCTAGTACTAAAAAAAACCTTTTTTATCAATCATCTCATCTTGCCTATATCTCAGTGACTTCAGATGATACCCCTTCCTTGGCTTATCAAATTCAATTCACTGTATCTCATTGGTTCCAGCAATTCTTCATTTGTTAATTACACGATTGCCTAATCCAAGGGAATTTTTCATCTATTCATTGTACAACAATATCTCCAACCAAATTTTGTTCATCTCAAGGTGCTCAAATAATCATCACCCATATCAAGCTCAATGGATCCTATCCAAACCGCCATAAGAACTTAGAACTTATTGTCCAGTCACATCAGAAAAACAACAGTGACACGTGGCATAAAGAGGTATAATTGAGGGTTTCTTGTGTTAATGAGGCTTGTGGTGTCCATCGCCTCACGTATTGAGCAAGTTGATGCTCAGTGAAAGTGATGAAAGCAGGCACACAAGTGAAAGACTGATGCGCTGGTGGGTTTGGGGATAATTGGGGTCAAAAAGAGAGGTTTTTGTTAAATTGATGCAGGCATGGCTTGCACCAAAATTGAGCTCCTCAATTTTGTATTTAGCATCTTCATTAAAACTATGGGGAAAATTTGGGACAAGAATACCCTCAACAAGAGGTTCCATCGCCCCATGAAGATGGTGGAGGAGGGTGTTAGTAGGAGCAGCTGCTGCCTCTACCGCCATTTTGTTGATATTTCTATATGCAGGGAAACCGCCCTTAGATATAAAACTGCTGAGATGCAAATCAGAAAAATTTACAAAAAAACCTCCCTCAATCCTTACTCTTTATATGACAAAAGAGCCCCTAATTATTGCACACTGAAACAATAACCTGAAGAAAAATAGAACTTAAAAACAATTATTGATCTCTAACTCAATATTTGGACTTAGATGTTAATGTCATTATTAAGGGTTTTGGTTTTTGGGGTTTGGGTTTTTTATTAATGTGAATTATCAGGGAAGTCATAGAGAGAATTTGATGCCCAACCCTTGGTTTGCACCTCAGCCATAAAACGGCAGCCATTGCTATTGAACTCCCCTCCAACGTCTCACCAGTGATAATCTTCTCCATCTGTTTAGAATATCTTTATCAGACATCCCAGAGAGCTTAAATCTGACAGAGGTAAAAACGCATCCCTAATGTTTACCACTAGATACCAGCAAACCAACCATATCTGGCAAGCGACCTGCTTAGATAAAAGGACTATTTAATCATTATGGCAGGTCGCAAACCAACTAATCTTTTTGCTAGTTGCAGGTGGCATCACTCACCTCACATCTTCTCAATAAATTTTTAATTGGTCGGTGATGAAACCTGGCCAATCTCAATTGGTACATCTGATAGTTAATCAATGATTAATTATCAGATGCCCCATTTCATTGGCTATTCTGCCTAGCGAGATCTTAAACATTCACCTGGATCAATACCTGATGGATCCAAACCTGGCAATTTAACTAAAATCCCCTGAACAATATTAACAAAAACTGGGGTCAACAAATAACTAATTACTTGCAATCAGGAATTATCCCCTGGCGATCCACAAGTAATCTAGAAGGCTGGAAAGGAGGGTTAAAATACCAACACATTTGTTCTCTTGCATAGATTTCCAGTGAGAATAGGATTGGGGCAGGAGAATATTGCCTTGGACCAGGTCAAATATTTCATGGTTTTTAGTGGAGCACAGTTGATCTGCACTCAACGCTGCTCAAACAACCTTTGGCATGCGTTCTCTTCCTTTTCCTCCTTGCTATCACCTCCTCATAGTGCAGTCCTCAAAACCCGCTGTTGTGCCAGGCTGATCAATTTACTTGTGATGATACTAGTCTTGAAAAGCCAGTCTTCCCCATGGTCAGGGCATATGACCCATTGTTATATTCAGGATCTTGGTCCAACGTCCTTGATTTCCTTATCTTCCACCTCACTATTGACAGGAGGGCACTACTGTTGATGTTTTTTCTCACGGCACAATTAAGAATGCTCAATTATATTCGCTCTTGTTATTTTCACATAATAACTTTTTTGCTCATATTATTTTAATTTATTGCAGGGAAGGCCGACCATGGGATGGACACTTCCGAATATGACTCAGACGAGACAAAACTTAGTACCAGGGAGGCACCCCAGAGAAGCGATGCTATCTCTTGTTGCCAGCGGGAACGCCACTTATGGGAAGGGGAGGGAACGTGTGTAGGGGACGTAGCCACTATTGAACACGTGTGGAGGAAGGGGTCTGATTTGATGAACCAGACTGGGAACCAGGAGGAGACCAGCTGTCAGTGACGCGGTGGGAGATATCCAAACATCCACGCTTGAAAGTAATCCACCAAATGAGACCGGAATCTGTGGACAGCTTCAGGGAGGGTGGGGATGGATCCAGCGAAGGCATCCAAGACAATCGTGTGGATAGTCCACATGGCGATTGCAACCACCAGAGCACGGAGGGAGGGTGGGAGGGGGAGGCCATTGATGAAGCAAACATATCTCTTGACAGACTGAAGGGATGTATTTGATCCTGGCCTAGCAGACGTTGGACTTCACGCCATATTACTTTAGAGGTGGGGCACTTCTCCAGGCGGTGAAACAGCGTTCCATACTGGCCACACACGACACAGGATGAGTGTAAAGCATTAGAGCGCTCAGCTGTACAATACACCCGCCTCAGGCAGCGCCACACATGGGAGCGGACTTGAGGCTGCAACAGAGGATGGTGTGCTTATTTCCAGATAGTCTTTTGGGTCTCAGTGGAATAAGGGATTTCCATCATGTCCAGGTAGTCCACCCTGGATAGGACTTGGGGTCGAATGGGGATCACGCCATCATGGATGGGTAGCCCCTGTACCTCTTGTGTGAACTGAGGAGAGGGGCAGCCTCTTCAGGTTGTATGTCCACTAATACGAATTCTCCACTCTGCACTTCGCATGGAGAGTAGGATTCGTTTGTAGTGGGTTTTGGTCCCGTGAGGACCTGTGGCTGATGTGTGTGATGCGAGGTATTTCATCAGGGAGTGGGGGTTTGATGGATTGTTGAGGCCCAAGGCTCGGGAGAAGTTGGAGCGGGCTGCGTGGGACCAGTGTTGGGATGGGAGTGTAGGAGCAGTGACGGCCGCAATCCAGGTGCCCAGGATCTTGGCGGCATGGGCTTTGAAGTCAAGTAAGCCCATGCCACCATGATGATGAGGGCCAAACATGACCTCTAGCCGTACTGGTGGAGGGCGGCCTGACCAAAGCCAACCTTGTAGCAAAGCATACAGGGTTTTGAAGAAGCTTGGGGAGAAGGGGATGGCGTGGGCTCCGAACCAGACTTTGGATAGGAGCATAGAGTTGGCAAGAACAACCCTGCCAGTGAGGGTAGTAGGGTGGGCTCTGAGAGAGGCGATTCGCTTCGTCACGTTGTCCAGTATATGGCACTCCATTACTGCTGACGCGTATCCACCTGCCTCCAACCACACGCCCAGATGGCGTACCGGTCCTATGGTAGGTACTGACACAAAGGGGAGCACCAGTGGAGCGGTGTGTTTTGAGTTAGTAAGGCGTGGACATGGGCGAGCAGATGGGCCAGGTTGGGAACTACTTGCTGGGGCCCAGCAGTTCTGAAACCGACCAAGGAGGATGATTTCAGTTTTGGAGGCGTTCAGTGCCGCGTCGCTTACCCAGGAATATTCCTGGATGAGGGCTTCAAGCGCGCGTGCATCTTTGTTATTAGACACCCCCACCACGCAATCATCTGCAAATGCCATCATCTTGACTGGGGTTTGGCCTGGCACATGGACCCCAGTGAGTTGGGAATTCACATTTCGCAGTAGTGGGTCAAGGCTGAAGTTGTATAAGAGTGGGCTCAGGGGTCCCCTTGTCGCAGGCCCCTTTGAGGACGGACTACTTCCGTTAGGAAACCTGGGCCGCGCACTGCCATTGTTGCAGATTCCGTGAGCAGCATCACCCAGTTAATGAAGTGGGGAGGTAGGCGGAATTGTTGGAGGCAGGCCCTAAGGTATTCCCAGTTTACTCTATCAAAGGCCTTTTGTTGGTCCAAGAATACAAGTGCCCCAGAGGCTGTGGACTGACACACATTAGCCACAGAGTGCACGTTATCCCAAATTGACCTTCTGGGGATGAAACTGAATTGTTCTGGGGAGATGGTGGCAGATGCTACAGTCCCTAAATGGTTAGCCATGATTTTTGTTAAAATTTTGGTGTCTGTGTTTGTTAGAGAAATGGGGCACCAGTTGGCTAAGTCTAGCCTATCCCCTTTCTTGAAGAGTGTGACCGTAAAGGCCTCATGTCCTCCTGGTAGGAGGCGCATTTCCAACAGGCTTTGGTTGAGTGAGGCTAGCAGCAATGGGGATATATATTTAAAAATTTTTGTAGAACTCATATGGAATGCCATCTGGGCCTGGGCATTTTCAGTTTGGCGCACCACGAATGGTAGTCCATAATTTGTTCAGAGTAATTAAATTCATTATTTCTGGGTATCAGAAAATGGTGCAGATATGAGCTCTGTCAAGAAATTCCGCCATTTTGGCCGGCTGAATTGGTTTGGCTCGGTATAACTTGGAGTAATATCTTTGCATTTCAATTGCCACTTCAGCTGGTGTGTCCACAATAGAATTATCCGATCTTTGCACCTGTGTGCAGGCCATGCTATGGCGTGGTGCAAAATTTTTTTGAAGAAGTATGCGGTGTACTTGTCGCCTTTAGTGATGCATGTGGCCCTGTATTGGACACAAACCCGATGTTTGTGTTGCCTTTCAAGTGCGTTGAGGTGGGTGGCTGCCTCCGCCCACTTCTGGCCCCATGCAGGGCTATATCCTGAGGCTGGAATGTTGGACTCCAAGTGGGCCAATTCTGCCAGCACACATGATATAACCGCCGATGTGGCTCATGAGCATCTGGATGAGAGATGGCGATAGTGGCGGATGGTGTCTTCTTTGAAAGTTGCCCATGTGGAAATGGGGTCCACGCAAAACGGTGCAACAAACAATTTTGCCAAAGTTGCTTCTTCCACCCACGTGGAAAATCCTGGCGACGCAAGCTCTGGGGGGCGGATTTTGCACCAATGTGGGGCCTTTGCAACTGTGACAGGTAAGTGGTATGTTATCAAGACCAGTCGGTGGTCAGAGAATTCCATTTTCATTGTTTTGAAGTGGGAGATGTGGGGTTGGAATTTCGCCGGTGCTAGAATAAGGTCAATGCGGGTCATGGACCTTAATTGGCTGTTGTGGACGTGGGGACGCGTCATGTTTTTGAGCAGTGGGGCATGTCATGGCAGCGCATCCCTTAACCCAAGGGTGGCTTTTAGAATGCATAGTTCTAAGTGACCCTGTGGGGCGTGGGGTGAGGGCGGCCACCAGTCTGTTGGTGAGGTTAGCCAACAGTTCATGTCACCAATTAGGAAAGAATTGGGGGGTAGCGGGAGGGATTTGACCAATGAGAAAAATTCCCGACGCTCTTGTGCACCGTTTGGGGCGTAAATGTTGACGATTGTGTGTGCAACATAGGCCCATGAGAAGGTGACAATGAGCACTTGGCCATTTAGGAATGTTTCTGAAGATGTAAATTTGAAAAATTGTTTTTCCAAATTAGCACCCCACAGTGCTTTGACCAAAAGGATAGGGATGGTAGGAGCATTGTTTTCCAAGCTTCCTCAGAACCTCATGGACAGTGGGACTCCTGGATGGCCAGGATATCCACGGGTAAATTGTTTTGTAAAAAACTCAGTTTCCTAGCCCAGGACGGGGAGGCCTTGAGTCCAGCGATATTCAGCGTCCCTAGAGTGAAGGTTTCCCCCTTCGCACCTTAGGTGCGAGGGGTGGGCCCCAGGCCCACCAGCCTCTTCCAGGTCCCCACGGGCTTTCACAGCCACGCGGGTATTAGCAGCAAGGCTATTGGGGTTTTTGTTAATTTTTGCGGAAAGAGTCGCGTTGGCTTTGGCCTTCACTTTTTTTTTCCCGACGTCGGACGAATTTTTTGTGGTGCGGATAAGTTCGGTGCACCGTCAAGTGGGGCAAAAAAATTTTTTGGTTGGGATAGGTCCCAAGTCAGTTTTGACTGGGGCTTGGGTGCAGCGATTGGGTGAGATCAAATCTCCCATTGGATCCTCAGATTGAGTGGCCCATTTGGCATAGGCCCCAATCTGATTGGGTGATGGATTCCTGAGTTGCTTCCACCGCGAAGGTCTCCATGTCCTCCTGGCATTGTGATTGTGGGATGGTGGTGGTGGCCTTGGCCACTTCCTTGGCCGCGGTCCTACAGGCCTGCTTGGCCTTATTCCGCTCCTGCGGGGAGATGGGTTTTACCAATAGGTAGCAGCCTTGTGCTCCCCATGGGAAAGCCTCCTTGGTGCTTGCAGTTGGTTCGTAGTATGCCTCTCCGCTGGCCATGGCCACCGAGGGGTGCTCTTGGAATGTGACGCCCTCTTTGATGGGGCATGCATGCACCTTATGGCCGAACGCATCACAGTGGGTGCAAATGGGGGGCGCGCTGTCCACGGTTACCCAGAATGGGTGGGTGGTGTGCCCTGCGATGTCAATAAAGGTGGAGTGCGGGATCTGGGTTAGGTCCTTCGCAATCTCCTTGGTTGGGGTCAGAACTGCGATGGCTTTGCCAGTGCACAGGTGTGGCAACAGCGTGAAACGTTGCATTTTGAAAGATTGTATTTCGCTGTATATGGCGAGACCATCTTTCAGGTGTTGCTCCAAAATGTCACGTTTTACTGTAGTAGGCAAAAAGTCAAACGTGAGGAAAATTTGGTTTGATTTTATCCATCTGGTGCATTTAGTTTCGACGACCCGTTGCCCTTCGGGGAGGTTGACCACTATGTGCACTGCTGAAGCCTCATCTACTGCTATTTTGCTTTCAAAACCTAGGTCCAGCCAACTGCGCGACATGGAGTGAGGTGCAATGTACACCGCAGTCAGGAAAATTTTGTGTACATCTTCACAAAATTTTTCCCATAGGGCCGTTTTTTGGATGTCCAGATACACATGGACTCCAAATTCCACCGACAAAAATGGCTGGGAATGTGGCGTGTTGATGTACTGGTTGCATCGTGCTTGCCATGTGAGTATCTCCGGGGAAATTGTGACCGCCAGTTTTTTTAGATTTTTTTCTATTCCGCCGGATTCTCTGGGGCGTTTTTGAACGTTAGAGGCCGCGGGCCTTCCGCCTGCTCCTCTTGCCTTGCTTGCCCAACTGCTCCCAGACATGGGCGCAGACTAATCCCCTCTATGAGATTATCAAACTAGATTTAGTCTTGAATTGAATGGGTTGCAAAAGTGTTTGCAACGAAAAAGAAAAGTTTTTTTGCTCATATTATTCTTAATTCTTTTATAAAGAGCTTATTTCATTGATTTTAAGATTAATTTCTCCAAAATTAGAGCTTAACTGATACCAAAGTGAATAACATCAACTATTATAAATAGTCTGACATCCCCCTCTCATCCAGATCATATGTCAAATTCAGAATCTTGGTACCAGCAACTGCTTGACAGCCTGTCTGATAAAGATGCTCGGCTCTTCCAATTGATGGGTCAATTTGCATGAAGAAATCTTATCTATCGTCCCCCTAGGACTCATACTCCCAGTCAAGCACCCGTAGCCAGTACTTCTGCAGAACTACTGGAAACGGTATTTAACCCCAACAAAACCAGAGTAGCAACCATCTTGCATAACATGCAGCCAATCCTCTCTCTGTCGTTGATTCCCAAATTGGATTCCAATACTCTCCTGGATTTGGATCCTTTTGCAGATACTCCTACTATCATCGTTGTACCTCTTGAAGCAATGCTATCCAATATTGACTGATTGTTTCTCTATGGATCTGACTTGCTTCCAGAGTTCCTTTTCTGACTCAGCCAATTCTATAAAACAGCTTTCTTTCAACTGAACTGGCCATCAAAAATTGCGAAAATTTTAATCTTCTTATGCAGAATTGAGGACCCAAGTGACTGAGGCTCTTTCCATAGCTCTGAACCCCTCTAATATTACGAAAAATCTAGATTGAGATGTTGCAGAATATGCCCTTTATTTCGCCAGCCAAGCTTCTCAGATTTGGGTACAAAGCTTCCAGCCTCCCCCAAATTCCTTGTTCATTCTGCTTTCACATTCAAGAGGCTCATATACATCATCTTCTTCAGGATAACATCCAATCTTTGCATGACTATCTCATTTCTGGCGCATCCCATCAGTACCCCCACCTTATGGCTTTATTTGAGCATGATTTGGCAACCTCTGCCTAATATACCTTGCACAATTCTAGCTCATATGTCCAATGTTCTTGATGAAGCCTGTCAGTAAGTGCTCAAGACCAATCTTATGGCTCCGGTGCAATATCAGTATTACTTGGGGTTATTTACTGACTGCCTTTTCTTGTTCTGTTACTTCCCTCCTCAATCCAGAGTGTCACATTTTCAAGTACCAATATCTCCATCTGTCTTCTCCTCTTAGAGTTCTTGCAGGGATCATCCTCATCTCAATGAACTTGGCATTTAAGTAGGTCTGGCCCTTGCTAGCGTCCAATCTCAAATAGATTTTAATGGTTTATTCACCCCTACTGTTATATATCTCCCTCCCCAAGAGGTGACATATGTGGAATCATCCCTGAGGCAAGGATAAACAATAAAAAAATTATAAAAATTTATCTTTTTTATATGCGTTTAGTGTGATTTCCATAATTATTATCAATCTTTTGTATTTTTTCTTTTTATATGGGACATGATATTCACTTAGTTCAGCGGTCCATTTTACTTATTATTCCCCCAAACTGGCACCTAGGTATGCTCAGAACTACCAGTTTTCATGGTCAGAGATCTCATTTTTAAGACTTAACCATTTATTTTTTGGTTCAGTGGTTCCTTTTTAGGACTTGACCAAAAAATTTTAGGACCTAACAATCTTAATAGTTCAGCGGTCCTTTGGGAATACTCCTTTTTATTTTTCTTTGATACATTGCTTTAAATATTTAGCATGGACTCAATTCACAATCCTTACATCCAAGAGGTTCTTGATGGAATAGGTATCTTTCACTATCTTGGCGATAATCTCAAATGGACCCAACTACAACACATCCACCTTGTTTCTTTTTCTGAAACCAGGCATGTCACAATAGGCAACCTTATCACCTATGTGGTATTCTGATAATGCTGGTTCAGTTCTTATCATCCATCATTTTGGCCTTGATTCTCCTCTGCAAAGTTAGTTTAATTCTAGCAATTGCATCTCAATCAGAATATTTGACAATTGGAGCAGGTACTGCCAGCACTCATCTCTAATATTGGTTCAACCACCAAATATAGAATTGGCAGTAACGCGGCCTTCCTTCCATACAATAATTCAAACGGTGTTTTTCCCATTGCCATGTGATGACTTATGTTATATGAAAACATCACTGAACTGAGGTATGTTTCTCTAGCTGAAGTTTTCCCTGTGACCAGCTTCCTCAGCGTCGCAGCCAGAGTTCCATTGACCTGTTATACCAGTCTATTAGTCTCTAGCTGATAATGTACTAACATGATTCCTAAGATCCCCATTATCTCATTCAATATCAGGATAATGTGGGACGTGAAATCCGTTCCATTGTTGTTTGACAAGACTTGGGGGCATCCATAGAAGTATATGACTTGATCCAGGGTAAACCTTGCACTGCTTGTAGCACTCACTTTCACCAGGGCCTTTATCTTAACACATCTAGTCAAATGGTTGATCAAATATGATGTATTTAACTCCCCCAATGCTCATGGTTAATGTTCCCATCATGTTGATGGACACTCTATGCCAGGAAAATCCAGGGTGACCAATTGATATCCGTTAATGTTCTTGCATAGCTTGTGAAACTGGTACTCCATACACCAAGCTAGATAATTGGCCATATCGTAGTTGATAGACTCCCAATAATAGTATTGGCATATGTGGTTGATCATATTCCTCAGGCCACCATGCATGACAACCTTACGCGCAGATTAAACAATTACTGCTTATTCTGACAGTATTGGGAATAATAATCATTTTCTGTAAATCATCTTAAAAACTTGTCCATCCTTAATCTTGGTTTTTTACATCACTTTCTGAAGTGCACCTTGGATATCTCAGGGCTCATTCCCAATTTCTTCATCGACCATCATCTGGAACAGTTCAGCCACTTGTTGGTGTACCACTTGGACCATTGTAACTTTGATAAGCCATCCATATTCTGGTGAGAAGATCCCGCTTGGTAAACTTTCTTATAGTCATAAGCCTGAAGCTTCAATGCCCATTGGGCCAGTCATCCTTCCAGTTCACTTAGATTATGCAGCCAATGCATCAAAGAGTGTCCTTCACCACTTTATGGTGCATTCCATGAATATACACCTAAAACTTTTTACAGGAATAAATTATTGCAAGGCAATCACACTCAGTAATGGTGTTATTCGTTCTGCGGCTGATAGCGTCCAGATCACATAAGCTACTAGATGCTCGTCACCAAGTTCATCTACTTGACTCAGGATGGCGCTGATCGCTGTTAACAAAGCATCAGTCTGTACTATAAATTCTCAACTGAGATTTATATAAAATTATTATTGGAGAATCTATCAAATACCAGTGTAACTCATCAAAGAATTCTGGGCCTCTTCATTCCAACCAAATCCTTTCTTTGGATCCTTCAGCAAATGAAAGAGGGGCTCAGCAATTCTCACAAAATCCTGTATAATCTGTGGTAGTATCCAACCATTCCAAGGAACACTTGGACATCTTGGACACTTTTCAGGATGGCCATTCATCTATGGCCTCAAACTTCTGGGCTTGCGGTTGCAGTCCACTAGAGTTGATAATGAATCTCAGGTATTAAAACTCTTTCTTAAAGAAGTGGCACTTACTCAGCTTAATCTTCAGGTTGGCCACGGAAAGTCCCTTGAAGACTTCTTCCAAGTGGTGTAAATGGTCAGTAAAGGTCCTACTGAACACATTTACATTGTACAAGTACACCAACGCACGACAACTCTAATTTATTTAATATAGCGTCCATGGCCCTCTGGAACGTCTCAGGAACATTACAAAGACCTTGGGACATCCTAGTCAGTTGATACAACCCTTGCACAGTGATGATAGCACAATTCACCTGGTATTCTATTGGAAAATTGTTTTTAATATCCCAATATCAGATCCATCGTGGAAAGATACTTAGCTTCTCCCAATCAAATATAATGCATTGTCAATTTGTGGTAGCAGATACTAATCCTTCTTCGTTACTTTATTCAGCTTCCTATAAATTATAACCACCCAATTAGAGCCATCCTTATTCTTCACAATCAGGATAGGGCTGCCCAGGGGCTTGATGATGGAACTAGAAGCCCATGCTTCACTAGTTTGCTGATTTCTTCTTCCACTACTGCTTCAACGGTCTTCAAATATTAAATTATTCTCATCTTTATTGCAAATTTTACCTAGTGTCAACTTTGTGGATAAAATTCCTCTCACATCCCAAATCATGATTGTCCTGGGCAAATATTTCCCAATACTTTTTAAATAGCTTGAGCACATCCTCATGCTGTATTTACATCAGAGCAGCAAGTTGCTCTCGATTAACCAATATATTGATGCTCTTGGTCATCCCTGCCAGTAATCCCATCTCATCAAAAAACCCAAAGTCATGAAACTTTCTCAATTCTATCATTGGGAACAGATGGACATATGTGATGATATGCTTCTTTTTGATATTCATCAGTTTTTTACTTAAATTTGACAGGAGAACTCGAATTTCTCCATGGCCTAGCATAACTATTCTAGGAGCTTCCACTGGCTCTACTCTGGACCTCTTCCAGAGGCTACCAACTTCTTCAAGCAACAGCTTGGGTATCTCCAATGTCAATCCCATGTCAACTATGATCTGTAATCATGGCAGTATGGTCCTCAAATTCTTAAATTACAACGGAATTCCTCAAACTTTCCAGGATTTCTATCAGCATCTCCCCATTTTCGACCATCTAATTGGTAGCAAATTGGGACAATGCCATTGTTGGTGCTACAGTTCTTTGGACTGGCGCCAGGATTCGCGGTGGCTTGAAGCTGGAAAAATTGGAAAGTGCGCTGAGGAGGAAAACGGAAAAATGAGTTAGAGTACCAATAATTTACTAAATCTAAAAAGCTTCAATATTTATAGGGTGCATTGGGACTTGGTGCCTTCGGGATCTTTGGAGCCTCATCCAATCATGATCTTTACTGATCTTCAAGAATGGCCTCCTTGAGGGTGTCCTCAAGGGATAGCATCGCTCACCTGACTGAATGGGTGGAAAGGCCGCTCCACATGACTCAGGAATAGGTGAGGATGATTCTGAAAGAGTTTTAGCTTGGTAAGTTTTGATGACCAATTTGGCATGGCCAGATTTGGAAGATGGGAATTTGATACAATTTTTATCTCAAATCCTGACAAAGCCCCTTTAAGATCCTGTCAGAGGGGGTGTATGGCTGGAGGAACTGACCATGCACTCAGTTTACAACAGTCCCCTGATTGATGTCAGCAATGGAGTACTCAGACTTCACCTTGTGTATAACTTTGTAGGGTCCAGACCATAGTACAATAATCTTGTTCTGTTGGCCTCCAGGTCGATGACGATAAAAGAGAATGAGGTCACCTAGTTGAAATTCTGGTAAGGAGGGTCATCCGAGATTTGATCGGGATGTCTCTCTTCCAGTGGTGGTAATAATGCCTTGAGTGGCTTGGGCTTGGAGCTGGACAATTTATTGGCTAGAGCCCTCATAATTAAAAGGCGTTCTTGGGGGTGGAGGCTTCGAGCAGGGGCTGGATGATACTGGGTAGCTGAGGGGCCCGCCCATACAGGGCTTTGAATGGGGACATTTTGATGACATGGTGATAGCTTACCCAGTAAGCAAGCGAGGCGCTAGGCAAATAATGGTTCCAGTGGGCAGGATCTGAGGCAGCCAACCTCTGCAGGATGGAGACAAGAGTTCTGTTAGCCCATTCTACCACCCCATTAGTAGAAGGGTGGTAGGGAGCAGCGAAACTCTGGACGGTTCCAAATAGCGAAGTTGATTCCTGTACTACCTGGAGGTGAAGTTTAAACCATTGTCTGAGAGCAAGGTCTGGGGGCACCCATGCTGGATGAAAATGGAGCAAACAAGGAATAGGGCGGTAGCCTTAGCTGTGGCTGCAGGGACTGAAATCGCCTCAACCCACTTAGTTATATGGTCTATGGCAAGAATAATATACTTGTGACCATGTAGACCAGTGGGGAGGGGACCCACCACGTTGATACTAACAACATTTAAGGGTTTGGTCAGCGCAACAATGGAGTGCTGATATTGAGGGTTGGCCCAGTCTTGGGATCGTCAAGTCATACAGGCTTCCAGAACCTCCTGGATGGTTTTGACCATTCAGTCCCAGTAGCAGCGTGATTTCAGCCAATCATGGGTCTTCTTGACCACACCATGCCCAACAGTAGTGTGGCCTTCCAGGATGACATCAGTATGAGAGGAGGGTTGATGTACGGGAAGCCACTTCTTGTTGACTTTCTTGTAGAGTAACCCATCCTTTATCTGGGTGTCTTGAGTCATCCGGCAGAGTTTTGCTTGGACCTGGGGGGATTACAGTTCCCATCATTTGGGCTGTCCTACCAAGTCATAGAGCCAATCCTCCTCTGGGGTCAGGACTGCTAATACTGGCATCCTGGAGAGTCTGTCAGCGTTTTGGTGAATAGCGCTGGTGCAGTGGACAATGGTTAAGCTGTAGCTTTGTAGTCGTAGGGCCCACCTGGCCAACCGTCCATCCAGGTCTTTCATTTGTTGCAGCCATCGAAGGGAAGAATGGTCAGTAATAAAAGTAAAATGGGTACCATAGAGGTAGGTCCAGAAATGCTTGATGACTAAGAGAACTGCTAGAATTCCCTCTCAGTGACACTGTAGTTCCGCTCAGCCTTACTTAGGGTCTTGCTAAAACAAGCTACGGGATGATCAACCTGGTTCTCATTGTGCTGAGCCAGGATAGACCCAACAGTGACATCGCTAGCATCTGTAAACATCAAGAAAGGCTTGTCAAAATGGGGATGAACTAAAACAGGTTTAGTACATAACCATACGTAAAGTGCAAAGGCCTGTTCCTGCTCAGGTCGCCATTTGAATGGTACATTCTTTTTGTAGAAGGTAGAACAACAGCTCAGCGAGGTCAGCAAACTGTGGGATGAACTGATGGTAGTAGACCACCATACATAAAAATACTTGAATATCTTGTAGGCTTTGGGGGCGTGACATTTTTTCTATGGCATTGACCTTGTTGGGGATAGGTTGAATGCCAAGCTTGGAGACCTTATGGCTTAGAAACTCTAGCCTGGGCTGAAAAAAGGAGCACTTCGAGAGCTTGAGCTTGATGGAGGCCTTCCAGAGACGCTTGAAGACTTCCTTAAGATGTTTGACATGTCCATTAAAAGTTCGCGAAAAAATAGTGATGTCATCCAGGTAGACCAGGACACAGGAGAGCTTCAGGTCCCCAAGGATCCCATCCATGGCGCGCTGGAACGTGGCTGGGGCGTTGCAGAGGCCTTGGGGCATCCGGGTGGGCTTAAACAGCCCTTTGTGGGTAATTAGAGCATACTTGGCTCGGTCTTTGGGAGCAAGCTCAACCTGCCAATACCCGCTGGTGAGGTCCATGGCCAAGAAGTACTGGGAACCCGCAAGCAGATGGAGAGAATTATCGATCCGGGGCAGAGGATAGCTGTCCTTCTTGGTGATGAAGTTGAGTCGTCGATAATCCATCACCACCTGGTGCTTGCCATCCTTCTTTTGGACCAGCAAAAGAGGGGAAGACCAAGGACTATGCAAAGGGACCAAGAGCCCCACGTCGAGAAGCTGTTTGAGTTCTACTGTGACCTGGGCCTCTTTGACCTTGCTCTTGTGGTAAGGTCAGGACTAAAAAGGGGGCGTCCCCAGTTTCTACATGGTGGAGGACTCCATTTATCCTTCTATAGTTGTAGGTCGAAGTGGAGAATAGATCTGAATATTCCTCCAGGAGCTTATGAACTTTAAGTCACTGTTCATCAGAGAGGTCCTTTCCTATGTTAGCGTTGACCAAATTAACTGAGGGGGATGACTCCAAGCCAAAGTCCCTTAAGTCCCCAAAGCTTTGGATGTCAGCAACAGCCCCCATCAGTAACAGGCGATGTAAGCGGTGGGTTGGTTAGGACCTATAACTTTTGGTTTGTCAGTCAGGTTGGCTAGCAACACTGATATCAATCTGGCATACGCTGGATCAAGGATTCCGAGGCAGGTCAGCACTTCCTTGGGAGATGGGTTATCCAGACCTCAGACCTCCAGTAAATACCCCGAGGGAATTTTGACATGGACCCAGGTGTCAACAATGACCTGGGATTTCGGGGGCATGTTAGTCATCTGGGGCAAGTAAACTGGCATCCCCTCTGATCCATCCACAGCAGGAGGGGGTAGCCAGACTCGAGAGCCCCAGATGTGGTACTCAAGCCAATCAATTTGTCCTTCAATGGTCTCCAGTAGGCAGGCTCAGGCCTTGACATCAGCCCTAGAATCATGGGCAGTCTCAAAACCAGAGGGACTTGATGTCCTAAAAGGGAGAGAGAACCACCATCGTAGTGGATAACAGCTGAATAGTCTCAAAGAAACTGGGTCCCGAGGAGCAGATCATAGCTAGTGTTGTCCAGAGCGATGGCAGTTGTATCCAAAGTGAGTTTTCCAAACTGAATTGGTAGAGAGGAATAGGCCCCTATGGATTGGGTGCACTGGGCGCCAGCCGTGCCATATTCCATGTAGTGCGGCATATTGGGGCAACCTTGATGCATTTCATCAGCTTGGAAGAGATAACGTTCATGGGGGAGCCACTGTTGACTATGGCATAAACTGGAATCTTGTTGATCCAGACAGTGACTTGGGTGACCAAACTTCCAAACTGAGGTGGCAATGTAAGGAACATGGGAGAATCATCAGAAGAAGAGTAAGCAGCATCAATGTCTTTATTGTCATTAGATACTGCAGCTACTTCTTGAGGCTGAACAGGGGTGTCAGCATGGAGCGCCTCATCCTTCATGCTGACTGCCCTTTTCCCGCCTCCTCAGCTAGACGTTTCCAACAAGTCTTAGCGCTATGCCTAAAGCCATTGCAATAGGTGAACCGAGGATGGGGGTTTTTCTGGTTCTTGACTACATGGACCCTAGGGCGGTTAGAGGGGCCAGCGGACGCAGCTTTAGAGCGCAGGATCGTGGCAGGGATCTTGTTGAGGGCCTCCTTTCTCCCTGATACAAGTGAACCCATTCTTTTGCCCAATCATGTGCATCTGGACCTCAGGATAGGACCCCAGGGTGGAGATGACGGCGGTGATGGCGTCATCCAGAGTGATATGGTTTGTCATAACCAAAGGTTGTGCCTGAGCGTAGAACCAGTTGGCAAACTCCATAGGGTTTTCTCCTTTGTTAAGTTGAATGCCCATGAATGCTTGCTTCTGGTTGGCCAAGATTTGGTTACTGCCAAACTCTTGGATCAGGGGTGGTGCGGACCTGGTCCCAGGTGTTACACTCCTTCAGATGGGGAGTCATGATTTCCCGGGCGGTGCTGTCTAGGCAGGAGTGGATGTGCTTCATCTTTTGTCGAATCAGTGGCCTCCTCCATGGAACTCTCGTAGGCATAAAAGAAGGAGGTAATACTCTCCCATCCAGGGGTGAACCTCTCCTTGAAACTAGGTTTAAAGTTAGCGACAATGGGAGTGGAAAGGGTGTTAATGCCTGGGGTAGGGGTCAGCTCTGAGATCTCCGTTTCTGCATATTCTCAAGGAACCCGCTGATCTAAATGCCTCCGCAAGCCTTCTATGTCTTCTTGGATGTATTCCCAACATTGACTGATAGTGGAAGCGGACGCCTTGCTGGCAACCTGCTCCTTTAAGGATTAAATCTTGGCGTTCTGTTGTTGGAGCTGGTTTTTGATGGTGGCCAACTGAGTTTCAAACCCATGACATGTTGTTTCAAGCAGGGAGATGCGAGCGTCGGTAAGCCTCATGAAAGTGCTGAGGTTATCCATCTAATCTGACAGCGCTTCAATGAAGACCCTGGGGTCGAGGGGGGACACCATCCACTCGGAGCTTGCATAATAATGCCACCTTTTGGATCTGGTCCTGCAGGGCAGCCAGGGCATTTATTATATCCCTTCGACAGGGGTCTTCAGGTTCACCCAAGGTTAGGGGGCCTGAAGGCCCTCGAGGCCCACATGGTCCCTTGGGTCCAGCTGGCCTTTGACGCCCTTCAGGACCTTCTGGCCCAGGCCCTTCTGGCCCAGCATCCGCGGGGGATAGTCGCGAGAGGCCAGCTCTCAGTATTGCTGCTGTAGGGACTGTACCAGTTCTTCAACTTGTTGTAAATGTTGGGTCCATGTCACTTCAAACTGCTGGGCATTTTGGTAAAACTGCTCCTCGAGGTAGCTGGAGATGCCACTATATAATACCACAACTTGATCGCAGATCTCATTGATTAGTCATCAGTTATCGAGTATAGCTTTGCAATTGTCATGCATGAAGGAGGAGGCAGCATTGTAGAAGTCGATAATATAGGAATGTGAATTTTGGGTGAGCCCTAGGTGCTGGGAGACCTCCTGATGGTGTTTTCTACTAATTGTAGGAGGTGATGAATTGCAGGATGGATGAAGTTACAAAGGTAGCAATCAGGCCCCAAGGTAAGCTCCCCAGCAGGTAACATGGCTGAGACGTAGAGGTCCCACATTATGGATGGTACAGCGGAGGCATGGGAGTGGCTGGAGCGGGCACCCTCAGTGTAGATGCTGTGGATTAATTGTTGAATGACATCATTGGTATGTTCAAACTGAAGTTGATATTGGCTCCCATCTAGGGAAGGCAGTGAGAGTTGGAAGGTGGCACAGAACTCTAGCCTTTCCAGCTGTGAGGGTGGCATTGTGTACTATGAAGTACTAACCCATCGAGTAACGCTCCTCAATTGACCAGTCATTTGGTCGTCAGGGCTGCTATTGGTTTCCATTTATGTGATAGACGTTTTCACTTAGGTCAGCTCAGAGCCCCCTGTAATGAGCACCACTTTTGTTGGCGCTACAGTTCCTTTGGACTGGCGCTAGGGTTCGTGGTGGCTCAAAGCTGGAAAAAAATTGGAAAAGAGCACCAAAGAGGAAATGGGAAAAATGGGTTAGTTTACTGAATACTTTATTAAATTAAAATGCTTTGATATTTATAGGGTGTATTGTGACTCGGTGCCTTCAAAAATCTTCAGAGCCTCATCTGATCAGAATCTCTACTGATCTTCTGGAATGGCCTCCTTGAGGGCGTCCTCAATGGGTAGCATCGCTCACCTGACTGAAAGGGTGGAAAGGCTGCTCCACGTGACTCAGGAATAGGTGAGGATGATCCTGAAAGAGTTCTTTCTTGGGTTAGGTTTGACAACCAATTTGGCATAGCCAGATTGAAAGACAAGAATTTGATACAATTTTTATCTCGAATCCTGACATCCATAACCATCATACTTGCAGCAATGCCACTGGCATTCAGGTTTTCTGTTTGGGTGCTCCAGCACTTTATACTGGCAGGACGTTCTAAAATTCACTTGCTGTTTGCCTGACAATAATCTGATGCAGTTTGCAGTAAGGCCAAAGCGCCGCCTGCATGGCTATGTGTGCATTTAAGGCAGTAAGCACTTTTGCCCCTGCAAAAATCCGAGATTCTTGGTAGAAAAGATTTGTGAATCTATCTGGGGTCTCATCCTTGCAAATTATATACCCATGAATTCCTGTTTGTGATTTGCCTCCGTGTAGGACTTCCAAACTCCTTTATAATTGCTGAATCTTGCCTCAGCGTATGACCATTTGTCCCCATTGAGGTGAGGTAGCATCAGATTCTGGCAATCAGTGCTAAGACAGTTCATTACAATCACCGCTTTCTGACGGACCACATAACCAAACATGGTCATCTCAAAGAGACGGAAAAACGTAGGGGCGTTTTCCTGGTGAAAAGGAGTAATTTTGGGTATTCTGAAACTCCTCAGTCGCACCATTCACGAGGGATCCATTCACAATGACTCGATTAACCATAGGTGTGGCTTTGAGAGTCATTTCTGACACACCAAAAAATGATTTAAACATGTTTTGGGGTAAAGGTGTCTTCCCAAATGGGGGTTTGCATGTATTTTCATCAGCTTCATTTGCTGCAAATTGCGCATAACCACATTTGTGATTTTCTAAATCCTCAATATGCTTCATCAAACTAACCATAACCTCATGAATCTGTCAAATGCGTTCTCAGTTTGCTTCATGAGTTTTTTGGAATAAAACTTCCTTAATGAGTTCGTCCTCTTTCCGCTTTAAAGAGGCAATTTTCCTACCTATGTCGTTATTTACATTCCAAAATTGTTTGAGCATTTCTTCCGCTTTATTTAAAGCTCCTTTAAGTTATTGACATTGTCTTGAGATGTCAAGCTAAGCACATTCTGATTTACAAACTGAAACTCTGTCCAGAGCTTCCAAAGCTCATTCTTATAAGACAAGGTGGATTAAAATTGGCTTTTAGCAACTAAAACTACCCCATCACTATTGAGCTCCAATTGTTAAAATCAGGGCAGCTTAGATGATAACTCGCTTCTGCTCCCTGATCTTAACTGCAAAAATTCTCAACCACTTGTGTTGATTAATTGAAATCGATAAACTGAGGAAATATTATTATGAAGACTATTATTAAGTTAATTGCCCAAAAGCCACGTTGAGCAAAAGGTCCAACGCTAAAAAAGAAGCTTATATTTATAAAAGATATGTCTGTACTGGTAGGGAACACTTCCCTATTCTCTTCACACAAAGCCAAGCGGAGATTTAGTAACAACTTAATGATATCCAATCCTTGCAAACTTATCCAAAGAGTAATCTATACAACCTATATATAAACAATTAAGTTGTTCTCAGTTTTATATCTACTTTTATTATGGAATTATTGGGGTTTTATAATGTAATCTGTGCACAGCTTTTCATTTGTTCATTAGGGATTAATTAATTGTTCCCCTCATGGTTTGACCCTTGAGTTTTAGGCTCCAAATCTTGGCGGGTGTCTTTGCCTTAAACTTCTTAGGTAGCGTAATACTCAGTGTTCAGTGAACAATTTATTTGGCTTCAGGAACTAGGTATCAATTGATTTGGGTCATGTTGCCAATGCTTATTCTACCATTTGACACAAGCGTTAAAACGCCTAGGTGTTTTTGACAACTTCTCATCCTTTCACTCTAAACAATTCCTCATAATAATTTAACATTTGGGTGTTACTCCCTCATCAAAGCCTTGCTTAATACCATCAGAATAATCTCAACATACATACTAATTGAATTAATCATCAGATCCCTTCCTTTGATTACTTATGACTAACACATTAGTAAGAAACCATTGCTGAGATAGCAAATTTTAATCATTAATCATTGAATTGTTTAATTGAACAATGAGGTGGATAATGTTGTCAATTGAAATTTAAACTTTAAGGTTTGGTGTAATTAAGCCATCCATGATATGATCAGGTGTAAACCCCACTGATGTGTTTCCCTTCCATCAGAAGAGGAGGGCTCAACATCAACAGATTTGATGGGCGTTAAATCCATTTGATACTCATTGGGATCTCCTATATGCGACCTGGACATGGGTCATCCAGTCGCCTACCATATAAGGCGTCACTGATCCACCAAGTGGAATCACATTGGGAGGGAAAATTTGGTGTTAAAATAAAAGTGAGAGACAGCTTTCCAGCAAGAGATTATTTAGCATCAAACTAGTTGTAAAATCTTAATCCACCCATCAAATAGGATTGTGCTACCAGCAGTTCAAACAGATAATATTTATTTTCAAAGCCCCCAGCTTTTAAGACAAATGTCCCCACAGATATTATTGTCAGTAAATTTTAGATTTTTGTTTATAAAAAAGTCCCACTCAAAATAATTTCCAGTTCAAATTTATTTCTAATTACAGCTGCAACCTGATAAGTGCCATGTTCCCCATCCTATGCAATGACTGGGCCATAATGGCAATCATCACAGCGTTGCTGCCCTCTCTCCTAGAATAGGAATATCATTTGCGTGGCCTCCTGGGAGTGTCCATAATTTAGACTCCATCTGGAATCAGGATGTATTCTTGCTGTTATAAATTCTTTCTCCCCAGGTGAATCCGTTTTTTGCCTTCTTCAAACAATTGGCAAGCCATGACACCACAGTGAATTTGGGGCTCTCAGATGGCCCAAAAGAAATGACAGCAGAGGAATCTTCGGCTGCCATGGCGGCCATGGCATGGTTTATTAAAGATATGGTGGTAGCGGTGATTGTCAGCTGCCATCCTGCAATTGCTTCCCTTCCCTTCAGATATCATGTAATATGGACGGCTATGCCTCCAGCATTCTGGTTTACATTCTGAGTATTTATTCCCCCCAAACTGGCAGGCTAGTATCAATACTATTAGTCAGTTCCATGACATAATTGACTGACCATTAGTGTCTGCCATATACACCTTTCTGTTAAAAGTGGGTGATGTGATGGTTTCGTCGTACAACATGTACCTGCAGTTAGTGCCTAGTTTGGCTTTGTTTGTGTGGTCAGTTGATGCACTCATTGGAGACTTCCGCATGGTGGTGGAGTTTCTAACAAAGCATTTCTTTGAGTTTTAAAAGCCCCAAAGGACTCCTTATTCAGCCAACTTTGTGGGATGAAGGCCTGGGATACTGCCACCACCACACTAGGGCTGCACGATATGAGCATCAACAAATGTAGACCTGGCCGTGAATTTAAATGCAGCTTAAACTACCCTAAAAATGACATATGCCCACCCTGTTTAAAAATGGGCAGACCGTCTGCACAAGCCAGAACAGGTGATATGCCTCTCATCTCCCAAGCAGGAGACAAGACCTAATGACCCCCAGGTTTAAAGACCCTGAGGTGAAAGAAGCCTAAGACATCCCTTTTGTCATCTGCTTTTTTAGCAGAATTATTCTCTCCAGCCTCTTATTGTCCAGGAAGCCTTTGAGTCCTTTTGGATCACGCGTTACTTTATTGCATGATCACTTTCTTACCAGCCAGCTCATGCCAACTAAACTGGCAGTTGGTTGAGCTTCAGACCAACTCAGCAAAACGTGGTATTTATTGTAGGCAGGTGCACTGAAGTGCAGCTAACCAAGATTGCCCCTCCCTTGTCCTGGGGTCTGCACCTGCGCAACCTCAGCTTATGGGAAAGCCTTTTGACAAGAACCATGTCTGACTCGTAATTCCCCTTTCTTTCCCATATTATCCCCTCAGAGAGTGAAAGACACCCATGGGAACAGGTCGGCACAGGCATCACTACCATCCCAAAACTTTTAGACTACTACAGGACCTGACCAGTGCACCTCTCTAGGTTATGGTCTTCGCTACTTACCCATGTTTCTATAAGTTTTATCAAAATGTGCCATGAGGAGCCCCAGATAACCATGTCTAGCTCCCCTGGCCAAGTATCTCCTCCCATAGGAGCCAGTTTCAGCCTCATCTTGCCATAGGTGGGTGGGTTCATCCGTCCCTTCTGTGGAAATTACAAACCAGGTTTTGGACGCCCATGTTAAATAGCAGGACAGTTTTCAGCTATTATTGTGGCTTCATCCTCCCTGATGGATGCGCAGAGAGTGTAATTCTTATGGACACAGTGGAGAGGATGATCGTCATTGGGTGAGAGGATTCTATGCTCAGCCAACCAATCAGGATCTCTACTCCTTTGATTACATTGGTGTCATCAGTAGTTCAAGCGCCAATATTGAAATCGTCTCTCCTGCTTCAATTTATCATGTTGAGTGCAGAGGCGTCTGATCTGGTTTTATTTATATAGGCTTTCAGCAGCAAGGTCATTGGATTTAGGCTTATCTTGAACGTTTTAGCTGCGGTATTTTATTCCACATTGGATCCAGTGTCTGCCAATCATTCCACCTGGTACACTCAGTTGGGTTCACTAGATCAGGTTTTCTCAGTGGCTACCACCATTGGTGCTACACTATAGTGTGCATCAGGCAGGGGGTAGTGACATAAAAAAGTTCCTGTCTAAAGCAGTTTTTAGTGGGGTGTTGAATGACAAGTTAGCGTGTCCTTTGTCTCTCACCCAGCGGGCCAGTTGCCAGAAAACCAGAGAGTGTGTTTTGGTGCCAGAGGACGCTCTAGTCTCTCCTTCTCCCTTCGGTTCTCCTTACCTTTCCCTGGCGCCAGTTTTTGAGGCGGTTCCTTTGAAGGATCTGGTGTCCTTAAAACCCAGGTTCCACAGTTGTCAGCATCCCAGCGTGAAGAATTTGATAAGGG
Organism: Massospora cicadina; assembly: GCA_022478985.1. Lineage (NCBI taxonomy): Eukaryota > Fungi > Entomophthoromycota > Entomophthoromycetes > Entomophthorales > Entomophthoraceae > Massospora > Massospora cicadina. The sequence continues at coordinate 128,023 of JAKSZP010001442.1, read as the reverse complement.
TCTTTCCGTGGAGGGTTCAAGTACTTATATCAATCCAGTTTCCCTGGACGATTCAGTAATTATTACCACTCAGCTGGAGTATCCCATGTGGTGGCCAATAAACAGGATTTTGATTATTTTTTTGTTTTACTGGAAATTCTTTTTGTGCGCAGAGTGTCAATTGAGGCACTTGTAAATATGAGAGCATCTGGGATCTTTATGAGTTTATAACTGGTGCAGGGTCTCAACTTGGACCTGGAAGTGGGATCATCTGTGTTGTGTGCATCTTCTGCTCCAATGGCTACGTAAAAGATACAGCGACTTGGCCTTTTTCAGTGCACCATTTCTGTTTCTGTGATCATTTTGCCAAGGGCGTTTGATTTTCCTGGTTATTCTGGGGGTGGGGTGGTGGCGTTAGCAGCAGGTTAGCATTAACCTGGACTCAAATGTATTGTCTTTCAAAATACTCAGTTGTGGGGAGTTTCCCTTCTATTGATATGCTAATAGCAAAATGGGGAAGAGTTAATTCACATCACTTCTTTCTACTGTAGGTCTTCCGCTAGATTTTCTCCCAGCATTAGTAGCATATCAGGATATATTTTACCTGGAGAAGGCTAATCACCAACTGCCACATTCCAAGTCCGACCTAGCTTTTCATTGATGGTAGCTGTGATCAAAATTAACTGTCCGTTGTATCCCTACATGGCGCAGGAGGACAAGGCATTGGAAGTGTGATTAGATTATAAGCTCAAAAAGGGGGTGTTTAAGAAAACACCTCCTATCGTAATGCCTAAGTTTTTTGCTTAGAAGGCTGGTGGTATGTTGCACTCATACATCAACTATGAGAAATTTTAATAACATTATCAATCATGATCTCTATACTCTCCCCATTAAGCAGAAGAATAGCAGGTAATCACAAAATAATAGGTGTTTTTGAAGCTTGATCTTTCAATGCATTCAACCAGATTTGGGTGGCAGAAGGCCATGAGTGGCTTACAGCAATTCAGACCAAAAGGGGCATATTCCAGTTCCGCGTGATGCCCTTCAGGCTAAGAACTCTCTAGCCATGTTCCAGAAGATAATTAATAACGTTCTCAGTGACATCAGGTTTACCTGCGTGGTTGCATATAAAGATGATACTCTTGTGCACTCCCTCACCCCCAAGCAACATGAGAAGGTCCTGGACGTGGTGCTGGCTATATTGCAAAAGGCAGATCTTTAAATCAAGCCCTCCAAATGCAAGTTCTTTCAGGAGGAGGTTATTTTTTGGGTAACCTGGTCCTGAAAGATGGTTACACCATTCCCCAAGCAAACTCAAGTCAATACTAAAGTGGCCACTTCTATGACCCATAAGCAGTTGTTGCTTTTTGGGCATAATCGTCTTACCAGAAAATTCTTATACTGCCCTATCAAAGATGGCTGTATTGCTGCAATCCTTGAATAAGAAGAATGTATCATTCAAATGGATGGAGGATTGCCAACATGTGTTTACACCATCAAAGAGGAATTTTGGCTCCTTCAGTTCTCAAACAAATAAAACCCTGAAAATCCATAATCATGGTGTGTGTGCCGCCTTATCAGCTGATATAGGGGCGGTATTATTGCAGGTTCATAATGTTTTAGAACATCTGATCACCTGTTTTTCATGCAAATTTACATCACATAAAAAGTACAGAGTAATTTACAATAAGGTGTTGCTTCCAAGGTGTGGCCTCTTAACTACTGGTGGTACCTTCTTCAGGGCATATGGCATGAGGTGATGTCAGATTTTTAACCAGGTGATATTCCTCACACATTAAGGAAATGAGTATAATAATTGGGAATGATTGTCAATTAGTTAGCTAATTTATTTCATTATTTAATGATAATACCACAATTTGTGCTCCCCATTTGGTTGGGTTGAGCTGTCTTGATCTGCAGGATCAAGAAATTATTGGGCATCATGCCTGATAGAAGATTGGTGGGTCTCAACACCAGCGGCTGAGGCCGAGGATGTTGAGATATTTAATATTATCAATTAAGATGATGAATTACTTAAATTCGACATCAAAAATTATAGGGAGTTGATCCCAATAGTTTTCAGTAAATTTCAACACTGGCGACTTATGCTGAGGATATCAAAGTACCAAATCAGATTATTTAAGCTCAGCTTTTATCCCCACATTAACTCCAAGTGAAAACGATCGTGGGATTTCTTGCATAAAGTCAAAATCTCAGAGGACCATTGACTTATGCTAAGGATGCTGAACCATTTAAATTAATTAAACAAAGTCGAATCACATTTCAACTTTGTGAGAGTATTAGCTGAATCCCTGACAGTATTTTAGGTTTAATTTGACACCGGCAACTTATGCTGAGGATGTCAATATATTTAATTAATGCTGATTATGACAAATCAAGGATCAACGTAACCTAGGATATTTGAGGATGATGAGTATTACCAGTGAGAGTGCTGACAAATACTATGCAGGGAGAATCACCAGTAAGTACTTATAATGCTGGCAATAAATGCCAATGACATGACAGGCAAGAAAAGCCTATAAATAGTTTGATCTCTCTCTTAGTAAAAATATCTTCTGTCTTCCCATCTTTATTAAGTTTTTAGTTAACAGTTGTTAGCTTAGCTTGTAGAAGTGGGACTCAAGATCCCCAGTTGTTAGGTGCTGGGTTAAAACACCTGGAGTGGTTGGCGCAACCAGCTCCCAATCTGAAATTACAGATCAACTGTGGAAACTAGCTCAATCAGTGGAGCCAGCGATGGATGAGTTGGGATTAGCCATGAGGTGAAGAAGCAAGGTGTCAGACTTCCCAGGATGGGGGTGAACCACCGGTGCACACCAAGAAGGGTTAATCTGCTAAGGAGAAGTTGGTGTCCAGCTGTATTGGGGAGTTGCCCAACTGTAGGAACTAGCTCAATCAGTGGAGCCATCATTGGACAAGTTGGGATTAGCCATGAGGTGAAGAAGCACGGGGTCAGAATGCCCAGGATGGGGGTGAACCACCGGTGCAAACCAAAAAGGGTTAATCTGCTAATAAGAAGTTGGTATCCAGATGGATTGGGGAGTTGCCTGCAGCCCTGTAAGGAAAGGTTACCAATGATGATGATTAAGCAAGGGCCAGCAGTCTTAATACTGTTTGTCCTGGCACACTAATGGATTCACCTAGTATTGAGAATGTAAAATTCTCAACACTGGTGCTCACTATAGGGGGTCTCTGTTAGTGTGTTGCTTGATTAACTTGAGGTTTAGTTAGGAGGTGGCTAAAGCCACTGGATCCGTGTTTGGGGGAGGATGCCATCAGTGGAACCTCATCCCCAACATTCAGTTTTCAACGCCTCATGGAGATGGGGGGAAGAGTTAAAACCTCCCAACCATTGCGTTGATGTTTTGGCCCACTAAAATTGGTGGAGTCGCGCTTGAGGAATATCATCATGTTAAGTTGGGGGATATGTCAGATCTTTAACCAGGTGATATTTCTCACATATTAATAAAATTAGTATAATAAATGATTGGGGATGATTTCCGATTAGTTAGCTAATTTTGATTCATTATTTAATGATAATACCCCAATTTGTGCTCCCCATTTGGTTGGGTTGAGATGTCTTTATCTGCACATCGATGAATCCCCCCTCGGGTTGGGACCATCTAGTACTAAAAGAGATGTCTTTATCTGCAGGATCAAGAAATTATCTGGCATCTAATAAAAAATTGGTGGGTCTTAACACCAGTGACTGAGGCTGAGGATGTTAAGATGTTTAATAATATCAATTAAGATGATGAATTACTTAAATTGACATCAAAAAATATCAGTAGGTGATCCCAATAGTTTAAAATTTATTTGAGGTATGCTTACCAGGGGATGGACAATACCAAAATCAAAAACACAAAGAACTGCTCAAAAAAAGGATGGAATGAAATAAAACTACTAACCAGGTGGGGAGCGAAAACTGCTAACCCACCATGGCAGAGGGTGAGGGGGGGTCAGGGTGTTGGTCCTCAGACATATGCGCCTCAATCATGGGATTTTGATTAAAGTAGCAGATCAAAGCGGAGAGCCAGGGCGTTGGGACATCCACATAGTGTGGGTGATTTTGGTGTAGTATGAGTTTTCCATCTCCTCATTAAGATTAGCGCGGTAAAGCGCTTCATTAAATGCTGCAACAAGAATTTCAGCTTATTTGCAGGCTTTGGGAAGTTGGGCAAAAAGGGAGATACTGTGGTGGGTGTCTTTAGCTGAAGGGTTGAATTTGGCGAGCATCGCAACATTCATGACAGCAGCTTCAGCATCATCAAATAAGTTTGAGATGTCGCTGCATGTAGATTCAGGGAAGTCGGGGAAGAAGAGGGTGGGAAGGCCTAGCTGGAACTGAGCCACTGATTGGCTACTGCTTTGCATAGGGTTGGGCACCAGGGAGAGGCCACCGCAGCTAAGGCGAGCTGGTGGTCACTTTTGTAGGGGGCTGCATTGAACAGAGGAGTGAAATGTCTGGGGGTGGGGTTTAATCAAAGTCCGGAAGGAAAAATTTGGCCTGACCATAATTGTATTGGCTGAGAGGTTGACCAGAATGCTCACTAATGAGAACGTTACATGATTTGTCAACCTCCACCAGTAGGTCCCATGGATTTTGGTTCATGAGAATAGTGGCGTTAGAAGTTGGGTGGGTGGGAGTGGGCGAATGGGTGGGTGCTTGGGTGCGAAGGGTGGTCCAAGCCTGGCTCTGATTGGCTGTGGTGGGTTTAGGTGAGAGAATGTGGCTGGAGGATTTGGGGGGGCCAATTTCCCATTCTGGCCCATCAAACGAGAGTGAAGGGTGGGAGGGGGCAGCAATGTGCCCCATACAGAACCCACAGAGGGGGCTCTGAAGCCGCATCAGCAGAAGCGGCATGTGGGCAAGCTTTTTTTACATGGTTGAGCCCAAAGCAGAGGGGACAAATCTGCCCAACCATTATTGACCTGAGCCCAAAAGAAATGATCCAGCGCTGCTGCGACCCTAGCACAGGGGGATTTGGTGGGCTATGGCAGAGTGGTGTGGGATGATGGTGGCAGTTGTGAGAGGGGCAGCAAGGCGCTCCATACCAGAGGATACTGAAAAGATGAGGTTGGGCTTAGTGCCATAAGCCATAAGCCCCGTGACCAACTGGTCATATAAAACTTGGGGCGGGAGGTGGGACAGGAGATTCACAAATGACACCACCAGGGTGGTGTCCAAAGGGAGGCGAGTATGGGTAGTGGGAACAGGGTTTTTTTGTAAATTAAAGGAGTTATTGCCGCCGCTGCAGCGTTCTCCTCTGTTTGGAACCTGATATCAAAGTAGCCCTTAAATGGGTGGAAGTCAATAAAGCCAGCTGGCGCGAAGGCCGAGGTGTCTAGGTCAATAATTGCCTTGTTTGCATATGGGAATAAATGCCCATAGTCAACATGGAGGAAAAATTGAATGGCGGAACAAGGGAGGGTGAGTGGATGGGGGCGAGAAGGGTGGATGCGCGCCAGGTGGAGCGCTAAGTCCTGTGGGGGGATAAACCAGCTGGACAAGGTGGGTGAGCTTTTTGAGCCCATCGGAATGCATTTGCCCACTGGGCAGAAAATGCTAGGCGGTGGAGCACCGCTGCACCACACTGGGGTGGCAGGCAGTGGATCTGAGGACATCAAATAGGAAATGGGCGTGGCCAGATGGCGGTGGATAAACAACTTTTTTTAATAAATCGCTCAAAAATGATTTTGAGAGGAAAGAAAAGCAGTTGATCCCAATTGTTTTCAGTTAATTTAAACACTGGCGACTTATGCTGAGGATGTCAAAGTACTAATACAGATTGTTTAAGCTCAGCTTTTATCCCCGCATCAAAATTCATGTGAAAATGATTGTGGGATTTCTAGCATAAAGTCAAATCTCAGAGACTATCAATTTATGCTATGGATGCTGAACCATTTAAATAATTAAATAAAGTTGAATCACATTTCAACTTTGTGAGAGTATTAGGCTGAATCTACAACAGTATTTTAGGTTTAATTTGACACTGGCAACTTATGCCAAGGATGTCAAAATACTTAATTAATGCTTATTATGACAAATCAAGGATCAATGTAACCTTGGATATTTGAGGATGATGAGTATTGCCAGTGAGAGTGCTGACAAATACTATGCAGGGAGAATCACCAGTAAGTACTGATGATGCTGGTAATAAATGCCAATGACATGACAGGCAAGAAAAGCCTATAAATAGTTTGATCTCCCTCTTAGTAAAAATATCTTCTGTCTTCCCATCTTTATTAAGTTTTTAGTTAACAGTTGTTAGCTTAGCTTGTAAAAGTGGGACTCAAAATCCCCAGTTGTTAGGTGCTGGGTTAAAACACCTGGAGTGGTTAGCACAACCAGCTCCCAACCTGAAATTACAGATCAACTGTGGAAACTAGCTCAATCAGTGGATCCAGCGATGGATGAGTTGTGATTAGCCATGAGGTGAAGAAGCAAGGGGTCAGACTGCCCAGGTGGGGGTGAACCACCAGTGCACACCAAGAAGGGTTAATCTGCTAAGGAGAAGTTGGTGTCCAGATGTATTGGGGTGTTACCCAACTGTAGGAACTAGCTCAATAATTGGAGCCAACGATGGACAAGTTGAGATTAGTCATGAGGTGAAGAAGCAAGGGGTCAGACTGCCCAGGATGGGGGAGAACCACCGGTGCACACCAAGAAGGGTTAATATGCTAAGGAGAAGTTGGTATCCAGATGGATTGGGGAGTTGCCTGCAGCCCTGTAAGGAAAGGTTACCAATGATGATGAATAAGCAAGGAACAGCAGTCTTCATACTGTTTGCCTGACACACTAATGGATTCACCTAGTATTGAGAATGTAAAATTCTCAACAGGTGACCTTGTGGATAAATAATCAGGACCAAGTGTATCTTTGGAAACTGCAGAAGCTGGTGCTTTGCCAGGCTCAGACATATCATGACCTCTGTAGTTCTTATAAAAAAATAAAAAATTATTAAAGGGCTTAAATGTCCTTCCCAATTTGTTGAGTCGCAACCCTGCGTTGAGTCCAATGGAAACAGATAACAGTAGCTAACACCAGTAATTCCACAAGCCCAGATCTTAGACACTGCTCCTCATGAGATTTTTGTGGTAGAATGGTCCCTGGTATGCCACTAGTTTTACAGGTATTTTCTGGACAAATATTCTGTTTGGAGGGGCTGGAGTTGTTGGTTCAGTTTGTACTTTCAACGCATGTGTGGACACATTATTCGTTTGTGGAGCGGAAAATTAAGTTAGAAAAGACTGTAAGTTCCTCCTCAACTCCATGATTAAGTCATTTGGGCTCACCATGACACCCTGGCAGTTGTCCACACAGGAAATACAAATGCTTTAATTTGGTTAAGAGGATGTACAACTGGTCTCTCACTCCGCATGATGTAACTTTCTGAGCAATTTATATGGTTATAAAAAGTAAAAACTCGATTGCCTGCCATAGTTTTGCTCTGATGTCATAAGATTCCCCGCTGGCTGCCCCAGTGTGGGGCAGCGGTGAAACTCCACCCACCTTTTTTCTGTCTAACAGGAAAATGCGCTCAGCTGGTTCACCCAGTCATACCAAACCCCTGGGACAATTCGTTTCTCCCAAGGATCTTGATGCCCACCTTGCTCAATCCCAAGCGGTACCTCACTGCCCCCTGGTGCTCCCTCGGAGCAACACGCATTCTAGCCTTAGGGTCAAATATGGGAAACTTTTCTCATACAACGACTAAGCCATTATCAAAATGGCTCAGGCGGTGATGACACTAGCCTGTTTTATTGACTTCCGCACCTATAAGTGGTATTCTAAATCTTGGCTTCACTTGTGAAGCTGATGCTGCCACTGTGGCAACGGTGCCCCTGGTCTTCCAGGATACACCTCTCCCAACAACACGGACCAAGCTCCCAGCAGACACCACCTTGGTAGTTCAGTTTGTTGGTTTGCCTACCCGCCTTCCCCCTGAGGTGCTCCGCCAGGATCTGATGAAGGTTTGGCATCCTATGGCTCCAACCCCATCTTTCAATTTGTGGTCCCAAATGGGGCCACACGCCTCGCTGGGCCTCGGGCATATGCCACAATCAGCCCTGAAACAAACAAAATTGCCCCATTGATTCCCCCTCATGCTGCTATCCCCTCTTCCCCTGACCATCCGTTCTGGGCTTATGTCAAAGGCGGAAGGACGGTTTGTCCATCCTTTTTGAGTTAGACCACTCATTTTGTAAGTTCCCTTCCTTAGCTGCTTCTGACAGCTCTGATAGTTCGTCTGATGGCCACCAATTTGCCACCCAACCCGCGCCAATTCTGGCATGGGGTACGATCCTACCTCCCCCTCCCCCAAAGCCTATTGCTGCAGCTGCACCTGCAGCCACAAATCAGCCTCCACCTTGCCACAGTGCCACGCATGAATCTTCCAATCAAGCGCAGGATTGGTTCCAAGTCCTCATTTCATGCAACATCCAACAAATCAACCAATCCTCAACCATCCGCTGACTCCCCAATTCAATTTTGGAAGAACCCGTGAAAATTTTTGGATGAAATTGATGAATCAGGTAATATTATTGAAGAACCATCGCTACAAATTGACCAGTTCTGTAATGCAAAATGGAATGCAGAATTCCCCCTAATTTATATGCCCCAAAGCCAAACGCCAAACCATTCCACAGTGACCACCAGCTTGCAGTAGAAGCAGCCACCACACCATATTGCTGTCCCCTCCACAAAGCCATCGCTAAATCAGTGGCTGCGCTCACAGGAGGAATTCCACCTCCTTTATCCCCAAAAATTGTACTCCAAAAAGTAAGATTAACGTAAAACAACTTCACAAGAATGTCAATAATGCTATCCAGAACTTGTTAACTGTAGCACGGAATCTGAAAGTTAAAATTACCCAAACTAACATCACAACGTTTGTTAAACTACCAAACGCCAGCATTAAAGCCAAAAAAGCTTTAGCCAAATTTATTACTGCCATTTTTATGGTTGTCAATTACTTGAAAGTACCAATCATCAGTGATATTAAACCACATACTGTTGATGCCCCAACGCCCTTGCTATCTTCCTTAACATGCACCCCACTCTGATAAGAGATAGCTGCTGCTGAAGATGAGCCCCGATCCCCCTCCTCTTCCACCATGGAGGGATAAGCGGTCTCCGCTGCCCACCTGTATGGTTGTTTTGTTTGGTGTGATTCATTCAATCACTTATTTGGGCGTTTTGTTTAAATCAATTAGTTACATTATTTTTAGTTTAAGCTTTTAGTTCGGTAATGTCCATCCCCTGGTTGGCTTACCTTGGTTAAATAAAGAGGATGTACAACTGGGTGTGTATCTCCAAGGATATGTCAGCATGTATCACTAGTTGCATGATGTTCACATGGGATAAATCAGATAAGTCAGGTAAGAATAGTCTTCTTCATCCCCTAAGGCAGGTGGAAGGTCCTTGGACCTTAGTGTCAGTTAATTACATTGTTGTGCTTTCCAGCTGTAATAAGTTTACTGAAAATATGCTGGTGTGGACCACTTTATCAAGTTCTCACTCTTAATCCCTTGTTTGTCAGCCATCACCTCTGAGAAGACAGCCCAGCTCTTTGTGCGGCATGTGTCCTCAATATTCGGTCTACCTCAGGAGATTGTGAGTGACTGTGGATCATAGTTTACAGCGCGTTTTTGGACTGAACTCCTGGCTATCTTGAAGATTAAGATGTGTTTCTCACTGCATAACATCCTCAGTTAGAAGGTCAAACAGAGCTGGTAACTAGATTATTAAACAGTATCTTCACTTTTATGCCAGAAACATTAAGGTCACTTGGGCGGAGGACCTTCATTTGGCTCATTTAGCATATGATAATGGCACTCATGTATCTATTAATTTCTCGCCATATGAAGCCACGTTGTGGTATAACCCATCATTTTCTATCAGGTCGTGTCATCGCCTGGAAGTTCTTGCTGCGGCGGACCATGCAGCACATTTGGAGTACCTAGTCCGTGGTCCAGGAGCACCTGACCAAAGCCATCAGGATTACAAACTTTTTATGGAGCAGTAAACATCTTCTGGTCCATGAAATCACGGTGGGGTCCTTTGTAATATTGGACATACCACACCTGAAGATGCAGGTGCCCTCACAAAGATTTGCAAGCAAGTGCTCTGGGCCCTATGTGGTGGAGTTGGAATTAAGCAATGGCGCGTTTAGGTTGATGCTTCCAGCTAAATGGAAAAAGCATCCCATTTTCCACGGTTCTCAGTTTTCCACAATTAGGGGGAAGGACCCAGATGCTGGAGCCAATTTGGTTGAGGGATCTGAAGAGGCTGAGGTTGAGGAACACTTGGCTTCATGAAAATCTCGCCATTTGGTCCAATATAATTTTGGCTTGGGGTTTCTGTCATATGAGAATAGTTTGGTCAGCGCCTGTGACTGTGTCAATTGTTGTGAATTTATGAAGGCATTTACGCCATGCACCCCAACGCTCTCCATCGACCATCAAAGATTGCCACACTATTGGTTATCAAGTTGCTGAATGCCCATAAGAACGTCGTGCTCACTCAAGTTCCTGGTAATGGCGCTCTTCCTGTTCAAGAAGGGGAGGATACTGTAAGTCCAGAAGAGCACCCCTTGCACCTCAACCGTGAGGAATTTCCATTCCACATTAAAAAGGGGGTGAAGAAAGTGGCCATCCATCTTGTATCCAGGGCGATTTAGCCCATGAGGTGGATGAGAGATGGATGATGTCGTACTCCCTCATAGTTGTTCCCATTCCCTCTTACCTCACCACCCAAGGCTTGGTGCGGCGGATCAAGGGTATGTGCGGAGGTGGCAGCAGTGAGAGGCCACCACCAGTGGTAAAGTGGTCTGCATCTTTCCCCCTCAACAATCTTGGGGTCCCAATGTGGGGTCATCAAGGTAAAAATCAAGGTTCATTGGAATAAAGTCATCCGTGGTACAATTAGGCTCAAAACCCCACCAATATGTTTCCCTTCCGCTGGAGGAGGTGGTCTCAACCCCAGCGGTGTTAAACGCATTGAATCCATTTGATACCCAATGGATCTCCCCTATGTGGCCTGGCAATGGGTGCATCCAGATACACACCAGATGAAGTATCACCGCTCCACCAAGTTGAATCACACTAAGAGGGGAAATTTAGTGGCAAAATTGTAGTGAGAGTCAGCTGGCCAGCATAAGATTTATCTGGCATTAAACTAATTGTAAAATACTAATTTATTAAATTTGAATGGAATTGTGCTACTCCCAGTTCATGCAAATTATAATAATTACTCAAGCCCCGCACCTAAGACAACTGTCCCCCACAGGTATGGCTGTTGATCATTAATCCATTTTTTGTTTAATATACAAATTTCTACTCAAAAATTACCAGTTCAAATTTTATTGCTTATTACAGCCACCTCCAAATAAGTGTCATGTTTCCCAGTCTATGCAATGACTGGACCATAGTGTCTATCATTACAACGTTGCTTCCATTTCTCCTCAAATGGAAAATTTGTTTTAGTAGCCTCCTGAGGGTGTTCCCAATTTTCGACGCCATCTGGCGTCAGGGTGTACCTTTGCTATTAGAAGTAGTTTCTCCCCAGTGGGCAAAATTTCATGACTTCTCCACGTGCTCAGCAACCCATGGCACCACAGAAAATTTTGGCTCCCTGTGGCCCAAAATAAATGACAGCGGCAGAATCTGTGACTGCTATGGTAGCCATGGCATGTTTATTGTAGGTATGGTGGCATTGGCGATCATCAGCCAAAATTCCTGAAATTGTCTCACTTCCCATCAGATATCAGGTCATATGGATGGCTTTGCCTCGCATTCTGGTTTGCATTCTGGGTGTTTACCTACCCTAACTTGAAGGATATCTCAACCATTAGACATTTTTGTGACAATATGACAGATAAGAATCCTCACTTGGCTACCATATTCTTGTGCCCATGCTTGTCTAAGGCATGACTGCAGAAGGCTACTAATTTCTCCTCCCTGCCATCCCTATTTGGTTGAGGACCGCTCCTATAGCCATGAGAGTTGCATCAGATTTTACTATGAAGTGCTGATCAAAGTTAAGCTATCCCAGATTGAGGGATTCACTAAAAGTCTTCTGAAGCTAGTTGAGGGTTTTTTGCATTCTTGCGACCATTGGAGGGAGATTTCTCCAAAAATGTTGGTTCAAAGGCTCAGTGAGTTGTGAAGATCCCAGTATAAATTGGGAGTAATAAAACGACTTAAAAATAGTTGGGCATCTCACTTACTTTTAGGTTCTCTCATGCGGTTGATGCCCTTGAGCTTTTGAGGTTGTGCCATTTCCTTGATTGTTGACAATAACCATGGATGCTCATCTAAGACTAAAAAATTGACACTTGCTAGACTTGTTTTTAACTGAGCTTGGAAAAACTCCAAAATACTCTTCCAGATGCGTTAGTTGTTGGGTAAATATTTTTGAACACTTTATATTGTCAAGATAAACCAAAATGCAACCCATCTTTAAATCTCCCGTGATAGTGTTCATTGCTCGCTGAAAAGAGGTCATCTCATTGAACAGTCCCTGGGGCATTTGAGTTATTTGAAACAACCCCTTAAGAAGGAATAATTGAATACTTTTTTGGTCTTCAAGAGGCTTGTTGATCTTACAGTATCCAATGATGAGATCTAAAGCGGTAAAATATTTAACTCCTCTTAAATTTTCACAGAGCGTCATTTTGTTGAGCTAAAGTATAAAATAATTTTTAGTTATGCTATCAAGACATTGGAAATTAATGATGTCTTTACCAGAGTCATCTTTTTCTTAACTATGATAATCAGACTTACCCATGGGCTGCACAGGGTGTCATTACTTGATATATGAGCTATTCCACCTCCTTTTATACCTCTTTATCACTTGCCTTACTTCTTTATACTATCCACAATCTAATGGGCTTTGCTTCGCAGTGGCAACTTGATGCTGGATCCCACAGAGTATCCAAAATCGTATTAATCCATTGCAGATACTTAAGAGTATTTTTATATGAGGGCCATTGCTTGATATTAATCTGTTATCCTACTATGGGAAAATGGGTGTTCAGGATCTTAATAGGTAGTGCAACTTTAACTCCTTGTAGAGAAGTTAAGGAATGATACACTTCAGGATCTCCTATTAATTATTATCAACAATATGGGTGTTGTAAGGTCTAAAAACAAATTTTTGTCTCTCTTATTCCACGGCTGCTTGTTTACTTCTAGTGTTAGCTGGCACCATGAAAATACACCAATTGAGGAATTGGGTAGGAGGATAAAGATACAAGGTGACTAATTGTTAGTTCTTGCCATTCTCCCCTTCCTGATTTGTTTCCTTTATAAGGTTTAAAATTTATTCTTTTCTGTACTACAGCCCCTTGTAGTGAGCACCACTTTTGTAGCAAGAAGTCCCTTTACTCACTACTTGCACAGGTATGGTTGTCAGTTCAACTCAAACTCTACATTTATTATAATTACAAAGTAAATTTCCCAATAATTTTAGTATAGGTAAGACTACAATGAAGATCTACATGAATAAATGACAAAATTTGACTTATAAGTTGACCCTCTATTTAGAGTAGTAATATTATTTATAGTCAAATTACTCCATTCAAGCTGCAGTATTGCTCTCATGATAAGCTTTATTAATTAATGTACAATGCAATTTAATGAAGGAATTGATATCTCAGGAAAAAGATCAAATAGGAAGTCATATTGTAAACTTAATACAATTCATTTTAGGTTAAAATCTAAAACTGGAGTTAGGATCCTGTTGACATTTTTTTCGAGGTGGGCTGACCTGGGGATGATACTGCACCAATTAAGAGGAAATCAAATGAATGGGAAAGGAGGTAAAATCTGGAAAACCTCCATGCGCGATGTATGATAGGTCAGGAACTCCATGGACCGCCTTTGCTAATCACTATCTCAGTTTGGGGCATTGGTGCGCAATGCCAACACAGTCATAATTGTCCCTTACCAAAAGTTCCTGTACCAGAATTGAACTTGGGGAGGCAGTGGTAGAGGTCACTATTATACCACTGTGGTATCCTCCCCTTTTAATAGAATTTCGCCACAACGGGATTCAAACCTGCATCATGAGGGGCAATAGCAGGACACTCATCCCACTATGCCAGACCCCCTTAGGATCATGTTATGACTCTAAATAAAAAACTGAGAATCATGTCAAAAGATTACCCAACTGAAGGGTGGTTTGTAAGGATAAATTGCAAAAATAATCATGAGAAATATGAATTATAAAATTGGGAGTCCACTAAAACTTGAAAGCGTGGAGGTATAGTAAGGGAATGTGGGTGGTGAGAATATCACATCCTTATCATCAACACAGTTGAGAAGATGTCTAGGTTTGAGCCATAGAATTTGGTATTTATATCCAGCAGATGGAGGTAGTATACTTAATGAGGCATGAACGCTTCTTGAGACCCCTCATTTTAGAAAGGAGACTAGATAGCAGCGGTACACGCCATCACAGAAGAGAGAAATGTTGTTCCTATAATTTATTATACAATTAAATCCTTTCATAGATAGTCTCCAATGAGTAATCTATAACTATTCTTTTTTATGCTATAGAAGAAGCAGTGATAGAAGAAACCTAAATCTAAGATTCAAAAGCTGAGTATACATCAAAGTTTAAGTAGTCAGAGATCCCATTGTTTTGTATTCAGCCTCAATGAAATTATTATGAGCTATTTTAATTTTTAATTAAGATGGGATGATTTAAAATTAGCTGGGGGACCCAATGTTCACTATGACCAAAACTTTAACTTTATGGTATGCCACTTCTACTCGCACAACAGAAGGTCCAAACTGGGAATTAACTATCAGAGGACAGTCAAGAGATACCTGTAGAGAGGCTAGCTGAGGCTTTTGTATAGTCTAAACTTGAGATTTTAAACTTGTTAAGTTTTTAATAAAGCATGGCAATCATACCGAAGCTGACTGTATTAATTTCTTTTGTGATTAACCAATATAAGATTATAAAGTTTTTTATCCTTATACCTTTGAATAGAAGGCGGCACTTCAACTTCAACCAAAGAGGCTTTCACAAAACAGCCATAAGTACAAGACATGGAACTTTACCATGTGTTTATTTGGGTTTTTCAGCAGAGGGAGCCTCCTTCCTTAAGCTGACTGATATTATGCTATATCATTCTGAGGATGCTGAAAAAAGTTATTCACAATGTGGTTGGTACGCTTGCAATAGATGCAGTGCTTTCGCTTTTCTTTCCCGTAACAATCACTTTAGTTACTACAATTTGATTTGAACAGCAATTTTGATAATCACACAGGAGAGATGGGCGACTTTAATAATAAATCTAATACAACCTGGGCGAGCGTCGCATCAAGCGGTGCACTAAACGGTGCACCCAAGGGCAAGAAACGCCCTGGAGGGGGACCAGGAACCCAATCCGCCAAGAAACCACAAACTCAGACACCATCCAGGTTTATGATGTTTACTATAAAACAAGATCAGTACATGTACATCCAATGCAACCAACCCCTTTCAAAGGTGGAACACGGGCTCTGACTCTTCCTTGGGGATGAGTCCCTGACCCTGTGGGAGAAAACATGTGAGGCACAGCCCTCCCTTTTCCCTCACGCGGTATATGTCGCCACCAACAACATGGGCTGTGGCTGGATCAATATTGGTTTTGAAACAGCTGAAGAAGCCAAGGCTGCAGCAAAAGTCTGCATCAAAATTGCCCTCCCCAAGGGCAAAAAAATAGTGCACACCATGCGCACCAGATGGAACAAAGCGAAAACTTTGTTCATTTCATTTGACTCACTCCCTACCAACCTTCCTCGTAAGGTAATTGAGGAGGAGCTCTGCAAAGGCCTTGTAGCCTACTGAGAAATTATGCAACTAAATTACAAAGATTTCGCCTGATGCCCACCCTGTGCACAGGCAAAGCTATTGCCATGATCAACACATTTACCCAAAGTGGAAGATGACTTATCAAGAATCCCCCGCACAGCAGAGTTTCACTTTGCAGATGGGGGACAGTCATCCGCATTCTGAGTTACACCAGAACATACACCGCCTATATGCAACCACTGCAGTTCATTAGGACACAAGGAACACGCATGCCCCGTGAAGGATGGTTTAATGGAAGCAGACTACTGTGAGGAAGCCATGGACAAAAGTAATGAAAACTTTTTCAGAATGACTGACGGTCACCACCCATTCCACTGGGGTGAAGATGGACTTTACTCCATCGTGGACCCAGTTACAAACAAACAATGCAAAGTGGCACAAAAAGCCCACAAGCGGGCAGCGGCTGAAGTGGCGGTGCACGCGGAATCATCCATTGACCCCAGACAAATTTGGGAGGACATTTTGGATATACACCGAGCCAACCAATCAGAACAATATGCCCAGGTTGAAAATTTTCACAGCAACTTGACTGAGTCACCAAGTGACATCAATCATGCACACATTGAGGAACAATTCAGCCGCAATATGGACGAAAATGCGGTGCACAATTCTACAAATTTGAACCCCAAAATTACAAGAACCCAATCAGCACCCCACATTGAACCATCATGAGACATGTGCAGGAAAAGATAATGCAAATCCAAAAAACTGCAATTCCCACAAAAAATCGGGTCAGATCAAGGGAACTGACAATATCACTGAAAGAGTTGGAGTACAGATGTGGAGCATGGCCAAAATGAGCCGTGGTGGGATAGGGCCAGAGGGTCCTCCCAACCGCTCCTGAGGCGCCATGGGCACCTCAGTGTCAATAGGGATGCTAAACATTGCGGGAGCCAGGGCTCAAACGTCCCAAGCCAAAAAGCTGGATTTCCTGCAAAAACCCCTTGTAGACATCTTGGCCATCCAAGAAACCCACTGTTTACAAGGGGAAGAAGGATCCTGGTCAGCCAGGGTCTCACCATCACAATCAGTATGGACATCCCACTGTGGGGTGATCATCTGAAATAACAAAAAATTTAAAATTACAAATTCATCTTCACACCTTCACGGTTTCATCTTGGTAGCAATGATCACATGCCAAGAGGAAACAATCTCAATAGCATGCATCTATGCACTGTGCACCACAAATGAGAGAAAACAATTTCTCAAAACTGTTCCAACTCTCACCCTCCCACCAGATACTATCCTGTTGGGCGACTTTAACTGCTGGGATAACCCTGACATGGACCAATGGCCTAACCCCAGGGGATACCCAACAGGGGCACATCAAATTCCACACAATGAAGGCATCCCTTGGCCTACAGGATGCCCTCCCCCCAGTTCACCACTCCTTCCCCACATGACATGGCCCAACATATGCGAGGGAGCACTCATATCAATGAGCCGCATCAATCACATCCTCATCCTGCAATCCCAACAATCAAGATTTTCCAAATTTACAACAAAAGAAGTCAATTTCTCCGACCACCGACTTGTTATGGTGCAGTTATTGCCAACCTGAACCCACGCACAGGTGTTGCCTTGGATAAAGCTTCACCTGGAAAACATAAAATTACCCAAAATATCTGAATGGGTCAAACACGAGGCTACAAACCCAGAATTCACAGCCCCATTTACCTTGTATCCTATCGTAACATGAGCAAATTTTAAAAAGGAACTAATCAACAAAACCTGACATCTTGTATCATTAAGTACACTGCTGACACAACCACAATCAAGCGTACCTTGGCGGAACTGGAACACCTTGAGCTAAATACCCTGAGATCTGGCTATAGCCCCAACTGGGGACACAAAAGGGCGGAAATATCTGCTGACTAAACACTTTCATCTTTGAACACCAACACATAATCAAAGTATTGAACAAAAATAAGTTCATAAAGGAAGGCGAAACCTGCTTGACATATTTCTTCCACCAATTCCACTCCTGTGGCAACCAGCCCACATGCACACAGGTCCGCAAGGCTGATAGCACTGTAGCAAATGACCCTGAGGAGGTCAAGGAATTACACTGCTATTACACTGAATTATACCACGATATGCTGACAGACCCACAAAAGATCGAAAAATTATACAGAACGCTGGGATACAAAGCACACCACCGAATTACAATATTTTAAACCTAATTACACAAGAGGAGCTTTGGGATACAATCCGCGGTGCACCACGTAGGAAATGCCCATGGCCTGATGGGATATCCTATGAGTTTTACAAAAAAATTTAAAAAAATTGCCCCCCTCCTATTGGCGTCTATGAACCAGTGCTTACTGGAAACACGCCTCCTACCTGGTGGCCATGAATCATATGTACTAACCTTATATAAAAAGGGTAACAAATTGGACCTGGCCAACTGGCGTCCAATCGCACTATCTAAAACTGACAAAAATTCTAACAAAAATTTTAGCAGCCAGATTAGGCGCAATTTCCTCTGACGTCCTGTCACCCAACCAGTTTGGGTTTATACCAGGGCGCTCAATCTGGAACAGCATACACCCAGTTGCAACATATGTCAGTCCAAAGCAATTGGAGCCCTAGTCTTCTTAGACCAGGAAAAGGCATATGACCGCGTTAGCTGGCCATACCTAAAGGAATGCCTACACGCTTTTTAAACTCCCACCCAGATTCATAAACTGGGCAATGCTCCTCACAGAATCTGCAACCATGGCCTTATGTGGCCCTGGCTTCCTTAACTAACAAGATCACACCACACAGAGGGCTCAAACAAGGGGACCCCCTCAGCCCATTGCTGTATGTTTTCAGTTTTGATCCACTCCTCCGCGTAACCAACTCACGCCTCATGGGAATAACTGCACAAGGCCAGCCAACAGTCAAGATACTGGCCTTCGCGGATGACTGCATGGCAGGTATAGCTAACAACAATGATGCCCGACAGCTGGAACGCACCCTAGAGGAATACTCCATGGTGAGCAATGCATCGCTCAACAAAAGTAAAACGTAAATAATACTCTTAGGCAAGTACACTAACAACTGGGCTACAACACCAGAACCTCATACCTCCATACGAAGGAAAAACCCACTCATCTTACCCTTTGCATCACCTCCCACCACCACTCCTGTCCGCCACCTTGGGATATGCCAATGAGACAATGGAAAGAAACTTGCTACAACGGATATCCACCCGCGTCGCCTCCCTCAAGGAAAGATCCCTAGGACTAATGGGGCGAATAACGGTTGCTAACTCACTCATCTTACCAATACTATGGTACCCTGCCCACAAGATCGCTTCTCACCAACCTTCATAACTTCAATCTGCGCGCTCATCCAGGGCTGGCTATGGCCCAGCTCCCACCCTCCCATACGGATGGAAACACTCTTTGGCCCATGCTTAAGCGGAGGCATGGGACTAATAGATTTTGAGAGCCACGCAATTGCATCCTGGGAACCTGGATAAAGGAAGTACTTGCCCCAGACCTCCCACAACAACACTGGTCCAGGGCAGCGAGGACTAACTTTGCACAGGCGCTCAAATTAACCAACCCACATAGCCCACCCAGACTACTATCATACCTTGCTAAACACCCTACTGCAACGGGTCCACATGGAACCTCCCCTCACTTCAAATGCATCCCCTGAACCATCCGCCGCTTGGGATGGACTGTAGAGAACACTGGCACTATGCAGGGAAGGGGACGACCCAGCCCTCACTTTGAATTATGAAATCCAGAAAAACCGCCCCCAGAGAGACATGCTTGCTACAACCCCAACCATTGCTGAAATCGAATACTTAGATGTGTTGGACATTCCCTACGACTTAACCACACAGAAGACATTGTGTAAAATGATGCACCACCCACTCCTACAGCTGAGAATAAGAGCCAACGCCTGGCGCTGTCTGAGAAGGACCTATAGGATGGTGGACCGCTTCAACTCCATCCACAAAACATGTGCAGTATGTGGAGGGGAGGGATCCCTACATCACCTCCTAGAAACATGCCCCCCAACCAAAGCTATATGGCAGGAAGTCGCACGCCTGCTCAAGATTCAAAACGAACAGGAATTCTCAATATCAAAGAGTATCTTTGCGCTCCAGATTGAGTCACCATCCCATCTACACTCCGCTCCCTAGTAATACCCATTGCAATGTGGACAATACACACAATTGCATTAGATGCGTTCAAGGGCACAGTCCCAACCATTCATGGGGTTATTAACAGATTCCATGTCCACCTACTGGAGCACTTCCAAGCCTGGCTCTATGGATATATGAGACCAAGGCAAAAAGTGCTCATAGAATCATGGTTCCCACTCTGGTTCCTCCACACAGACCCCTTCCTTCACACCTGCTCCATAGTGGGGGAAACCCCCTCAGAGTAGTGCACCAACCCCCTCATACCTGGCAGTACCACTGGCAACAGGGGTAACTTGAGTACCCCGGGGTGCCCAATTTTATCTTTCTTAGTTTTACACACATATTTTCTAATGCCCGTCCTCTGGTCGGCTTGCCTCAGTTAGATAAAATATATCGCTCCTGAACTCTGAGTAGAGTGGTCCTAGCATTGGCCTAAGTATGATAAGTTATTAAGTGTGGGCCATAATATCTTGGGCAACATAAACTAAGGCATTTGTATAGATGCCTAAGTTTTTGATAATTAGTAGCCATGTCTAGAGCACTCTAATAACAGTATAGGAACAAAAAACATTTCTTTCTCCTGAGGCATAATTGTCTTTAAAAGATAATAAAAAAGCACAGATGATTAATAGGTTTCTTACATGTATAAACACAGGAGGTACACATTCAGCCCAAGAGGATTTTGTATCAAAGGGAAATTCATGCAGTTGGATGGCATCTACTTGATGGCATAATATATTCTTATCTTGGATAAGAAGGTCAATTCGCTAATGGGCATAATGAAAGGCAGTTTGGAAGAGAAGATCTGGGTCAACTGCTTAGCTTTCTTTATATACTAGAAGTTGTCTCCTACAGCTTAAGTTGACGCTGTATGGTAGTGAGGAATCAGTGTTCCAACCCCTGTACAGAGAAAGGTTGTTGTGATTGTCAATTAGGCGTCACCTACAATTAATAAAAGTATATTTGCACTAAAATTACAGGTATTTTACATGGATAAAGAACCCTGAGAAAAAAGGGGAATAATTCTGAACTTAATGCTAAAAGGCTTTTATTTAGATAAAATAATGCACATCATAGTATCTAGTTTTTCAATGGTGGAAGGGCTTGCAGGTGGTGTTTCCTAAGTTGTGCTGGCTTCAGCAAAAGACTTATCAGAATTTTAATCAAATGTAATCCTCCAATGATTTAAGCGGATTTAGGATGAAACAGGCCAATCCTGGCGGAATGGCTTATTGACTGATTCTGTGGTGTTTTATGAGACTTCTGCTTATCTGTTCCCCAATTGGATTGAGCCAAATTAATATTCCACCAAGTTGGGAAGTTAGATTCAGATGAGACCAATTGATGGCCTAATTTGGTATTCAGATCACTGGTGACTAGTAGCTGAGGAGGATCCATTTATATTATTTTAGTAATGTCAGCAGAAACTATTGATCCTGAGTTTGAGGCAGCTGAGGATGTTTCTGGCGCTCATATATTAAATATTCAATTGTTGCCTAAAAACAAAATTCCTCATACAATTTACTACAACAAGTTTAGCATGTGTTGTCATGAATTCAAGGTGTCCCAAGTTATCCAAGCAACTGAAGATGTTTCCAGCTCATAATAATTAATTTAAGGTCGAATCAAAATTTGATGTTTATCTAGTTTAAGTAATTTATATGGTCCAACGGCAACTCAAGGCTGAGGATGAGCCAAAACTAATAAATTTGGACATTGGGAAGGAAAGAGCAAGAGGGCCAACGCCAGGGAAGAGAGTAGCATAGTGGAAGGCTGAGAGAGTGGGTGGCTGGAAGAATTAGTGATGAGCTGATAGGTTAGCAGTGGGTGCAGTTGCCCTTTTGTAGTTAGTATAAATACCTGGCTCTTCCCTTTCAATAAACATCTACATTTGCCTATTACCTTTGGTTTAAGTTTATAATTTATTTCGTTGGTTGGGGGCTAGGCTGGGAGATTCCCAAATGGCGCAGGTCACATGTCAAAGGGTTATCCGGCGCTGATGGCCCTGTGCCTAAGGAAAAATGGCAAGGACTGACCAGTATTCATACTGGTTGACCTGCCGAGCAGCAGATCCCCTGTTATGGAAAAGCAATTTTCTGACAAGGCCATTCTTGGGTTTGTGCACCATTCCTTAGCTTTAAAAAAATGGGAGAAACTTAGGTGCTGAGAGATTCTCTTGGGGGCTCTCTGGTAAATAGAAAATAGATTAATTATTGCCACCCTACTGCATGTCAACATGATTCTAGGCTCATCAAATTCGCCAACTAGGTAATCTTCAGATTTCTTGCTTGAAAATACATACTATTTGATCATAGGAAGTCTAACTCCACAGCCAGTGGAAAACCTTGCTATAATAAAAATGAACTCCTAAGATTGATACTTATTTTTCCATTAATTGATAAAGGCAATTCTCTTTCAGCTGGTTTTGCCTGTCAGATGATTTTTAAGATTTTGGAATGCCTAAATCAACCAGCTTAATAGATTATAATGTACATATTTGTTATATCCACTGGAAACATTTTATTATAAAAGAAACGAATATCAGATATGGGAGTTATCATTAACTTAGTAACTACTGCTTACTTATTCTCAATAGGATATAAACTGAATTGTCAGAATTACTTACACCAGATTATTAATGTTCTTTAGGAGGTGCCTAACAATGTTGCAAGTGTTTTGATTACTAATCAATATATTAATAACTAGATTTTCTTTCACAGATCACTAGGGGTTTGTCATTAGTTTGTAAGAGTTTATTAGTAGTTGCTAGAGAATATACATCGCTTTTATTATCAGCAACTTGCATGTAATCCTAAAAAAGAACCTGTTTTTAATGGTCAAAAGGTCCCATTACCTAAGCAGGTTGCTAGCTTGATAAGGGTAATCTTATGGGGTTGAAAAAGACGTTAGAAAAACTCTTTTAGAAATCCAACCCAGGAAGGGTCATAATCTAGTTGGCGGCAGAGTCTGACTAGGTAGATGAAATAACTATCGTTTCAGATGGCTCCTAAGGGCTAAATTTAACAGCAATGAATGCCATTCTCATTGGGGCACTGTTACAAATTTTATAATTCACTACATTTTGTGACTTTATTAGTGTGTCAGGACAAACAGTATGAAGACTTCTGACCCTTGCTCTTTTTCATTCATAGGCAACCTTTTCCTAAAAATTGGCAGGGCAACCCACCAACCCAGCAGACCAAAAACTTTATCTCCTGAGACTTAACCATTAATTAATCTCAGAAGTCCTCTCCTGGACTTATCTAGCAATTATGATTCAGCGGTCTTCTTAGACCTTCATTGTTGGTGGCCAGTTGCCCAAGTTCCCGCAGGGTTTCCTTGGAAATCTGGGTATGGGAGTTGGTAGCACCAGCCACTCCAGGTGCATTAACCCAGCACCTAGCCTTGGGGACCTTCAGTCCCACCTCTACCAGGTAAGCTAAGCTCTATACATTAAAAACTTTATAAAGGTAGGCAAAAATATTCTTTACTTGAGGGAGATTTAATTATTTATGGGCTTTTCCATGGCAATTCGCTGCCCATTTGCCAACGTCATCAGCATTCATTAGTGGAATCACAATCATCAGCACTCTCGCTGGCAATTATTATAATCAGTATTTTTAATGAAATTCTCTTTTTTAGCACTAGTCATGAAAATCACCTCTTAATTCGTCATTCTTAATGCCAGGATATCATAAAAATTCATCCTCATCATCAGTTGCTGGTAATTGTAGATAAATTCTTTTTATTTATTATCTTAAAATTATCCTTGGCATAAGTCACCGGTAATTCATAACCTCAGTTGGAGGAATGTCCATTTCATGCTTAACACATGGATCACTAAGCACTAAAGCCAGTAATCTAACCATCCTTGGAATAAGTCGCCAGCTAATCCCAGATGGTGATTTATTAAATCATTAGCATCAGTTTCCAGTGATCCTGAACATCTTGACATCAAATTAGTGTTTCAACTTAGTTCATGATGATATTGAATATTTTGTCATCTTTAGCCTCAGTTGCAGGTGTTGTAATAGTACTATTTGGTATCAGAGTCTATCCTCAATTTTCTTCAGTGTCAGATTCTCGATTTGCTATCATTATTAATATTAATATTTATTTTGACATCCTTTTCCTCAGTTGTCAGTGTCAGAATAGACTAATTTATATCAGGGATAATCCCCATTACTTCCCAGATCCAAAGGATCCTCAAAACAGCTCAACCCAACAAAATGGGGAGCACAAATTAGTTATTTTACTTTAAATAATATATCAAAATTAGTAAATTACCTGAAACTATCATCAATGAATAATAACACTAATTTTGGTAATAATGGAGGAATCCATCTTGTAAAATCAAACAGGTGCCAACGAAGAAATGTACATCAAATTCTATATATAAATTCCATTGATCATTTTAGTAAAAGAGGTCATTATATAAAAACATTTAGATAGTTATAAAGTGTCATTAATCTCTTATGTTTAGAATGGAAGAAAAAGTTTTCTCTTGTCTACTTGTCTTGTGTCAACTATTGTAATTAGAGTCAATGATATAATTTTCCCTTTACCAGGTGGTTCTCACATACTCCAGAGGAAGAAAAAGCTCCTTTATTGTCCAGAAGTTCCTTCAAAATACCAGAAGGAAGAGCATCAGCACTTGTCTATCAGTAAAGACTTAATACTTTGCTTTTGAAGAACTCTGTTAAATTCTGTGGTTGACTCAAAAATAAACCCTTTAACAACCTACAGATAGGGCCGATTTTCTCGCCTAATGCTTGAACTAGTAATCCAATTAAAACCTATTACAATAACATGGCTCAGGCTGATTATTGCTACGTGGATTTAATTATATTACTAAAGCTCAGGCCGAATATCCCCACACATTTATATTAAACTTCTCAGCAACTACTTGGCCAGGTTAATCAGCTCAACATCAATTCAATTAATTATTCTATTGGCAGCTCAGGCCAAATACAATCCACAGTTGGGCCAATCATCTCTGCCCCAATCCTCAGCAACTAGTCCCAATTAATCAGGACCAATATTAAGAAAATCATATAAAAATTATTTGGGGACAACCCAAAGTTAACGTTTAAAATTCCCATGAACAATCAAACAAATAAACAACATAATCAATTTTTGCCTAAGGGCGAAATTTGTATGTCAATCACATAATTGGCATGATAGCTCTTGCACATGGACTGTTCAAAAGGGAGTACCTAGTGCTATTGAGGGAGAGGCCTGCCAATGTCCTGATTAGGGGTACATCATCTATTTCAATTGAGGCAAGAATTTCACAGAAGGTGTATTTCAACAGCAGTATGATGAAACTCAAATCAAGAAGATCCCAAGATAACTTTGCATGCTTTTATTGCAATTTTGTACCTTCAATCTTCCCAATTTTAAGAGTATCTTGTCGCTAATATACCTAATAAAAGGTTTCAGTCATATCAGTTCAAGGGCCAAACTGAGGTGGCAAAATATATGTTGAAATTTTGTACTCTGGTGTGGCCAGGAGATGCCTTAGATGTATAAATACTGGCGCCTGGCCTAATGAATTATAATCAAATAATCCAATCTTAAAATACTATTTTATTATATCTTTATTTAATTTGTATCTAAAGTTGCTTTTGGAGAGTGTCAGCAAACTGGGATCTCAGGATCCCCAGCTTGCCACTTTGCCTGCCTCAGCTGAAGTTCCCAATTACAAGGGGAAAATTAAACCCAAAATCAGCCAGAAAGATTGGAGCCATTTTTGTATGCTTAGTGCATTTTGAACAGTTCTGAAACTGTAAGCAACTGTCCAAATCAAGGACCCACCAGCTGAATTTCAGCTCAATTCACCGTGCAGGATTTGTTTAAGCAAGAGATCCTCAGATTTTGACAAACTCAACTAAAATAATTGTCTTCATACAATTTGTCAGGCCATGGGGAGCAACTCCAAACCATAATCACAATTAGTCAGGGCCACAAAGCCCCAGCGTGTTAATATGCCATTAAGGCCCTAAGTAAACTAAAAAGGTAAAGAGATAGGCGATAAATAAGTGTTTATTGTAATGATCCTTGGAGTATTTATAGAACCTCAATGGATCAGGAACAGGTGGATTCTCAGCATTGATTGTCAAAGCTAAATGAATATAGATAAATTAAATGGATAAATAAGTAAATAAATAAAAAATACAAAGGGAATGGTAGAATTCTCAGCATCATTTGCTGGTTCGCACCAAAAGGGGTTAATTGATTGGGTTTCATATTAGAAAGTAATTCCTTTAAACCAATTGTTTGATCAACACCCTCATCATTAGTCGCCGGTGTTAAATCTTACTAATATTAAATTATTGTTAATATTATTGGGGTCAATCCTTAATACTTCAGATTGTGCTTACCCCAAGTTAATGGGGAGCCCAATCTGGCATCCACCCATAGGCAGGTTGCGACCCCTAGTCAGGGCTTCCCCCAATAAAGTGAGAATCCTGACATAACCCCCTCCAAGCCTTAGCTATGGGTCAGAGCCAAGGTGGGGGCACCAGATTTGTGTGTCAGGGTGGAACGGGCAAGGTAACTGGTGCAGACACAACGGCAGGATCTGGCAAGCATCATCAGGAAGTGGCCCCAGCATTGGCATAAGAGCTAGCATCAGCGCAGGGCTGGCATCAGGAATGACACCTGGCATTGGCACTGGGGCTGGAATTGGGGATCAAACCCCAGTATCCTGGGCTTGGTCGCCCAGGCTAGTTTTGGGGGGCCCTTAGTCCCCCTCATCCTGGCTTGCTCTCTTGGGGCAGAGGCCAGGGTATCCTGGGCTTATCTGCCCAGTATCTGGAATCATATCAACTGGGGGGCCTCTCTAATTGACCTTACCACTTCCAACCTGGCTTGCCCTCTGTGGGGCAGGGGCCAGGCCATGTCATACCTCCTGAAAGGTTTAGGCCCAGGGTATATGCCTCAGGCCAATGGCCCTCAGCTGCAACTGCCCCTCCTCTTTTCCCCAAATTAGTTCTCGCAGGGAATTTGGGGGCACCTGGCAGGGTGCACCACTTCTTAGGCCATGGTGGAGCAACTCCAACCCGTGCACATAACACAAGCCTGCGATGGTTCTATAATGTATTTTTGACTTATTACTATGTATGTTTGTGCGCTAAATCCAAAAATGACCTTAGTTTTTTTCCATCACGTCAGAATTTTTACAAATCACAAATTGCCAAATGTAGTATATGTCAAAAAATATCACAAATATGAGACTTAATGAAAGAGTGAATTAGGTTTGTTTTGTATAAAACACATTATTTTGCGGCCTATAATAGACATAATATAATAGAATATAGAAATATACAAAATAAAAAACTTACAATTTTAGTCGTTCTGTCCATGTCTTTTTGGACCAGCCATGCTATGTTTCAGGATTTTCCGTGCATGTGCTCTTCTAAGATCATCTCGGTGCAACATCCAGCAAAAGTCTACCATCACTGTAGTATTCCATCATCCTTGGTAACGCTTTTCCATATCTTTGATGTCCTGATGAAATCTCTCACCCATGTCTTCACTAAAAGCACCCAGATTCTCAGAAAAGTAGTCCAAATGTGAATGTAGGGAATTAACCTTAAAACCCATAGAACAGCCTAAATTTTGGTACTTCTGCAGCATAGTCTCAAAGTAAGACTTGAAATTTGAATCCTTCTTGTTGCCCAGAAACTTGGTTACTATGTCTTTAAAGGCGACCCAGGCTTCTTTTTCAGCAACTTCCATTTCTTTTTCAAATTTCCCATCTTTGCAAAGTTTTCTAATGTCTGGATCTGTAAAGACACCCTCTTTTTAATTTTGTGGTTGACAAGGCTGGAAATTTGTTACAAATGTACTGGAAAAATTACCATCTTTTGGTAAGGCTTTCACAAATTGCTTCATCAAGCCTAATTTAATATGTAGAGGTGGAAGGTGAACTTTTGTCGACTCAATGAGAGGTTTTTGGAGCACGTTTTTTACTCCAGGTTCCTAAGAAGCTCGTTGTTGCCAATCTTTCTGTTTCCAATGATTTTCCTTGTCTCTGCTATCCCACTCGCATAAAAAACAAGGAAACTTTGTGTACCCACCTTGCTGTCCAAGGATCATCAATATTACTTTGAGATCATCATACATGATCCACTTATGATCGTTATACTTAATTTTCTGGGAACAAATTTTAAATTGTCATATCGTCCTTTTAAGTGTACAGAATGACCTATGGGTATTGATGCATACCTGTTTCCATTGTGAAGCAGGACAACTTTAAGGCTTCATTTTGATGAATTGATGAATAGTCTCCAATTAGTGCTTTTGTATGGAATGTTGAATGTCTTAAACAGTCCAAACACATCATTGCAAAATACTAAGTCTCCTTCTTCCAAAAAGTATGGAATAAAATCTTTTTCTCTGTACCAGAATTATGAAAACAAAGCGCCAGCTGTGA
The DNA here is from genome assembly GCA_022478985.1 of Massospora cicadina. Taxonomy (NCBI): domain Eukaryota; kingdom Fungi; phylum Entomophthoromycota; class Entomophthoromycetes; order Entomophthorales; family Entomophthoraceae; genus Massospora; species Massospora cicadina. The sequence continues at coordinate 99,568 of JAKSZP010001442.1, read as the reverse complement.
GCAAATTCTTATCTTTAAGCCGTGAACCAAGCAATTCTGAAGCCTCTTTGGTCAGATGTAAGTCGCGAATCACTTCATTCAGTTCAGTTTGTGTAAATGGTTGTGGAGCAGAATTGTCAGGTTCATACTCCTCTTTGTTATCTTCAGTTTCTTCACTTGATTCAATATCTGAACCATCAACTTCAGGTAATTGTTCTGGTTGCATAGGCACTGGTACGTCTGGACCATGAGTGACAGGACTTAAAGCCAATGGAAGATTTGGATAAACGATGTTCTTTTTATTCTTTCCGTTAAAACTGTGAACACCGGTTGAACAAAAGTAACAATCATTACTATAATTTTGTGGCTCTTACCAGACCATTGGAATGCCAAATCTGAAAGCATGTTGTTCACCCTTTGACCACCGTCTCTGTCCTTCAACACACGTATAGCAAACATAGTGGGGTGCCCAACTTTTGTCTTGATCTCCTAGTTTTACACAGAAATATGTGAGATACACTTGCCGCACAAACAATATTATATGTCTTTTTTGTCTTGACACCATTAACTAACCACAAATGTAACAAAAGGAATCTGCAGACTTTTTACAGCCTCTTGATGCCATTTCAAACACTGTATGTTTGCTTTTTAGCGTATATCTGCTGATACAAACACTTTTGATTGCAGAGGATATGTACCAACGGTTGCTCCAACACTGACAGTTGAGATGTACAACACTTTTAATGTCAAAAGTGCTGCCATCTGCCGATTTATGATGTCAGAGATTCTTTTTCATCATAAACTGACAGATGGCAGCATTTCCTATGTATTTATTCTGTAAGTACGTCTTATATTTGTGATTTTTTTAATATATAACACATTTGGCTGGTCCAAAAACATGTCAACACAAAAATTAAAATTGTGAGTATTTATTTTTTATATTTCTATATTCCATTATATTATGTATATTATAAGTCGCAAAATAATACATTTCTATGAAACAAACCTATTTCACTCTGTCATTAAGTCTCATATTTTTAATATTTTTTGACATAAACTACATTTGGCAAATTGCGATTTGCAAAAAATTCTGACGTAATGGAAAGAAACTAAGGTCATTTTTGGATTCAGCGCACAAACATACATAGGAATCAATCATCAAAACTTAAAACATGATGCAACCGAAAAAATGCAGGCCTGTGTAATTAGTCAGGGCCCCAATGACCCCAGCAAGTTGTGAGGCCATTAAGACCCTAAGTAAACTAAAAAGGAAAAGAGATAGGCGAGAAATGGTGGTTTATTGATAGATCCTCAAGGTATTCATAGAACATCAATGGATCAGAAACAGGTGGGATCTCAGCATTGATTGCCAAAGCCAAATGAATATAAATAAATAAATAATACAAAGGGAATGGGAGCATCCTTTGCATAATTTGACAGTGCACTTAAAGGGGTTAATTGATTGGGTACCACGCAGACAGTAATTCCCCATGACCCAATTGTTCAATCAAATTTTTTGGAATTAGTCACCAGTGTCAAATTCACTAATATTGAATTATTATCAATATTATTAGGGTCAATCCCTGATACCTTTTGCGGGCTTACCCAAAGTTAATAAGGAGCCCAATCTGGCATCCGCCCATAGGCAGGTCATGACCTCTAGTTGGGGTTTCCCCCAATAAAGGGAGAATCCCAACCCAATTATAAACATTACCCATATTATCTTAATCAACATTACATCTGTGTACATCTCAATACTGTGCAGTAAACCCCAAAAAGTTTACATGTGGCGCTCACTAAAGGGATTAATTAAGTTTTCAGTCCAAATATTAAGTTAAAAATTCTCAGCAGAATGTTGTGCAAGAATGAACTTCAATAGTTGTGATATACCAGAAATAGCGAACAAGAATACGCTTAATTTAGTGTCACAATCCAATCTAACTACTTTGGATGAATAAATGATTATAGCCAAGGGAGAAATAGAACAAGTTTTAAAGGTAAACAATGACCTTTATGAAAAAGTCACCTCCTTAAAGCGGAAGGAGAATTAAGTATACAAAGAGTTAATGCTTTAGATTTGAGGAAAGTGTCTGTAACTCCTTTTCCCAGCGTGGTAGTGCTTGGTGCACAGGGCCAACGCCAGGGAACTAGCTGTTAGTATGAAAGTTATTAGATCCCAGCAGAGGGTGCTGGAGCAATAACAACTTAAGTAGAGAAGTGCAATTTTTATAATAAATAACCCACCAAAAGCGACGTGGTGCACAAAGGGAAAGGGGGTAAGCGTCACAGGTTGGAGGGAACCTGGGCGAACCAACAGTGCACTAGGGATAGCTTGATTGTATTTAAAATTGCAAGGTTAATGGAGCGCAAGACCTCCTTAAAGAGGTTTGCACACAGGATCGTCTGAAATATCATAAATAAAACGCAAAATGGGAAATTTTATTGGGAAAGTCGACCAACAAGAAATGTTAGTCACAAAAATCTAAATTTAAACTTTGTTGGGGTAATTTGGGGACTGCCATAGTGGTCTCAAGCACTGATTCACCAATAGGCAGACACTACCATCTGAATTGGTAGAATACACTGAAACTGACTTCACTAGAGTAATCATTTGAAGTTGTATCTGACCTTAATGCGTAGTTTCATAAATGGAACGAGTTTAAAACCCCATTTCTCAATCAAACGAATAGAATCATTGTAATCAATTGAATAAACTGTTCATTTCAACGCCTGGGTCGATGCAAAGAGCTGGGCATTCTGCACTTCACTAGTACCAACCTGGGCATATTTGGCCTGTACTCAGCGTTGGTCTAATGTGTGCCTGAGGTCAGGGAGGGCTGAAGCTTCACCTTCTGGGCCTCCTGTCGCCAGCCTAATCCTTGGGGTTGGTACCCACTATCATGTCATTTAACCATGACATTACCCTCTCATCCCGATGGGGCTCAACTCCCCCTCCAGGGGCTTGCGCTAGGGAAAAGTTCTTGTGGGCTGAGGCCAACTTCATTGCGGCAACATTCGGTTTGGGTTGAGATTCAGCTGCCTGGGGAAACGCTTATGGAAAGCTTCATTCAAATCTTGGGCATGCACACAGTCACATGCTGGGACCCAACTGTTCTCTGCAGCATCAAAACCCTTCCAAGATACCAGTTACTCAAGTCTTCTCTTAACATGGCGGGAGGCTACTATCTCTTCAACTTCCCACTCTGGCGCCCCATCCACGAGATAGGCCTCAGGAGTCTCTGGTGGGGGCCTTCAAACAGCATCAATTTGCTCTCATGAAAGACAGAGAAGATCCAAAACAAAGAAGGAAGATCTAACTGGTATGATGAATGGCCCACCTTTCTAACAACGCGGTAAGGGCCAATCCTTGGTCCCAGCTTCTTGCATGGCTGCTTGATAGGGATTTTATAAACATCAAGCATCACGAGATACCCTTCCTTGTATGCAGGACCTACTCAGCGCTTACCATCAGCGTTCTCCTTATACACTTGCATTGCTGCATCTAAACTTGTGGAAACCCATGGTGGACCTTCTTGATAGTTTTGGCAAGGTCCACCACCGCTTTAACCTTAGACCCACAGCTGGGCTCCATGTTAAAGGCGGGGTTAAAGCCATGGTTGAAAAAAAGGGGAACAAATGAACAAAGAATGCAAAGTGTTGCTTAACTAAATCGGGCCATAGGAAGGTGAAAAGCCCAATTCAAATGATCCGCGGCGGTGTAACACCGCATGAACTGCTCCAAACTGGTTCTCTCGCTCAGTCTGCCCATCTGATTGGGTGTGATAGGCAGTAGAATAACAGGGGCAAATCTGAAGAGTCTTACACAGCTTTCCCAAAAGACGGAGGTAAATTGGGGTCCCCAGTCACTGATAATCTCTTGGGGAACCTCATGGAGCGCAAACACATGAGTGACGAAGAGCCTAGCCATCTCAGCCGCGGTTATTGTAGTTCTGCACGGAATGAAGTGGGCGAACTTTATAAACGGTCCACCACCACCAGGATGGCATCATAACCATCATAGACAGGTAGTTTCACAATGAAATCCACTGATAGGGAAGTCCAGGGCCCTTCTGCTTTCTGGACTGGTACCTAAAACCCTGCTAAAGGTTGACAATTTGGTTTCATTTGGTTGCAGATCAAGAAGACTTTACAATACCGTCCCACCTGAGTAGGCAAGCCCTTCCAGTTATAGGTGCATTGTACTAACTCCAAGGTCTTTGCTTTACCAGGATGACCAATGGTGAGTCCATCATGATGGTCCCAGATGATTTCCAGGCGCAGTGGTCCAGCAGGAACCCATAGGTGCCCCTGAAACCACGCCATCTCATCCTTCACGTAATAGCCCCTGGATAGATCCTCTTGATTCAAAGCTCTATTCACAAGTACCATAGTATATTTGGCTGATAGTGACTGAGAAAGGACTACTTTTCTGAACATACTATATTCCTCTGCATTTTCCAGAGGTGCAAGTGCTGGCCCATTGGCCGGAAAGAGGACAGTTTAGACACAATTTTATTAGCTAGAATTATCACCTGTGTGTTATGAACTTCTACCTCCTTTAAATCAAGAGCTAAAGCAGGGTTGCAGCTTAAAGCATCCACCAAACCATTATCCTTGCCCTTAGTGAACTCGTAAGAAAAGGCAAATTGGGCAAGGGTCTCATGCCAATGGGTCTGCCATGGGGTTAGGACATGAGGAGCGCGGTAGTACAGCAAGGCACGATGATCTGTACATAAATGGAATGGCTGGGTGGAGCCATGCAAGTGGTGACGCCAATAAGTCAGCGCCTCCACCACTTCTAGTAACTCTTTGTTATAAACGGCAAATTTAACTCAGGCAGAGACATTTTCCTAGAAAAATATCCCACAGGATGCTCTATCCCATCTTTGCCTACTCATAACAAGGCAGCCGCTATGGTGAAGTTGGAAGCATCAGTAGATAATATGAACTCTATTTGGGGTCGACATGGCGAAGAACTGACGTGAACAACAAGGTGAACTTCACTGTTTGGAAAGCATCCTCCAAAACGGGGACCACTGAAGCACCTTTGCACAATATCCTTGTATAAGGGTGCTGCCACCTCAGAAAGATTGGGCATGAACTCTTGAGGAACGTACACGTCCCCAAAAAGCTCCTCAATTCCTTGACTGAGGTGGGGGTGGACCACTCACGAATAGCATTCTCCTTGTCTGGAGTTATCATGTGTCCTTGGTCATACACGACGTTTCCCAGAAAAGCGACCTGGAACTTTACAAATTCACACTTGATGATCTTTAGCGTGAGGCGGTCTGCTTTTAACCTCTCCACCACTTGCCAAAGGTGTACTTCATGGGACTAATGGTCAGGGGAAAACACCAGAATATCGTCCATGTATTCAACCGAGCATACCCCTAACAATTCCCCAACGCTGCATCAATGCGGCGTTGAAAAATAGAAGGGCATTCTTAAGCCCAAAGGGCATGACTCAAAACTAGAATATCCCTTTTCTGGTACAGAATGCAGTTAACCACACTTGTCCCTTTTTAATCCAAATCTTATTGAACACATTAAATAATCCATCTTTGAGAAGTTCTTCGCCTTCTCCACATAGCGCGCAATCTGTAAATCCAAAGGGATGGGATGGAGGTCTGGTACAGTAAAGTTGTTGAAGTTCCCATAGTCTATTCTCTGGCGTAGAGTACCATCAGCCTTCTCAACAAAGAGAAGTGGGGAGCATACAGGGGAGATACGTTAAAAAATCGCACCTTTGGCTAACTACTCTTTCAACCACACATCTAACGCCTCTTCCTCCTGGACAGTCAATGGGTAAATGGGAGAAGAATTCCGCATTATATCCACAGTGAGTTTAAGCTCACAGTCATACTTGGAATGATCTGGCAATACATCAGAGGATGCTGCATTAAAGAAGATTACAAACCCTCCAAGCAAGAAGGTAGGGGAACCTCCAGTTGGCTTCCGCATAGAGGCAAGGCTAAGAATGTGAAGGTGGGGCCAGTGGGGCAATTCGCCCTGGACGTTATCCTCTGACAAAGGAACAACTAATTTACAACCATTTTTAAATGTTAGGGACAAGTTATTCTCTTTCAGGTTAGTTCTAACGTCAAACTTCCTCCACCACTCCACACCCAAAATGATAGGCTACAAGAGGTTTTTGATAGCCTGGAAGTTATCAGACAAGCGGTACTTGCCAACCTGATAGTCCACTGTCCCGATGATTTTCAGAGTTGGAATACCTTGGGACGCCCCTCCCTTAACCATACCACCTGGCAAGTAACTCAGCCCAAGGTAGTCGGCTAGGCTATGGTCCATAAAGTTTTTAGAGGCACCTGTATCCACCAGAATAGTGGTGCTGAGTTTCCTTAAAGGGTAGGAAAAGATATCCATCAGTAGAAAATACTTAGAATGGTCTTTATTTATGGCAGACAACAACAACACTTCACCAGAAAATTCATCCTCTGGCTCAAGCAAGCCATCAGGGTATGTTTTGGAATCATATAAGGGGAAGGGATAGTTGGCCACTCTTAATACTGAGGCCACATACCCCACCATGCCTTCTGCAGGTGCATAAACTTTCTCATATTTAAAACGAAGTTCTTTCTCCACTTCCTGAGTGCCACAGATCATTGTAGGGGTCAAATGAGGGTTCTCAGGGGTAATTTGATATACTGGAATAGGCTTCTCATCCAGTCCATAAAAGCTAATAAACGGCTCAGAGGTATGGATAAGATTTTCATCATAAAACGCGTTTTAAGATGTGAATGACCCTAATTTCCTAACTGCAACAGAATGCCCGATGTTATTCAAGGCCAACACCCCAGGCCCATCTGCACCAATTATGCTGGCATCTTCTGAACGCACTATCAAAGTAAAACCCATTAATTTAAATTAAATTTGGTAATTTCGGCAGAAAGTCATGGATCCACAACTTTTGGACCAAGAAGCATCCATATCCACCAGGTACAAGAATGAAGGGTGGGTACTTTCCAGTTGGAGATTACCATAATAACACCAAGATACTCCAACCTTTGGAGAAAAGAGGAAACAGCGATGCAACTGACCACAAGCGAAGACCACAGCTGTCATCCACCGTTTAAAATTTGGGGGAAGTCCCACACAAAAAGTTTGTGCACATAAAATTAAGCGGTTGATTGACTAATGTAAGGAGAGTGTCTGTAACTCTCCTGTTCCCAGTGTGGTAGTGCTTAGTGCACAGGGCCAACGCCAGGGAACTAGCTGTTAGTATGAAATTTATTAGATCCCAGCAGAGGGTGCTGGAGCATAAACAACTTAAGTAGAGAAGTGCAATTTATATAATAAATAACCCACCAAAAGCGACGTGGTGCACAAAGGGAAAGGGGGTAAGCGTCCCAGGTTGGAGGGAACCTGGGCGAACCAACAGTGCACTAGGGATAGCTTGATTGTATAAAAAATTGCAATGTTAATGGAGCGCAAGACCTCCTTGAAGAGGTTTGCAAACAGGATTGTTTGAAATATCATAAATAAAACATAAAATGGAAAAAATTTTATTATGAAAGTTGATCAACAAGGAATGTTGGTCATAAAAATCAAAATTTAAACTTTGCTGGGGTAATTTGGGGTCTGTTAAAGCAGTCCCACGCACTGATTCACCAATAGGCAGACACTACCATTGAATTGTTGGAATACACTGAAACTGACTTCACATGAGTAATCTATTGAAGTTGTATCTGACCCAAATGCGTAGGTTTGTAAATGGAATGGGTTTCAAACCCCCGTTACTCAATTAATTAATTGGAACCATCATCATTAATTGAATAAAGTGTTTGTTTTAACGCCTGGGTCGATGCAAGGAGCTGGGCATTCTGCACTTCACTAGTACCAACCTGGGCATATTTGGCCTGTACCCAGCGTTGGTCTAATGGATGCCTGAGGTCAGGATGGGCTTGAAGCTTCACCTTATGGGCCTCCTGACGTCCATCCTTATCCTTGGGGTTGGTACCCACTATCATGTCATTAACCGTGACACTAGAAAGCTGCTTGGGAAGCAGATAAAGAAAGATTCTGGCATAATTGTGATGATGTAGCACATATTCTAAAGCGTTTACAATAGACTCAAAAATCATAAAGTGCGATTACACCAGATGGAGGTGTATGGATCTGACAACAAAATAATCAAAAAAATTTACTGGCAATGTACAGCTCCAAAGAAATTTACCTTGAACTTTATACGGAAATTTGGAGATGATCCCCAATATACCACATTGTTGGTATAATTACTTGCATGTACCATCCGCCATGGTAGCAACAGAAGAATTTTGGAATACACCAAGATTACCTATCATCCACCAGGATAATGCTCCAGCATTTTTGCTTATTTAAAATAATGTTTAGATATAGTGACTGCCAGAAAGCAGTAACACCCATTAACTGTTTGGCCACAATTGTATAACTTGAAATTGCCTTAATTGAACAGAGATTATTGGATATACAATGACGCCAAAGCATAAAGCATGAACAATTTTGGCAGCCCTGAGTAGATGGCTAGTCACAAACAGGAGTTCATAAAGATCCAATCTAAGAAGGTCTAAACCTTAGCAAATTTTACCAACTAATTTTACCAGGTTGTTCACATCCTTTGGTAAGAGAGATACATCAAATTTTAATATACGCATTACAATGCAGATGGCTCTTTGACCCTACTGAGATCTGCACTGAGCTATTTTTAGTGCTTACAAATATACTTCCACTTTGAAGAAAGTGGAGTACCTCAAAATGTTAGAATAACCGCTCAAAGAACCTTGTCAAACCTTCAGATCTCTTCTGACTAAAAAGAATCAAAATATGGTGAAGTCTGTTGATCTTATTAAGGAATTACAAAGTTGAGTCTAGTGGTAAACAAATGTGAAGGACCAAAATGGGCGGATAGATCTCAAAACCGCTGCCACAAATGTGGAAAACCAGAAAATTTTGCCACCCAATGTTGGAATAAGAATCCTAAGGAACAAGTAAATATGGTTCAGGATAAATAGAAGGAAGCTGTGAAAAATTGGGAAAAGAATTAGCAGTCTAGATATAGAATAATCTAGCACTGCAATCACCCTGTTCCCTTGACATATTTAAAGATGATATGTTTTTTGGGATATTTGTAAATAAAGATACACTAATCCAATCTATCAGGTTGTTGATATGGACATAAATGCAATCACCAGAGCAAAGGTGTCAGAAAAATAACTAAATGGATTCCTCCAATGGTTGATTGATATTTAGAATAAGAGGCCAATACTGGCGGAATGGCTTATTAACTTTATTTTGTGGTGTTTCAATGATTGCGTGGTGAGTTGCTCCCCAATTTGGGTTATCTGAATCCATATTCCGCCGAGGTGGGATGTTAGGATTGTGTGGGGCCAATTGATGACCACAAATTAGTATATAAATTACAGGCGACTAGTAGTAGAGAATGATCCAATTGATTTAAATATTATATGATGGCAGAAGCTGATGATTCTAAGTTTGAGGTAGCTGAGGATGTTTCCAGCACCTCATATACAAAATTGACTATCGCCTGAGAAAAGCAATTCCCCAAATAATTGACAAGGAGTTGAAATGAGTTGTAAGCAAGAAGCTGAGATATTCCAAGTGAACCTAGTGACTGAAGATATTACTGGTGCATAATTAATAAGTTAAATCCCAATTCAATATTTAATGTGATATCAGATATATGGCTCACCAGTAACTGAAGGCTGAGGATGAGCCAAAATTAATAATTGGACATCAGGAAGGATGGGGCGAGAGGGTCAACACGAGGGAAGAGAGAAGCGCAGTTGAATAGAGAGAAAGTGGTTGGCTGGAAGATTCAGAGATGAGCCAATAGGTCAGCGTTGGGCGCAGTAGCCCTTTTGTACATATAAATACCTGGCGCTTCCTTACTAATAAGCATCTCCTTTTGCCTAATCTACTTTTTATTTAAGTTTATATTTATTCTTATGGGTTGGAGTTTAGGATGGGGGATCCCCAAATTGCGCTGATGACATGGCAAGGGGTCAGCCACTGCTGCTGGCCCTGTCGCCTAAGATAAAATGGCAAGAGTCAGCCAATCTCAATACTGGTTGCTGCCAACCAGAAGAGCCCACTGTTAGGGAAAAACAATTTTTGACAAAAGGCAAAAAGTATTAACTCAAATATATTAAAAAAGGTTGCTTGGCCTTACGCCCATCATCTTGCGGAAAAGATCATATCTGCTGAAAACGCTGAGAATTTGCTCAAGACAATACTTGAGAATATGAATATTTCTCTCCCTATTAGTGCTATCAAGGAATCCTCCCTTGATTTATCCATTTAACTAATTCATACTATAATTTCAGTGTCTGATGCTGCAATTCACTTAGTAAACACCTTATTACAATACTCTGAGTGTACATATGCAGATACTATAGTTAATTGAGTAAAAGTATGGGCAATAATCAATAATAGAGCACCCATTAATCTTGTTTTAGACCAAGTTGGTGGTGCAAACAAAAATCTCTTCAGATTTAAAACACTGGAAAGAATATGGAACTTCTAGAATGGATACTAAAACATATTGTGTGGCATACAGTGCACTGCCTCTTTGGTTTATATAACTGGTGGTATCCATTTCCGCCATAGTGTCAGCAAAATCAAAGCTATGACATCTTCATTAGAACAGAATACTTAAGAAAATATGGTGTTAAATGAGATTTTGAGGAAAATTAACGATTTTTGGGCAAACGTTTCCTTTTAATACATTGGAGAGAAAATTCCACTGACAAAAAATAATAAACATTGTAAATTTATTTAAAATGAAGGCATAATTCTCATCTAATACAAGTTGTTTAAAAGAAAAATCAAAAAAATGATAATGCAGATCCTCAAGAATTATGAGATATTGTTGATATTGAAAATGATAACTATCATTCCACCAAGAACGCAAATAGTAGTTAAAACAGGGTAACTTTAGAAATCTTAGAACAATTAGATGTAGAAGTTGTTGCCCCATGGAAAAGATCAATATTAGAGCCTTGGGTAGCTCTGAAATTATAATACCAGGCCACAATGAAATCCGAGATTTACTGGACAATCATAGTGAAACCCTAAGAATGTGAAAAAACCAAGTTTACATGTTTGCTCATATATTCCTAATACTGAAAAATTAAGTTTCATGACTTTGGGACGCTGCAGAAATGGGATAACTGGTGGATGTTGCTAAAAATATTAATGTACTGGTTGATTGAAAGCAACTTTCTGGATTATCAAAACAAAAGCAAGTAGAAGTGCTTTGACTATTCAAAAATATTGGGGTGGTATTCACCCAGGAAAATCATGACCTTGGATGGACAAAATGTGACATATAAAGGTTGATAATGTAGAGTTATTCATAAATAAAAATTTAATCATCTGATAATCTAAAGACTGCTAAAGTAGTAATCAGTGAAGAGATAATTGAAACAATTGTGCATGGGGTCCTTGTACCTTCTTCAGGTCCCTGGGTGAGTCCAATCCTTATAGTGAAGGAAAAAGTGGATTAAATTGTGTGGGATTAACTATCACCAGTTTTAAAAAATTACTAAGAATAATATTACCCTGATGAGGAGATGAGGCGCTCATTTTCTAGGTAAATCCAAGTTCTTTTTGGCCATGGATTCAATATCATATTATTGGAAGATGAAATTTCCAAAAAAAGACCAGAATAAGTGTGTGATAATCACCGCACAAGAGTTATACCAGCTGACAAGGATGCCCTAAAGATTATGTAATGCACCAGCTACCTTCCAACGGGTGATGGATTCCTTCTTAAGTGACTTGAATTTTTCCTGCATTTTAATGTACCTGGATGACATTAAAAATTCATTAGGACATTCACAGTCACGTGGAACTTTTGGAGATAGTTTTTAAATGCCTAGCGATAGCAGATTTTAAGATCAAGTCAATAAAATGAAATTTTTTCAAAAAAGAGCATAAAATTTTGGGTTTGTGTTAAACTTTGGTAGTTTACAACTTCAATTGCAGAAAAAGTGATTACTAATGGATTTTGATAACAAAGAGTGTTCAGGATATACAAGTCTTTCTTGTAATGGTTGGCTACTATCAGCAATTTATCAGATATCGCCATAATTTCCAAACCATTATCCATATATTGAAGGATCTAAAAAAGGGGGTTTATATGGATGAGGAGTCTTAAGAATTGTTTGATAATATCCCAAAAGTCTTATGAGTAGTCCATCATAAGTTACCCAGATCATATATATTGGGCATTTATAATCTAGATGGATGCTTTGTTACTGGTAATTAGAGATGTTTTTAATCAAGTAACAATGTTGGGAGGAGCTTCCTGTGGCATATGTGAGTCAGACAATGACTCCTGGCAAAAAGGAACTGCACCGTGAAGAAGCAAAAATGCCTCATGGTGATATATGATTGCAAGCAACTTCAAGTTTATATTCATGGGACACACTCTAAGGCCATTAATGACCAATCATCTCTATGCTGGTTAAATAACTCAAAGAACCAGAGGTGTGACTTAACCAATGGTCTCTGAATCTGCAAGCCTACAATTTTGTAATTATACATAAAGTGAGAGCAGCTCATCAGAACGCTGATGAATTATTGAGGTTACCTGCCATTCTAATCAAGTACTCATAAGCATATATGTTATTCCAACGGTTTATTGAAGGAAATCTTGGGGATGAACCCCAGGATATTTAAAGCACGCTGAAGAAAGCAATGGAAAGTACCAAAATGAAGAACAGATGGCTTGACCATCTAGTACTAAAAAAAGAACAGATGGCTTTATAAATTATTGATGAAAAGAAGATATTTATTTCCTAATTCATTAGAATTCTCGCAAATATACAATTCATGCATCAAGTTGTAGGGCATCATGGCCTATGAAAATGATGGATTACCTAAGCCAGTACTAGTGAGAATTGTTCAATTATGACGTAGCGGATTATCTAGCCAGTTGCATGGAGTATCAACTCCGCAAGCCCCACAAGAACGCAGCAGTATATTGGCTAGTGCGCCCTGGGTTTATTTGGCACATGAGTCATTAAATATGATGGTGCTATTGAGTGTTATTACTGGGAAATAAAGTCCATTATAGTTGAAATAGACCATCTTACTAGATGAGTTGAGACCAGGGCTTGAGCAGAGTAAATGCAAGAGCACCGCAAGGTTCATACTGGGCCAAGTAGTGTACCAGCATTTATGCCTGCAAGTATTACTCAGTGACAACAGAGCCAACTTTGCTTCCTATGTGATTCCAAGATTAAACAAACTTATGGGAATCCAAGGAGTTGTGTCTATTCCATATCATCCAGAAACAAACAGAATATTAGAAAGAGTCAAGGGAATTATAACTGTGATTCTGAGAAAATTGATAGCAGTAAAACCTCCTCTTGAGGATCTTATCTGAGGTCAGTTACATTTGTGTACATCATCAGTCATCATACAGTAATAGGGAAATCGCTGTTTAAAATTTTTATATGTACAAAGAGATCTAAGAACATTGATTTGTATTCAGCAGTAGAACCAGTTTTAAGATGAGTTCAAAAACAATAATTAGCCCAACTGACAAACATCATGAATAAATTGCAATCACAGGCATTTGATATGACATTGAAAAGAAGTCTTAGAGTTTATATATATGACAATTTAAACTTCCCATTTCTCAAGTAATACCTTGTGGGTGATAGGGTAGCCTATTTTTATTAACAGACTTGGAAGAAGAAACAAGTTGCATCCTATGGTCCATCTAAAATTGTCACAAAGACAGCAATGGATGACTATACACTGAAAAACATTGCAGATGGTCGTATAGCAATTTAGGTTTATAGCAATTACTTAAAGACTGAATCTAAGAGAAGAAAAATATATATGAAAATATATATAGAGGAAATCCCTTAATTAATTAAAAGGATCAAAAAGTATATTTAAAATAGTACTTTATTTTTATATTTACCACAATTTTGTAAAACTGGCATTGTTCCCACCTTCCATTGTCTTGTGGGGAGAAGGGTTGTATTATGATGGTATTAAAGAAGATCAAGTGAGTGTGAACATTTGGTAGAACCAGCTCACGTTGAAACTGGGTCTGCTGTTGAGAGTCATAAGGAAAAAGAATTTAAAGTTCTGCACTGATTAAAATAATAGAAGCCTGATCTGTGGTAATTCAATAATTAAGGGATTCATTGGCAAGATTGGCTAACTGATCCTGGTATGGCATGTAGCCATGAGAGACCTAACCCTAGGGGAAACAGGTGATCAGAAAAATATAATCAATGATATTGACTAAAGTAGTCCTGATGTAGCGTGTAGCCATGGAACTGCACTTGCAGGGGTTGGCAGCAAATATTAGAAGGAGAAAAGGAACTTTGCTGCCAATAATGGCCATGAATAGATGCATCAAGCAGGGAGAAAAGATTTTCTTTGTCAAAATTAAGTTTAAACCATGCTGGCTGATTCATATCATGAATGAAGTGGCATACAACTCCAAAACGCTATCATTGCTGAATAATCTGGTCATGTAGGGGGATGTGTTGGGATTATATAATGCTTAAATCATCCATATTAATAGATTAGAATTTATATAGCTGTTTTATGTGCCTTAGACAATTAATTTAGGAAAAATTTCATAGCAAATATGAGAGTTATCATTATTTTGTTAACTATTGTTTAGTTTAATTCTCAACAGGATATTAAGTATTTTGCTGTATTTGATTCTGCTTGATTATTAAATTTCTGTCAGGGATGATCCCCAACAATGTTTAAATCATATATTTAGATATTAATAATTTAATTATCTTGTATGGATTGATTGGGGTTTTATATTTGGTCAACAAGTGTTTTTGGCAGTTGATAGAATGATGACAACATTTTTTTGGCAACAACTTGCAATTTAGCTTAAAAGCAACGTGACCTGCTATCAATGAGTAAAAAGGTCCCATTACTTAAGCAGGTTGTTAACTTATTAAGGGTAATCCGCTGGGGTTGAGTGAAGGCGTTGGGACACGCTCTTTAGAAATCTAACCCAGGAGGGAATGTGACCTATTTGGCGGTAAAATCCATCTAGGTGGATGAGATAAACATATTTCAGATGGCTCTTAAATGCAAAATTAACTAGCAATGAATGTCATTCCCATAGGGGTGCCATCAAAAATTTGGGCGTTGAATTCCCTATAAAAATCCATTGTCTTTAATAGAAGTAGATATTTTTATTAAAAAACTGATTGTTATACATTTTTTGTGCTTTAATTATAATAGAAGAGATAATTTTTTATCTTTTTTTCTTGTGCCAACTCTTGTGATTAGAGTTGAAGGGAAAGTTTCCTTTGTCAAAGTTGTTCTTCAGTACTCTTGTAGAAAAATTTAAGGAATCATTTTTTTGTCCAAAAGTGCTTTTAAATTATAAAAAGGAAGATCAGTACCTGTGTAACAGCAAATACTTTGTTACAATTTTGGAGATATAGTTAAAATACGCTGTAACGTTAGCATATCATTCCCACTGAGCAAGAGATGGACTTTATGGAGATTGACAGTCATTGAGACAAACAAAAAAAGTTAATAAATAAGAAGCAAATAGATTTAACCACACCACTTTATTTTTATCTAATATTTATAGCAGAACCTTTCTGATCCACTAATTCTTTTTATAAACAATCCTCTTCCTTGTCAAGAGAGTCTATAAATCTCCAGTTTCTAGCAATGTGGTGCACAGTGCACAGTCCAACGCCAGGGAACTAGTCATCAGTACTAAGGTGAGTATAGCCCCTCAGAGGGTGCTGTAGCTAAAGTAACTTAAGGCGAGGATGTTTAACAAGGCATAAATTAATAGATATTAAACAAACAACAAGACGTTGATGGACCACAAAGTGGAGTCCATATCCAAGTGGTGATCTGGAAAGGATTAAAAGAGTGTCTTAGTCTGGAGGGGACCAGGGCGACCCAGTGGTGCAACAAATGTAAGAGCTAAGTTTTTCAATTTTAATGGCTAATGTTGTGGGAGACCTCCTCAAAGAGGTCCGCGCACAGGTTCACCCAAGTTAACATGAATAAAACGTAAACATACAAGGGGTTTTTATTAAGGAGAAAGATGACCAACGAGGAAGATTAATCTTGAAGACTTATATTTAAATAATTTGGGGGAATCATTGATTAGTGAAAGTGGTGCTAAGCCCAGGTGCACCAATAAGTACACGCTTCCATAGGGCATAGTACTATAGCTAGAAATAAACCAAACTTGAGTTATTAATTTAAGTCAAGGCTGACCCAAGTTGGATTTTTATATAATGATTGGGTTTCAAAACACCCTTTTTCTAAAAATTGAACTGAACCATTAAAGTTAGTAAGGTAACTAGTCTGTTTTAATGCCAATGCTGTACCATAAGACTAGGCGTCATGTACTTCACCTAAACCAATCTGGGCATATCTGGCCTGCATTCAGCGTTGGTCCAAGATTTAATTTAGGTCAGGAGGTCCTGCAGCTTGACCCTTTGGGCCTCCTGACGACCAGCCTTGTCTTGGCTGTTGATCCTCTCAATTAAGTCATGTAAACATGACATTAATCTCTCCTCTTTTTTGGGCTTCACCTCTCTTCTAGGGCATTTGTCAAGGAAAAGTTTTTGTGGGAAGGGGCCAACTTCATGGCAGCAATGGCTTGCTTGGACTTAAATACTGTGGCCTCCAGTATTTGCTCGTGGAACGCTTCAATTATCTTGAGCATGGGTGCAGTCACGTGCTGGGACCCAACTGTTCTCCGGTGCATCAAATCCCTTCTCAGATACAAGATACTCAAGTCTTCTTCTTACCTGATGGGAGGCTACTATCCCCTCCACTTTTCACTATGGCACCACATCCATGAGATAATCCTCAGGAGTCTCTGGTGGGGGCCCTCGAACAATGTAAGCTTGCCTTAATGGAAGGCTGAAAAGATGTGAAATGAGGGGGGAGATCTAACTAGTATGAGGCGTGGCCCACCTTTTTGACAACGTGGTAAGGCCAAGCTTCTTTGGTCCTACTTTTTTGCATGGTTGCTTGATTGGGATGTTTTTAGCATCCAGCATCACGAGATCTCCTTCCTTGTACACTGGTCTAACTCATATCTTACCCTATAGCTCTCTCCTTGTAAGCCTGCATGGCTGCATCTAAATTCGTGCTCACTCCCTGGTTTACTTTCTTGATCATTTTTGCAAATTCCACCACTGCTTCTAATTGGATCTACAACTGGGCTCCATGTTGAAGGCGGGATTAAAGCTATAATCGGCGAAGAAGGGGGATCAACCGATTGATGCATGTTGGACATTGCTATAAACTAAATTGGGCCATGGGGAGATGGGAAACCCAATCTGAATGATCTTTGGCAGTGTAACACTTCAAGAACTGTTTGAGGCACTGGTTCACTCGTTCAGTCTGCCCATCTGATTGGGGGTGATAGGCAGTTGAACAGCAGGGACAAATCTGAAGAGTCTTACACAACTCTTCCCAAAAGATGGAGGTAAACTGAGGTCCACAATTGCTGATTATTTTGGGGACCCTGTGAAGAGCAAACACATAAGTGACGAAGAGCCTAGCCATCTCAGCCACGGTTACTGTGGTTTTTCATGGAATCAGTGGGCAAACTTCGTAAAATGGTCCACCGCTACCATGATGGCATTGTAGCCATCATATTAGGCTATTCACAATAAAATTAACCAATAAATAAGTTCAAGGCGCTTCAGCCTTTTTATTGGTACTAACAACCCCACTAGTGGCTGTCAATTCAGTTTTATTTGGTTGCATACCAGGCATTCCTTACAATATCTGCTCACCTGAGTGACTAACCCCTTCCAATTGTAAGTGCGGCATATTAGCTCCAGAGTCTTTGCCTTCCCAGGATGGCCAACGGTAATTCCGTCATGATGGTCCCAGATGATTTCCAGGCAAAGTGGTCCAGCGGGAACCCATAGGCGCCCCTGAAACCACACTATCTCATCCTTCACTGATAACTCCTGATAATATCTTTTGATTCTCTACACTCTTAGCAAGGGCAATAGTGTATTTGGCTGACTAAGGCTGTGAAAGGACTATTTTTGAGCATACCATATTCCTCCGCTTTTACAAAAGGAGCAAGCACTGGCCCATGAGCTGAGGGAGAGGGAAGTTGAGACACAATCTTACCCGGTGGAATCATCAAATGGGTATTATGCACCTCTACCTCTTTAGGATTGGGAGCTAGTGCAGGTTTCAGCTCAAAGCATATGTCAAACCATTATCATTGCCCTTAGTAAATTTATAGAGAAACATAAATTGGGATAGAGTCTCATGCCAGCGGGTTTGCTGTTGGGTCAAGGCATGAGGTGCGCGGTAGTACAGTTAGGCACGGTGATCTGCACATATGTGAAAGGGTCGGGATGAGCCATGCAAGTGATGACGCCAACAAGTCAGCGCCTTAACCACCACTGATAACTATTTATCATATACGGCGTAATTTAACTCTGGCAGAGACATCTTCTTAGAAACTTTCTACATGGTAATATATTCCATTTTTTCCTACTTGAAGTAAGGCCGCTGCTATGGCAAAGTTGGAGGCATCAGTAGCCACAATAAACTCTTTATTAGGGTCGACATAAAAAAGGATGGACGTGGACAACAGGGTGCACTTTACCGCTTGGAAGGCATCCTGCAAAGTTGAAAACAACTGGAGCACTTATGCCCCACTCGCCTTATACAAGGGCGCTGCCACTTCAGAAAGATTTGGTGCAAATTTATAAAGGAACGTACACGTCCCCAAAAGCTCTTCAAGTCCTTAACTGAAGTTGGGGTGGGCCAATCATGAATCGCCTTCTCCTTGTCTGGAGTTATCATGTGCCTTGGTCAAACATGATGTTGCCCAGGAAGGTGACCTGGGACTTGAAGGATTCGCATCTACTAATTTTTAACGTAAGGTCAGCTGCCTTAAACGCTCCACCACCTGCCAAAGGTGTACTTCCTGGGACTCATTATCAGTGGAGAACACCAGAACATCATCCATTTAGGCTACCGCTCATACCCCTAGTAGATCCTTAAATCTGCATCTATACGGCGTTGAAAGGTAGCAGGGGCATTTTTAAGCCCAAAGGGTATAACCTGTAATAAGAAAATTTCTTTTCTGGTGCAGAATGCGGTTAGCCACTCCTGGCCCTTATTGATCTGAATCTGATTGAACTCATTTTAAACAATCCAATTTGTAGAAGACTTTTGCCTTATCCACATAGCGTGCAATATGTGAGTCCAGTGGGATGGGATGTAAGTCTAATACTGTGACGTTGTTGGTATTCCCATGATTTACGCATGGGCATAAGGTACCATCAGCCTTCTCCACAAAGAGAAGTAGGGAGCATACAGGGGTGGCACACTGAAATATTGCGCCTTTAGCTAACTGCACCTTAACCCACACATCTAAGGCCGCGCCCAACTGTACAGTCAATGGACAAATTGGGGAACATATATGCACCAGATCAACGGTGAGCTTTAGTTCACAATCGAACTCTGAATTAGCTTGTAGTACATGGGCTGAAGCCACATCAAACGAAGATTCCAACCCCTCCAAATAGGAAGGTAGGGGAACCTAAAAGAGAACTTCAGCAACGGAGCAAGGCTGAGGGTGTGAATATTGGGCCAGTGAGGCATACTGCCCTGACAGTTTACTTCATACATGTGGATAACCAATTCATGTCCATTCTTTAATATAAATGATATGGTATTAACTTTCAAGATGGTTTTGATGTCAAACTTTCCCCACCACTCCTCTCCCAAGATAATGGGGTACAAGAAGATTTTGATTGCTTGGAATTGGTCAGCCAAATGATATTTGTCAACTTGATAATCCACTAACCCTAGAACCTTTAGCGTGGAAATACTTAGGAAGCCCCTTCCCTAACCATACCACCTGGCAAGTAACTTAACTTAAGGTAGTCAGCCAGGCCTTGGTCCATAAATTCTCAGAGAATCCTGTATCCATCAAAATAGTTGTGTTGATTTTCCCTGTAGGGAATGAAAGGGTAGCATTCAGCAAAAAATATCCTGAATGGTCTTTATTCATAGCAAAAAACGCCAGCGCTTCATCATAAAAATCTTCTTCAGACATTTTCATGCCTCCAGGGTAAGTTTCCGCATCCTAAAATGGAGAGGGATATTTGGTCACTCTTATTACTGAGGTCAAATACCCCACCATATCTTCAGCAATTGCATAAACATCTTTATATTGAAAAAGTAGCTCATTTTCCACCTCCTGTGTTCTGTGGATCATGGTAGTGGTCAAGCGCGGGTTCTCTGGAGTGATTTGGTATAAATAAATAGGTTTCATATCAGAGCCATAAGAGTTATATTGGGCTCGTTTTTATATATGGAAACATCGTTATAAAACGCGTTTTGGGCCGCTAATGAGCCCATACCCTTTTTGGAGACGAATTATGCACTGTTATCCAAGGCCATCACCACCAGGCCCTTTGTTGATGATCCCACCTGCACCATCAAAATGCGGTTCCAAGGAAAAAAACATTTTTAGTATCAATTTTGTTAATTTTGGTGGAAAGTTGAGGAATCATGACTCCCAGATCAGGAAGCGTTTGTATTCACCAGGTATGAGTAAGAAGAGTGGGTAATTCCCAGTCAGAGGTAGCAAGAATAATGCTGAGATGCTAACCATCAGCAAAATGAGAAAATGGTGGTGAACCCTAACGCGGCTGTGACCAATAGCTGATGCACCCAATTCACACTTCACAAAAAGCCCACAAGGATAATTTTCATGCACATAAAATAAAGGGGTTGGTCATCCAATGTCAGGAGTGTCTATAACTCTCCAATTCCCAGCGAGGTGGTGCATGGTGCACAGCCCCAATGCCAGGGAACTAGTCATCAGTACTAAGGTGAGCATAGCCCCTCAGAGGGTCTGTAGCTAAAGTAACTTAAGGCGAGGGTGTTTAACAAGGCATAAATTAATAGATATTAAACAAACAACAAGACGTGGGTGGACTCCAAAGTGGAGTCCATATCCAAGCGGTGATCTAGTCTGGAGTACAAGGGTGCCACAATCTAAAGGGTACCAGAGAGGCCCAGTGATGCACCAGATGTAAGAGTTAAATTTGTGCAAATCAAACAGCCAATATTGCAGGAGACCTCCTCATAGAGGTCCGCACACAGGTTTGCCCAAGTTAACATAAATAAAATGTAAACTATAGAGGGTTTTCTATTAAGGAGCAAGATGACCAATGATGAAGATTGGTATCAGAGAATCATATTTAAACAATCTAGGGGAATCATTGATAGGTGGAAGTGGTGCTAAGCCCAGGTGCACCAATAAGCGCACACTTACATAGGGCAGGGTACTATAGCTAGAAATGAACTGAACTTGAGTTATCAATTGAAGGCAAGGCTGACCTGAGTTGGAAAATTCGAAAATTGAATGGGTTTCAAAACCACGTTTTCCTAACGTTAAACTGAACCATCATGGTTAGTAAGATAACTAGTCCGTTTTAACGCCAATGCTGTAACATGAGGCTGGGCGTCACGCACCTCACCTGGACCAACCTGGGCATATATGGCCTGCATCCAGCGTTGGTCCAAGGTGTTATTTAGGTCAGGGAGGTCCTGCAGCTTGACCTTTTGAGCCTCCTGACGCATAGTCTTATCTTGGCTGTTGGTCCCCACAATTAAGTCATGTAAACATGACACTTTCCGATCTTCTCATCTCACCTATATGGCAATGATTCAGTCAATATCAATCTTTTGCTTAGGGTAATTCTTTATTGCTATATTCTCATTGATTCATCCTCGTATATGAGAGGCTCCAGAAGAGTCTGTTATATTCAAATCGCTATTGATTTAGTCCAAGGCGATCTAGTAAATTTTTTCATAAGTTAACATCACTTTATCACCTTAAATGGAGGAGATTCAATAACTATCCTTCCTAGCTCAATATCGCCTTATTTCAAGGCACTCAGATAGCTTTTCATTATTAATTCATTGCTGATGGATTTTAGCTGACTCCTTGCAGCTATTTGGAGCTTATTGTCCAGTCATACCATTATCTCAACATTACCCCCTTAACTGGACAATAAGGCTCCTATTTTTTATACGCCCAGAGGAACTTTGCATGCAAATGGTTAATGATTTGACCACTTGTGGGGTCGTTTGATAGTGTAGGCGTCAATACCCTTTTTCTTGATTATCTTAAACTGACCAACCCAGATGTTGGCCAACTTATGCTTCTGACTGAACCTGTTCTGGTTATGAAGTAGAACTATCTCTCCCTCTTTGTACTGAGCTAGTCGCTATGCCATACCTGATTTGCGGCCTGATTCTTTATTTTTTTGGCCAAGCTGAAATAGTATGCTTCAGTTTGCAGTTCAATTAAGGTGTTCACCTGGTTAGTCAAATAACTTTGCAGAATTATTCCCCTGGTTTCTTCTATGCAGGCGTAGAGCAGTGCAGGAAGAGCTGAGTGCCGTCCATATAGTAACCGGAAGGGACTCTTCCACGTCACAGAGTGATAGCTAAAGTTGTGGGCAAATATGGCTGTGGAAAGGAGAGTACTCCACTCCGAAGATCAAACCATTACTAATTTCTGGATTATGTTCATCAAGGTCCCATTAACTCACTCAACAATAAAGTTGGACTTAGTGTGGTATGGGGTGATCAGAACCACATGGATGGCCATCAGCTCATTTAGCTTTAGGAGAATGTGAGAGGTGAAATTGGTTCCATTATCAGTAATAATGAACTAAGGGCAGTCATTTCGCTGGATTATACATTCCATTATGAACTTGGCCAATGTGACTGACCCCAAATCCTGGATCGCCTGTGCTTATACCCACCTGGTTAGGTGGTTAATTGCCACCAGAATGTATCTAGAGCGGTTTTCTTCATTCAGCAGGGGCCCCATGAAATTGAAGGAAACTGTATGCCAGGAAAAATGAAGTTTCACCGACTGATATGAAGTACTCTGGTGGAACAGCTTTTCCACTTGGAACTGGTGACAGCAGGAAATTGTCTTAAGCACGTCAAAGTGCATGCTCTCTCAAAAATATCAAGGGCGCAACAATTCAAGCGTCTTGCGCAATATGCTATGTCCAACTGCCTTGTGCGCACTCATAATGATAGTTGGCCGCGCAGAGGGTCTTGAAAAGTTCACCATAGAATCTCCAAACTGCTTATACAACCTACCATTCCGGAGGAAGGTTTAAGCTCACATCTTATTTAACTTTATAACTTGAGGTGGTTTGTTGTCATATCTTACGCTAAGCATTTAATTGTACATTACATTTCTCAGATCTGCTGTGATGGCAATCGTTGGTAATTTTAATAAGCCATCAGCGTTAGTGGTTTGCTCCAGGTCAGTGAAGGATATTGATGTCTTAAGCCTGCAGTTTAAGGTCCATTGAGCTAGACGCTCTTCAGGCTCCTTGATATTCTGAAATCAACGTAATGAAGCATGATCCATTATGACTTTAACTTTACTCCATGAAAATACACGCTAAATGGCTTATATGCGTAGATTACCACTTGGCAATCCTGATCAGACATAAAATAATTGCATTCGTGGCAAATCAGGCTCTGACTGAAGTATACAACAGGATGCTTCTCCCCGTTGTCATTTATTTAAGATAAAACCGCCCCAACAGCGGAAAGAGACACATTCATATGAACAATAAAATCTTTATCAAAATTTGGTTTGTGTAGCACCACCGCGCTATAACGCCGTCCAAAGTGTATCAAAGGAGCTTTGTCAATGTTCCGTCCATTTGAACACGTCAACCTTTTTTATCAACTCAAACAGCGGACCTCCAATACAGCTGAAGTTGTTGCTAAGCGTCAATTTAAATAACCATCCCAAAAATACCTGTAAATCATGTTTGCTGCTCTGCAGAGTCATTTTACAGATAGCATTCACCTTAGATGGTTGCAGTTTAAGCCCCTTTGCGTTTACCACAAACCCAAGGTACTCCAGTTGGTCCTTAAGAAATTTATGGGGCTTAATCTTGATGTTGGCCTCAGAAAGCCAGAGAAATACCTCCTACAGATGAGAAAGGTGTTAGAAAACGTTTGAGAAGATATTGATATTGTTGAGGTACACAAAAATGTTTGACAGCTTCAGGTCGTCAAGGATTGTATCCATAAGCCCGTTGGAACATAGCCAGGGAGTTACAGAGCCCTTAAGGCATATGTGTTGGTTAAAAAAGCCCCTTGGATGTGATTATGGCGCATTTATCATGTTCCGCTTTGGGCAACTTGATTTGCCAGTAACCCAACATCAAATTCATAATCAAGAGATAATAAGCTCCTCCCACCAATAAGAAGCACTGTCAATTTGTGGCAAGGGATAAGAGTTCTTTTTGGTTCTTCAGTTGATCTTCTGGTAGTCTATCACTACCCTTTTAGTACAATCCTTCTTTTTTACAGTTAGAACGGGCACACCCACGGACACTTTGATGGTTCAAGTTTTATTTGTTCCAGCAGGTTTTTCAATTTCCTCAGTAACTACTTCTTCAGCTGCCCTTGATTGCGAATTGGCTGAGAGCTGATGGGAGAACAACCCCTGGCGTCCAATCAATGGACCACCCCCAAGTGCACCCTAAATTGTGGTCTTTGACAGCAAAAATTCCTTATATCTTTGAAAATAAAGCTATCGCCTGATCCTTCTGTTCTTCCAATAACCACATTAAATTTTCATGCGGTACCACCGCAATTAGACTGGGCTGCAGTATGATGGGCAAACCAGATCATCCAGCAACCTGAAATTTTGAGCCTAGAGGACCTCCTTAACAGGGTTCAAGTGTAAATACGCCACTACTTGGTGTTGGCGGACTTGCAATGGTTTTTGTAGATTTTCTAGTAAAACTTTAATCTCCTGTGTCCCAGTAATATAATGCCTGGAGCCGCATGGGACTCAAGCTGAAATTTGCTGATAAGGCCCAATGATCTCATCATAGAGCCCAGCTGGTACTTCCACCTTTAACTTGGTGTCTACTATTATTTGGTGTCTGGAGGGGATGGATATAGACCCAGCAGCTCTGAGAGGCAGCTTTTGATATTCATATATCTTCTGGGAGGGCCCAGGTCTTCTTTTTTAGTTTATGGTAGCAAACCAGAATCACCCCCTCACTATAAGCAAGTTTGATATGTCCCATATGCGCCAGATCCTTTGGCACTCTGTTGGAGGAAGGATAAATTGGGATCTGCTGCCCCAACTTTCTAAGGTCTCCTCCGTCATATCAATGACAGCCCCAAAGTGTCGCATGAAAGCAGTTCCAATCATAAGGTTGTAATTACTGTTTGGTAACACTATTGCTGGAGCTCAATGATAATTGACCCAATCTTTAAAGGTAGCTCAATGTACGCTCCCTCAGAGACCGTTTTTTCGCTCCAGTGGTCCCATACACCATTTGATGTTCTATATCAGGTTTTAACGTCAACTTTGCCACCATCTTAGTGTAAGTATGTTGACTGGGAGCACCCATATCTATTATAGTGCAGACTTGATTTTTTTTACAAAACTTTCGCAGTATGTACACTCAGAATAAGAGGAATTTTGAATTTTTAATAACTGGACACTTAGAGATTCTCTTTTCCTGAAGAAGTTCAAGTCCCTCTCACCAACTTCAGGATATTCTTTAACATCAGCGTCCACCAGGAGGGCGACGTTTACTTCTTTCAGGGAAGGCGCATCTGAGGACGGTCCCAGCTTGTCTGGAAAAATATTTTTAAAAAATTGACAGGCATAAGGCTTTCGTTGCCCCTGAGGTCCTTCTTCACCGCTTTCCTTGGATTGCGCTCATGTCAGTACATTTACCCCTCAACTGGCTGCTGATATAGGAACTCATCATTGTACTTCGGGACTTCTGCTGAATATACCTTGATAGGTTCAAGTGGACATTTAGGGTTAGGATAGCGGAGGTAGAGGGTCCCGTCTCTACTTTACTCCATCTAGTCCCTGATAGTACTGATCCTGCTGTATATAATGAACCTGAAGGTTAGGAAAATTCAGGACAAGATGCTCAGGGTGACTTCAAACAAAACAATTTACACTATGGGGCCTGAGTCCTTAGGTATTGTAGGATGGCCCAGGCCAAATAGTTTGACTGTTGGCATTGGCGTAAGCAGTCCCAGGCTAATAGTTTGACTGCTGACAGTTGGCTTACACAGGCCTAGGTCAAAAGTTGGGCTACTGGTGATTATCATAAGAAGGTCTGGTCCAGAAGTTAAGCTGCTTGGGGTAACTTGGTCAAGGGCGAGGCACATAGTTTAAAATAAGGCTGGGGATTAGTGGGCGGAATCTGAACAGGGTAGGGTGATTACTCCAAATAAGAAGGTCTGGTGATGGCTTCAGTAAGTTAAGGTCTGTATTGGGTGTAGTAGCGGATAAATGGCGCAAAAATTAAACAATCCTGAGCAGGGGTACGTCGTCCTTTAAAGCTGGAGCCATGACGTTGTAAAGATTATGGTATGGTTTCACCATGGAGGTCATTGCAATGCCTACATCAGATTTTTATAGAGTCCTTTCCCAATTAACACATGGGCTTCCATTATGAATCGTTTAGTAAATGCAGCGAGGGTCTTACTACACTGGAACCTAATGGTCAAGAACTCAGTCTTCCAGTGCAACATCTTTGCGGTACCTCCTAACAACCACAGCATAGTATTCTTCACTTCTTGATATGTAACGGAACTGCTTGGAAGATAGCAAGTGACTAGGTCAGCGCTTCTCATATACAAGGAAGATATCAGCAATTTATCCTTTTGCTGATCCAAGGCTCCTTCCGCTGCAAACTCAAATCATTCAAAGAACCTGTGGATGTTCCCATGTGGTCAAACGGAGGCAGTTTATTGAAATAAACCTCCTCCTCCCGCTTGCACCTGCAAGCCTTTGAAGTGTACTGAGGAATTGGTCAAGATCATAGGTGGTATATCGTCAAGGTGCTGGTTTGGTAGGGCCAGCAGCATACGACTTGTCAGCTGCTTCAGGGGTAGCGTGGTTCCCTTTGGTGGGCAACACAGCTATCACCTGGGGAATTGGTCCACCGAGACATAATCACCTCTATCACTGCCATCACAGGTTGTGTAGCTCATGCTGCCTATGGGGTCAGCGAAGAGCTCCTCAACTGGGTATCCAGCCTCATATTCAAAATATTACTCTTCCCAAGCGGCCCCTTGTTGTCCATCCACTTCCTAATGTGGGCGCTGAGGGTGGGAGGTGCTATTCAACTTCCGCTCCACACAATGTAGTATTCAGTAGTTTTGTCTAAGCAATTATAAAGTTGTCTGTTTTGTTGTTAAGGGTCCACATTTGGTTGAACGTGTTGTCAAGCTGGTTCATTAAGTTGTTAAAATCCTGAAGCAGCTTTTCCTTCTTCTTGAGCACTGTATCCAACACAAGTTTAAGTTCTAAATATTCATCTGGAACAGTGCGCTGTGAGGGTTTGCAATCAATGTAGTCCTGATGAAAAATGGTTTTTGACTGGAGAGTTTTTATTTTTTGTTTTCTTGTGGTTTATCAATAGGCCCCCTGTAGTGAGCACACTGTTACAATTTTGGCAATATAGTTGAGATATGCCGTAAGGTTTTCACAGGGTCAATCCCACTGAGCAATATATGGACAATATAGAGATCACCGGTCCTCAAGACAAACTTAATGAATTTAATAAATATGAAGAGTATAGCGTTGACCACACCACTTTAGATTAATTTGATATTAATAGCAGATCCTTTCTGCTCCTCTCTCTTCTTTCTACCAACAATCCTCATTCTTCAATCTTCTCATCTCATCTATATATCAATGACTTCTTGGTCAATAACAATACTTTTACTTAGGCTATTATTTATTGCTAATTTCCATTGGTTCATCTTCATATCTGAGAGGCTCCAGAAGAGTCTTTATTCTTCAATTATCTATTGCCTTAGTCTGAGGAGATCTAGTAAATATTCGTCATAAGTCAACATCACATTATTTCCTTAAATGGAGGCGATCCAATAACTATCCTTCCTGGTCAGTATCGCCTTATTTTAAGGTGCTCATATATTCATTCATTATTATATAGTTGTTGATGGATTTTAGTCAATCCACCACAGCTATTTGGGGCTTGTCATCCAGTCATATCAGAATCTCAAAAGACACTCATATCGGTTGTGAAGAACTCAACTAAGATAATTGTCTTCATACAATTATCAACATTACCCAATATTATTTCACTAACAATAATTAATGCATAACTTGAACCTTTGCAGTAAACCTACATAAAATTTATGATGAAAAATTGGTCCTTAGGAAGCCTCAGAGTTAAAAAAAATTGAATAGGTTTACAAGTTCTCTACACTTTTTTAATCAACTGACTTACTGGAAAAAAATTTACAAAACTAATAGAATGGTGATTCAAACAGATAGTTTCTGCATATAAGTGTTTATTCTATATAATGGTTAAGTAAGGATTAATATATAATGGTACCCTTATAGTGATATGCAAGCTGTGTTTAACTAAAGCAGTCTTAATATACTAATTATATCTTCAACCTTATACTTCAGCTCATTTTATCTATTATATTTTATATAAGACTTTTAGTACATTTTTCTGCTATGCAATTTTATTTATTGTTACCATGATGATGTCATTTCAAGTGACAGAAGCTGTTCCTGTATGAGGCATTGGCGTACCTCCTGCAATTGTGTTTTCCTTTATTCAAAAAGTTCACGGCCTAGCTTTTTAACTTTTCAAATATAGTTAGTATTGTCACATTCCAAGACCTTGTCTGCCCTCTCTTAAGAACAAATACTTTACTTTACAGACCAAATACTCTCCCCATAGAAACACGTGGTGCACCTTCAGGTCAGATATGGAAGACTATTCCCTTATGATGATGCATACATTATTGACTGGGCCAAGCTGACACGGAGTAATCCAGTGTCATTACCTTCTGCACTTGAAAAAGGGTATATTGGCCTTAAATTTTCCTGTGGGGTTGAGGCCGCCGCGCCACCTCAAGTTTTCATGTATAGAAGGGACCCCCAACTGCAACATATCAAACTTAGCTACTAGCCAGTGAAACACTCATCGTCAACTTTGCTGGGCTCTACTTCCTTTTAGAGTCAAACTTAGTATTTTCCCCTACTTCTGCGACGCATATCTTACAATTTCTCTTTTTGTGTTAATGTGCCCTCTTCCCTAGATATTCCCTTTTTGACTTATGTTAATATTAGCCAATAAACTACATTTATGCTAACTGCTGCATCACTTAAAGTAACTAGTGGTTGCTACCACAGCAAGAAACAGGCTCTTATCTCAATTCTTCCACAGGCCAGCAATAATATCTTTCTTAAGTTACAACTATTCCCCCTACTACTAAAACATTAGATAAATTAATTT
The DNA here is from genome assembly GCA_022478985.1 of Massospora cicadina. NCBI lineage: Eukaryota > Fungi > Entomophthoromycota > Entomophthoromycetes > Entomophthorales > Entomophthoraceae > Massospora > Massospora cicadina. The sequence continues at coordinate 70,226 of JAKSZP010001442.1, read as the reverse complement.
TTTTTATAAATGTGGTGCCAATCATGATACTACTGAAAAATACTGCAATTCAAGAAAATTATCAAATATTTTCATCCTTGGACCAAGGTCCAAGACCTAATTTAATTGTAACTTAGTCAAATATCAAGTAGATTTTGTCCAACTTTCCTGGATCAAATCCTCATTAGTTATACCTATAGATCAGTGAACATAAAAACTTGTGTGGACTAATATGACTAGTTTAGGCCAAATTTCATATCATACTTTAACTTCAACCTAAATCTATAAGAGTTTTTACATATTAAGAATAATGACATCTATGCAACACATCAGCTTATCAAAAAAGCAACTGAGGCTCCTCATAGACGCATCCCTTTTAACACGCCCTTAATAATGTTAATTCCCTATAATCCAAGAAAATTCTTTCAACTAATTCACCAAAGTTTTTTTAAAGATAGCAGATGTTTACTTTGATATGTCCTTCTTATTTAAATCAACTTTCTAAGACGCTTCTCTTGCATCTCTTTATATATAAACCTAAAGTTAAAGTTACTCAACACTTTGCTTTATCTCTTTGGACCTCAGATCTGTAGATCTAATAGATATAGGTTTTCCAACTATGTGAAAGCTTACCAATGCATAACTTCTTGCACCACTCTAGTTGGTTTTAATATTAAATTACATTGTATACCAATAAAACTCTACTTGTTACCCCGTAAAGTTATCTGAAGCCCTTGGAGCTTGGTTATTTACCTTTTGACATCACTTCTCCTACCTATATATCCTTTTAGTTTTGTAACAAAAGCAGAAATTCTGAAAAGCTTTTGCTTTAAGCTTAATCTTTTTCAGATACCTCAAATAATATATTAAAAATCTATTATCCCTCTTATAACTTGTGATTTCATTACAATAAAAAAATTTATGCATAATGTCACAAGATAATTTGCACCATGTATAGGGCTTTGCCCTAGTAGGGGTGAAAACCTGACCTGTGGTTCATTTTATAAATTCAATTTTCACTATCTATAATATAAACTTATTCCTATCAATTTACCAATCAATATTTTTGGGCTTAATGGCTAAAATTGAGATAGTATCAAGTTGCTAAGACTTAAGAAAATTACTACCAAGTATGCAAATTTGTGAGAAGGTGAATTTGGGATATATCACTACCTTGGTAATTCACTGAATGATAAGATAAAGCAATCGATACAACTAATCTATTACCATGGCAACGTTTAAGACTTGAGCAACAACCCATGCAGCTATATTGGGAGAAAGACCCATTTTAGAAAAAAGGGAAAGAAGCTGGTGGCTTTCCTTCTCGTTGCCCTGAGCAATTTAGCCCATGTGGTAGATGAGAGGTGGGTAATGGCATATACCCTGAAAATCGCACCCCTTCCAACTCTGCTCACTACCCAAGATTAATGATTAATCTTTGAGAGGGTGTTTTAGGAGATGGCGGTGGTTAGAAGACATTGCCAGTGGTAGTTGAGTAGTGCTTGTCCCCTAGAAATGCTATCCATGGGTTCAAGTTTTACAAGAAACAATAAATTGGTGTTTTCCAACATTAAATTGTGTGAGTCATTCTCTAACTCAAAAAACTCTATCAGCTCTTCCTACCATTAAAATTATGAATGAGCCAGTCCTTAACAGGATTGGGTGCAACAAACTTCTTCCTACCAAATGGAACTTGCCATATGTGGCCTTGCCAATGGTGCAACCTGATGTCCACTGGAGGAGGTTTCACCATCTTGCCAAAAATAATCATGGCGAGATGAATATTCTCTCCCACCAAAAAAAATATTATTCTCACTGGGAAGGTCAGATCTGAGTCAGAATTGGCAATTACTTAAAAAAAGGATCCACTGTAATCACAATTGCAAAGTACTCTTGACAGTAGTACTCTTAGTCCCAGTTCCCCATTCAGTGAGCATATAAGGCAGCGGCCCCAAACAGGTACCACTGTCACTCAATTTTTTTGCATCATTTTAGTTTAATTAAAAATGCTTAGTTAAAATCTCAAGTTTATTTGTGAATTTAAAGCTCATCTGGATAGTTAATGGCAATGATTTCCAAATATAAGATCCTTGGCTAGTCCTTATGGCTGTCTATCTACTGTTCTATCCATCAATATGAATGGCTGTACATGAGGTATTCTGACTGGTGTTGTGGGTGTTCACCCACCCAGAGGTCCAGGCTGGTCTTATTATTATTAGCACGCTCCATGATATGTATAGGGAATATGGCCCTATATAATCCATCTCTTTTAGTTGCTCTGTTTATAACCTCATACCATCATTTATATATTGTTGAAATTTGGTTTTACCAACCATTCTCTTTATTTTTTTATTTATTATAGACTAAGGGGTTGATTCCTTGGGCCTTATTGCCGATGTTAATCTGCCAAGTTAAGTTAAGGTTAATTGTCCTGACATTGTTGAAAATTCACTGAATTAAGTTATGGTGGATTACCTTTCCCAAGCGCACATTTTTATATGTAGCTGCATAGCTACCAAGGCTTGAATTCCTAACACCCCACCAGAACTTCCCCTGAATCCTTCTTACAAAGTTATGAGGCATTACAGCTTCAAAAATCGAATCTCAGTTCATTATTATTTCATTTTCTTATTTTTTTCTTGTCCTGTTTACATAAACAATCATCAATGGATTTATCCCCAAATTAAGCCAATAAAGTATACCACTTTTTTAGAATAACTATACACTGCTCTGTACTCTAGTGTGTAGTAATTATGACAGGAATGCAAAATTTTAAAAAATTTCCTTTTACCTGGCTAGTTTTAGCTATTTACTTTAAAAACCCTTTGACATTATCTTTTATTATTGTGCGTTAGGGCTACTGTCTTCATAAAGTTCCCTTTAGTTTGCTTAAAAAATATCAACCTGTGAAGTTGTAGTCAAAGCCCCAGCGCCAATTGCAACACATGTCTTTATCTGTAAGTTCCTAATATCATACCAGATGTCACATGAGAAAATACCACAGTGTGGACAACTGTGAGCATCAGCAATACTAGACACAGTATAAACTGGGATAGTGAATCCCATCTATCACAAACTCTAAACCAGAAATGTACCTGGTGGGATTTATGGCCACTTAGGTTGCTCACTTGGTGCTGGCTCAGAATCACAGCAATAGGGCAGATGCGTTAGGCTTAGTACATCACGCTGCCTAAGAGAAGGAGGGCCAAGGTTCCATCTAAGTTCACCAGCCTTGACCCTTTTTGGTTAATATAATTATTATATGAACCTAATTAGGTATAAAGTATATCCTTTATTATCATATAGCCTCATATATTTAAAATAAAACAGAGGCTAAAAGTGAGATAGGGAAAAGGTTCATGAAAGGCAGTAAATTATACTAGGTGATAGATTCTTAGCTCATATAAAACCAGTTGGCATCAAATTTCCAATAGAAGAATAAATTTCAAATACTAAAAGTACATGATTGGTTGATTATACTCAGCTTTTAGTCGCTGGTAATCATAATCTCAAATTGCTATTGGGAATGATCCCTGATAGTTTTAAAGCTAGTCTAATATAAGCGGCAGTAACTTCATCTCTCATTCAATTATTGGGAACTTCAGCATTCCAACATCATTTTGGCTATCATCAACTTAAGTTGCCGTAACTTCTAAAATGATGAAAAGATTGTATTTCAGCGTCAAACTAGTTTTCCACCATAATCCAAAATAATAATATAGTAATTTTGACAACCTCAGCATAAGTCATTGGTGTCAATTCAGACCTACTAGTTAATATTAAAATAATGATTCAATAATTGTTATTGAGGTTGATCCTTAGTACCTTTGAATAAGACCAAATCAAGCTAACGTAGAGCCTTTTCAGCATTCACTAATAATTGATTATTAGTGAGTCACAAACTCCTAGAAGAGCTTGACCCAGTTAAGCGAAAATGCCTTACAGAACCCCCTTCAAGCCTTGACTAAGGGTCAAGAGCCAGGACTAGGACTTCAGCATTGGTTTTTGGCAAGTACATAGGTGGCGGGAGCAACTGAATTCTCAGCCTATCTAATATTGGCAGCATTGATGGTTGGCATTTTAATGAAATATTGGGGATTGGCCCCAGAACATTAAAACAGCTGGTAAAGGGAATTAGCTTGGCCCAATTTATTGGGGAGCTCACTTTGATATATTTCATCATTTTTCTTAATTATCAAGCTAGCTTTACTCAATTTAATGGGAAGCTAAATGGTAATTTTGTTGAACTGGCCTAACTCAATTCAATGAGGACCCAACTCGATATCTAATAGTATTAACAATGATTAATTTGAAATTAAAATCATGCGGAGAAATGGCAGTCATCCCTAACTAACACAATTTTTGATCTTGGCATCCCTGCATGCAAAACTTCATAAGTCATGATTTTGGAGACTCTGAATCTCATGGTGCCTGATAACTGAAGACAGTTTGGCGTGGGAAAAGTGGTCATAACTCACAGCTGAAGAAGAACCAGTGGCAATATGTCATTTCCTAACTAAAAACCCTCACCAAAGAAAGTTCCTTGTCACACTTTCAGATTGGCATGGTTAGAGGCAGGCTCAGGGGGCCTGCAAGTATTGGAGCGATGCAATTAAATTCCAATTTTATTTACAAAATCATTGGCAGTGGGATTAAGCATTGGGGAGTGGCCTTGAAAAGGTCATTGGCACTGATTGCCAGCATTTGTGAATTGACCCTGGAAAGAGTGCGCTGGGGCTCATCAAGGGAGCGGACATCTTTGCTGTTATCTGTATTTGAACAGCAGGATTTTGGAACTTTACCTTCATTTGAGATTCAGAGGTTTTGGTGCAGCTGGGAGATATAGTCCTAACATTTATGTACTGCTACTTGGGATCTCAGCCTGGCGCAAAAAGAGAATCCCTTATCTAGGGTTAAGACTGAAAACTCAGGGTATAAAGGGCCCCTTTAGTGAGCACTAGTGTTGAGATTTTTGGCTGCTTAGATTTCTCGCATAGTGCTTTCTCAGAATCCCAACAATAGGGCAGACGCGGTAGGCTTAGTATATTGCACTTACAAGAGAAAGGGGGACAAAGTCCCCCATAAGTTCATCAGTCTTGACCCTTGTTAGAGAGGGGATTCATTATAAGAAACATTAAATTAGGTTTATTAGATTAGATTCTTTATTATCATAGAGCCTTAAGTATTAAAAATAGTCTGAAGGTTAAAAGTAAGATAGGTGAATGGATTCATTTGAGACAGGTAATAGTATACTATGCAAAAGATGCCTATCTCATAGGAAACTTGTGAGCATCAATTTCCAATATTATAAATAATTGTAAATACTAAAATATGTGATTGGTTGATTATCATTAGTTTCTAGTTGGCGGTACTCATAATACTTAAACTGCTATTGGGATGAAATCCAATAATTTTAAAGCTAGTTAATCCTAAGTGGCAAACTTCATTGCTCACTCAATTCTTAATAACCTCAGCATTCCACCAGCATTGTTATTATCCTCAGCTTAAGTTGCCATAAAATCTAAAATGATAAAATGATTGGATTTCAGAGTCAAACTGGTATTCCACCATAATTCCAAATAAATTATATTTCATAAGGTAATTTTGACATCCTTGGCTTAAGTCACCAGTGTCAATTCAGACCTATTAGCTGATATTAAATAATAATTCAATAATTGTTATTGGGGATGATCCACGACACTTCAAATTGGCTAACTCAAGACATGAGGAGCCTTTTGGCATTCAATAATAATTGAATATTAATGAGTCATGACCCCTAGAAGAGGCTTTATTAAGTAAAGGGTGAATGCCTGACAGTGCTTTTTGTTTGACCCTTTCCTAAATCTACTCCAGCTCTAAACATGGAGCTCTATTATCCTCTTTATATTAATATTTTATGACCTTACTAGGTGACCCATGAAAATACTTTGCATCACTTCAAATAATATGATTACTTATACAACTATCCTATGATAGTACTTAATCAATAAAAATAGATTATTGCAAATAACAAATGATGCAAACTGGTGTTAACATAACAAAAATAAAATATAAAATTTAAATAAAAAACTCATTTTGAAGTTGTGAAAAAATATTAATAAAAATTAGTAAATATACAAATAGTGTGATGTATAAGACAAAAAAAATTTCTAATTCAAATGATACTATTTTTCACATTATTTGTATATTTACTAATTTTTTAACAAAAAACTTACTATTTTTATAAGAAAATCTACTTTTTTCAGAAATTATGACAACAAATGCTTGCTATCTCAATATTATTGAGGTTAGAATAATGCTCCACTGCTTTTGCAAATGTTGTATTACTTACTTATTTTAATTTGATTGACACGTTGTTTATACATTTATATGTTGTTTGTACGTTATTTATACATTTGTTCTATTCTATTCAGAGACTTTGCCACCACCATGACACTTTATACATGTAATTTTTAAATGAAATTTTTAAAATATAGTTTTTTAAATTAAAACACTAATTTTAAGATATTTACTTATTTTTTGTCATTAGAGGTAAAAATAATCTTCAAAATTGTTTCAAACATTAATTTTTTTAGTACTAGATGGTATCAAACATTAATTTTGATACAGTATTAAGAGAGATATTTCATACCAATAAAAATACACATTTTGGAATAATAATACTTATTACCAAAACCAAATTAACTTATCATATCAACCAATCACTAACCGCATTATTAAAACTGTTAAGCTTATTAATCAACCCAAAACCACCAACTGCTTGCCAAAACCTTTTAAGTATCAAATTAACCAAATATCAAACTGCTCAGCTGTAACAATATATTGAATGCCATCAAAAACATATAGGGGTTTCACTTGTTACATATAAAACTTTTTATTTTACTTTGAAAATGATAATTTACTTATTTTTCATCATTAGAGGGAAAAATAATTTTTAAAATGGCGTACCAAACATTAATTTTGATATAGTATTAAGGGAGATATTTCACACTGACAAAAAACACTTTTGAGAAATAATATATAGAGATAAATAGTAATTATATTTTTAAGAAAAGTGGTGCCACCACCTAGTGCTAAAAAAGAAAAGTGGTGCCCAACCCAAAAGGGGGAGCTGTCACACATCTTTTTATGCAAATGAGCCAAACAATGGTCTATTATAAATTTAAAAATCCTATTATGGCACCTCAGCTAACAGCCTAGGAAGCCATATCAGAAGGTGAGTAAGCTTTGGGAAACTTTTGTTCTGTGTTCACTTTAGCTGCTGGACCATGCCAATAGTACTTTTTTAACTAAATAAAATTACTCCTCTTTATTATACTCTCTTCTTTCCTGAGCTCCTAAAAAAGTGATCTGGTGAATACTTTGACCCTTTCTTTTGTCTATCTACAATTTGATAGCATACTGCAAGTAGCTATATTATTAGGATTTTGGGGATCAGCACCTGAAAGCAGCTACCTAAGTCAGAATCCTTAAACTAAGTTTTCATATAAGTTTATTGGCTGATATTTCAAATACAATTAACAATATAAAAAGTAACTAGAATTGTAAGTAAAGTATACTTGGACTATTTTTGTTAAACTTTATGTTTATTATTGCAAAAATAATTAGTTTTATAGGTAAATTGTGAACTTTTTTCCTGTAAAGCTAACATTAGCTACTATGATCCAATTTGAATAGCAAAATTTGATAATCACACAGGAAAGATGGGCGATATCAACATCAAAATTAAATTGGGAGAAAGTCATATCAGGCAATGTGCAAAATGGTGCTACAAAGGGCGAGAAACTCCCTGGGGGACCAGGAACCAATGCCATCAAGAAACCACAAACTCAGACACCATCTGGGTTTGTTGAGTTCACCACTAAACAAAAATTGTACTTGTAAACTCAATATGACAAAATCTTATCAAAGGTAAATCATGGGCTCTTAATCTTCCTAGGGGTTGATTCTCCAACTCTGTGGGTAAAAGTGGGCGAGGCACAGGACTCCCTTTTCTCACTTGCAATGTACATTACCTCCCATACTATCCACCGCAGCTGGATTGGTATGAGCTATAAAACTGAAGAAGATGTAGATGCCGCTGCAAAAGTCTGCATCAAAATTGCCCTCCCTGAAGGCAAAAAATTGTGCACACCACGTGCACTAGATGGAAAAAAGCAAACATATTGTTCTTTCCTTCAACTCGCTCCCTACCAACCTTCCCCACTATGTAATTAAGGAAGAGCTCTGAGCCATACTTGCCAGCTATGAAGAGACCAAGCAATTTAAACTACAGCAGTTTCACCTGATGCCAAACCTGTGCACAGGTTAGGCAATAGCCATGATCAACCCGCTCCCTGAGGGGGCTGAGGATCTTATAAAAAACCTGCGCACAGCAGTGATCTACCTACCAGATGGGGGCGTGTCAAAGGTATTCTGTGTTACACCGGAAAGCACATTGCCTATCTGCAACCACTGCAGCGCATTGGGGCATAAGGTGCATGCATGCTCCGTGAAGGAGGGAATAATGGCCCCAGACTTCTGTGACAACACCATGGATGAGGATAGAGAAGACTTCACCAAAATAGTTGACACTAACCACGCCTTTCTCTGGGGAGAGGATGAGCAATACAATCTCATAGACCCAGTATCACCCAAAGTGTGCAAAATGGCATAGAAGGCCTGCAAATGGGCAGCGGACAGGGCTGCATCACTTGCGGCCTCCTCAATCACCCCCAGCCAAATTCAAGAGGACATAGAGAAAAGTACTGAGCTAACCAAAATAGAGAAGGATACCCAAGATTAAATTTTCTCAACAATTTGACTGAATCACAATGTGGTATCAATCAAGCGATTTTAGCCATACAATTCAGCTCCACTATTGACGAAAATGTGGGACCCACATCTTAAACTTCAAACCCTGCGACCACAGAAAGCAATCAGCACACCGCACTGAACCACCATGAGTTATGAGCAGGAGAGACTGACTCAAAACTACAATGGCAAGGCCTGCACAAAAACAGCAAACGGTAAGGGATCAGACAACCGCACAGGTGGGACAGGCTTAGTTACATGGAGCATGTACCAGAAATGGTGCACTGGGATAGGTCTGGATGGCCCTCCCAACTGCTCCTGAGGCGCCGCGGGAACCTCAGTGTAAATAGGGATGTTAAACATTGTGGGAGTCAGGGCTCATTCGTCCCAAGCCAAAAAGCTGGATTTCATGTGAAAATCCCCTGTAAATATCTTGTCCATCCAAGAAACCCACCGCCTACATGGGGAAGAGGGATTCTGGTAAGCCAGGGTCTCACCATCCCAATTGGTATGGACATCCCACTGTGAGGTGGTCACCTACAATAACAAAAAAACTAAAAATCACTAACTCCTTTTCATATCTGCATGGCCGCGTCCTGGTAGAACAATGATTGCATTCCAAGAGGACACAATTTTGATAGCATGCATCTATGCACCATGCATTGCAGCCATAGGGAAAGAAACCTCAAAATCATTACAACACTCACCCTCCCACCAGATACCATCCTGTTGGGCGAATTCAACTGCTTGGCTAACCCCAACATGGACCAATGGCCTAACCCCAGGGGATGCCTCCTGGGCACATCAAATTCCATGCAATGAAGGCATCTTTGGCCTACATGAGACCCTCCCCCAGGTCAACACTCCTCCCCCACATGACCTGCCCCAACATATGCGAGGGAACGCTCATCTCAATGAGCTGCATTAATTTCTTCCTCACCCTGAAAACCCACCCCTCAAACATATCAAACTTCTTGACAAAAAAGATCACCTTCTCTGACCAATGACCCGTTTTGGTGCAGCTTTCGCCAACCTGAATGCATGCGCAGGCGCTGATCTGGATGAAGTTGCACCCAAAAAATATAAATTTTTCCCAAAATATTTAACTAGTTAAATTTAAGGCCACGAATCCAAAATTTGTAACTCCATTTGTATTAGACTCCATCAAAACCTGGGCAAATTTCAAAGTCAAACTAATAAATTAAACTTGCTATCCTGCCTCACGTAAGTACACCGCTGACACAGCCACAATCAGGCGCACCTTGGCAGAACTGGATCACCTTGAGCTCAACACCCCAAAGTCTGGCTACAGCCCCAACTGGGGGCGTAAATGGGCGGAGATATCCGCCCGCCTAAACGCCCTCATCTTTGAACACCAGCACAGAATCAAAGTTTTGAGAAAAGGTAGTTCATAAAAGAAAGTTAAACCTGCTTGATGTACTTCTTACACCAATTTTACTTCTGCAGCAACCAGCCCGCATGCACACAGGTCCACAAAGGTGACAGTACTGTGACAACTGACCCAGTGGAGATCAATTTGGTAATACACTGCTACTACACTAAAATTATACTGTGACACCTCAACTGACCCCAAGTATTAAATATTTTATACACACTGCCAGAATACAAAGCACACTGCCAGACTATAACCTCCTAAACCTAATCACACAGGAGGAGCTCTGGGACACAGTCTGCGGTGAACCACATAGGAAATTCCCAGGGCCTAATGGGATACTCTACAAATTTTACAAAAAATACTTCAAACAAATCGCCCCCCTCCTCTTGGAATCAATGAACCAGTGCCTGCTGGCGACACGCCTCCTACCTGGTGGCCAGGACTCCTATGTCATAACACTGTTTAAAAGGGCGTCAAACTGGACCTGGACAACTGGCCCCAATTGCACTCTCTAACACTGATACAAAACTATTAACAAAAATTTTGTCCACCAGATTAGGCACAATAGCCTCCAAAGTCCTGTCGCCCAATCAGTTTGGGTTCATACCAGGCGTTCAATCTGGACTAATATACACTCCATCTCCAACCTATGCCAGTCCAAAGAAACTGAAGCCCTGGTATTCCTAGACCAGGAAAAGGCATATGATCGCGTTAGTTGGACGTACCTGAAGGAATGCCTAAGCGCCTTCAAACTCCCACCCATATTCATACACTGGGAAATGCTCCATACAGAATCCGCATCCATGGCTGTATGTGGCCCTGGCTTTCTGATCAACAAGATCACACCACACAGGGGGCTCAAACAATGGGACCCCCTCAGCCCACTGCTGTATAACTTCAGTATGGATCCGCTCCTTTGCGTCGCTGACTCACGCCTCTTGGGCATAACTGCACAAGGCCAACTAACAGTCAAGATACTAGCCTTTGCAGATGACTGCGTGACAGGTATAGCTAACAACAATGATTCCTGACAGCTGGAACGCACCATGGAGGAATATTCCATTGTGATTAATGCGTTGCTCACCAAAAAGAAAACGGAAATAATCCTCCTAGGCAAGTACACTAATAACTGGGCCACAACACCCAAACCCCACAGCCCCCCCACAAAGGAACAACCCACTCATCCTACCCTTCACATCACCTCCTTCAACCAACCCTGTCCGCCACCTTAGGATATGGCTGTAAACAGGGGGTTATGCCAATGAGACAATTGAGAACAACCTACTACAGCGGTTGTCCAACTGCATCGCCTCCCTTAAGTGAAGATCTTAGGACTAATGGGGCGAGTAATGGTTGCCAACTCACTCATACTCTTGATGCAGTGGTTCCCCGCCATGCAATCTCCTTCTCACCTACATTCATATCCTCATTCCGCGCACTTATCCAGGGATGACTGTGGCCTGGGTCCCAGCCATCTGTACAAGTGGAAACACTCTATGGACCATGCTCCAGAGGAGGCATGGGCCTAATAGACTTTGAAGACCATGACAACTGCATATTGGACACCTGGATAGAGGAAGTCCTAGCCCCAGACCTCCCACAACAACACTGGTCTAGAGCGGCGAGGGCCAACTTTGCGCAGGCGCTCAAACTATCCAACCCAAACAAACCATCCAGCCTGCTCACATACCTTGCAAACCGCCCCAAGGCAGTAGGCCCACATGGAATGTAATAATCACAATCTTATATGAATTTCATAAGGTTGAGAATTATGAGATTTGTGTGTGTCAATAGTTGCAATTCCATTATTCTGAGTAGGATTTTACTATTTCAGGTCAACAATGGTATAAAATTTAGATAAATCGTTTCATTTGATTGGTTGTATTTTCTGAGGTTCCCCTCCATTTCTTCATCAAGTTGCCTGGATGCCATCAATTCTGGAGGCTTTTGCGCCCCTCATTACCCACAATTCTTCTAGCCTTTTTTAGAAGTATTTCAAAGCAAGTTCAGCCCCAATGGGCCTCACTTTAGAATTCTATTTCAACTTTAAGTCCACTTCTTCCAATAAAGGCCGCTTTTTGCTAATTCTTTTTATTAAAATTAAATTTATTTAAAGTGAGTTGTTGGCCAGAGGATGGCGGTGCTTCAGGGAAAGGGCTTAGATGTGCTGGGCTCCTTTTGGGGAGGTCTTGCCCTGGCTAATGCAAAGCCAGAGTGGCCCAAGGTGACAGAGACCAGTTAGCTGCACCTTGTCCCATTGACCTCATGAGCGGAAAGAGGTTTTGGGGGCACCTCTGCATAGGGTCCAAGGCGACAGAGGCTGGTGCACTGCACCTTGGCATGGTGTGCCCAGCAAGGCTGTCCATTTGGACAGGACCAATAAGAGTTGGTATGGCCACATATGGGGGTGAGTGGTGTAGGGCCAGGGGCGGACTGGGTCTTGGGAGCCCAGTCTTGATATAATTCCAAAGTCACCTTACCTTGGTGGGCTGTGCTTCCAGGCAGCCCACAAGATGGCCGCAGTCAATGTCCCAAGCATCGTCATGTGCTATTGGTCCCTTTCATTGGTTTGTGAGGCCTTCCAATGAAGGGGATGAGGAGCTTGGGGGGTGGGCTGGACTGCTGGCGGTTGATGACCTCTTGTGCCCACCAGGAGACCTCCAGAGAACCCGTTTATTCGATCTGGGGGCTCTGGATTTTCAGTCAATACCCCAAGCTGCTCGTAAAAAAGGTCCCCTGTCAAAAAAGTCATTGGTTGCTGCACACCTGCCTTACCGCTTCAGGTCTGAGTCTACCAGTATTTCCTTTTTAGGAAAGGGTAGTGTAACAATTGTGATCGCACATGAATCCCATAAGGTTGGGAATTATGAGATTTGTGTGTGACAATAGTTGCAATTCTGTTATTCTGATTAGGATTTTCCTATTTGGGTCAATAATGGAATAAAATATAAACAAATCGTTTCATTTGATTGGTTGTACAATCTGAGGTTCCCCTCCATTTTTCCGTCGAGTTACCTGGATGCCATCAATTCTGGAGGCCTTTGCGCCCCTCATTACCCACAATTCTTCTAGCCTTTTTTGGAAGTATTTCAAAGCGAGTTCAGCCCCAATGGGCCTCACTTTGGAATTCTATTCCAACTTCAAGTCCACTTCTCTCAATAAAGGCCGCTTTTGCTAATTCATTTTATTTAAATTAAATTTATTTAAAGTGAGTTGTTGGCCAGCAGATGGCGGTGCTTCAGGGAAAGGGGGTGGGATGTGCCAGGCTCCTTTTGGGGAGGTCTTGCCCTGGCTAGTGTGAAGCCAGAGTGTCCTGAGGTGAAATAGGGCAGTTAGCCGCACCTTGGCCTGTTGACCCCGTGAGCGGAAAGAGGTTTTGGGGGCACCTCTGCATGGGGTCTGAGGCAACAGAGGCTGGTGCACTACACCTTGGCATGGTGTACCTGACAAGGCCATCCATTTGGACAGGACCAATCAGAGTTGGTACAGCCACATATGGATGTGAGTGGTGTAGGGCCAGTGGTGGACTGGGTCTTGGGAGACCAGTCTTGACATGGAACCACCCTTACTTCAAACGCCTCCTCTGCACCATATGGCACATAGGGTGGACTATCACTCTCACAGGCACTAGTCAGAGAAGGGGAAGTCCCAGAGATCACTTCACACTAAGGAAACCAGACAACCACCCCCAGAGGGACACACATGCCATGGCCCCATTCATTGCAAGAATTGACTACCTGATGCATTAGACATCCCCTATGACCTCACAACACAGAAAGAATATTGTGATGGTCAAGGAGCTGCCTGACTGCCACATAGCCCCGACCCCCTCTAAGGTGGGGATTGCAACTAGTAGTATTGTAAACAATATAAATAAAAGCATAGGGCTCAAGGGCAAAATCTTGAAAATGGCATTTTGTCAAATCAGATGCCATAAAATCGATGAAACCTCAGAGCAAAGGTGGCAAAGGTTGACGTAAATGGCAACTGGGCCAATCAGAGGCTGTCAACCCAAATTTCAAGGATTGAAATGGAGAGATTGGCAATGGCAAAGAGCAGCCCAGAGAATTAGGGGCTGCCAAGCCAAATTATGCCAAAAATGGAAATGGTAATAATCACAGCATTAAGCAGCCCAGTGAATCAGGAGCAGCTAAGCCAAGTATTGCCAAAAGAGGAAATGATGATAATCAAGGCATTGGGCAGCTCAGCGAATTAGGAGCTGCAAAGCCAAATCTGCCACTTGTCAAAAGGATTGAGAGCCACAGCAAAGGGCAGCCTAGCGAATCAGGGGCTGCCAGGCCAAATTATCCCAAAATGGGAAATTTTGGTTATAAGGTTAACATGAGCTCTGATTCATCCCTGACAAACGAAAATATATGTGGAAAAGTTTCCATAATGCCTTGGGTACCCAACGGATGGTCTAGAATGGGCCTAGATGGAAATATTGGAGGCTGAGATTCTCAAAATAGGCCCATGAATAGCCTGCCACCTGCAGACTCCATGGGGTCCAATTTCCCCATATCCCCCTTCCATAATATAAAACAATTAAGCGAAGGTGTTTAAGACAACTTCGTCTTCTAATGTTTACAAATAAAAACCTCAAAATCAAAAATAAATTTATGAAATTTTGAAATCATTTATTAAGATTTTAATGAAGAACCAGGGATTTTGAGTGAAGAAGATGGACCAATCCTCGGATTTTGACAGAGCCGTCGCCTCTCTGTATGCTCTCTCTGGGGACAGACTGTCCTCCTCAGCGTGAGCATCATCCTCACCATATTCCAAGGATACCTTAACCGATCATCAAGCCAATGGATGAAGGGCTTAACCACTGCAGCCCTCTCATGTTTGTGGGCCCTCACATGGGCCCTCTTGCCCAACTGCTTTGTGGTAATGTGGAGAGACCCCATCCATCACAAATATGGAGGCTAACACATCATCCGCTCCTCCAGCCAAGGGTAAGAGCTAACATCTGGCGCTGCCTCAGAAGAGCCTACAGGACAGCAGACTGCTCCAACTCTCTTCATTCAACATGCGCAGTGTGTGGAGGGGATGGTACCTTACACCACCACCTCGAAGCATGCCCCCATCTAGAGCCATATGGCAGGAAGTTGCACGTCTGTTAAGAACCCACAATGACTAGGAGCTGTTAAACTCCAGAAGCCTCCTCACACTTTAATTTGAATCCCCAATACCATCCACACTCCACTCCCTTATTGTCGCCATTGCACTGTGGACAATTGTCAGGATTTTGCCAAATTCTCTTATTTCCAAAGATTCTACCCCATCAATTCCCCTGGCATCATTGGAAGGAGAGAGCAATATATCTTAATCTATCAAGGTTGATGATCAATCTCATCCTGATTAATTAATTGAAGATTTGATCATGCAGAGATTAATTCACTCTGATAGATTATGAGCTGTTACAAAGCCTATAAATATCCCCTCTTTCCGATAATAAAAATTAGGTCAAATTATAACCTGTATTTTCGTTTAATTTTATTACCTTTTTGAGAATCCACTCAGTGTAACTTCGAGAGAAAACCTGCCCTATTGAAGTGTAATTCAAAACTTCCAGAGTGGTGCTTACTACAGGGGCACTCTGAGTTATGCACCAGTGAAAATGTCAATCACTACCATGGATTTTCATTTTTTGCCTGAAGAAGCTCAAGACCATGCTCAAGGCCACATATTACGATGGGTTTGTTTATCTGAAGCCCAAATCTCAAGATTACCTTCCATGTTGGAAAATTTGTGCCAACTTATAATTTTATGGTCCTAACTTAAGCTTTACCTCAGATTTTCAACTATCACCTGAGGCCTTACAAAATATTATCAATCAACTGCTTGAAGGTGCTTTAATCCCTGAATCCGTGCTACTTGATCTCAATCTAATGCTGTACCATCTATCTTGCGGGAAGTGGTGCAATTCTCCCAAATGCCTGGAATTTGCCCCAAAAAATACTTACACCAGCTCATTCACCCCACCTTATACCATTTATTACCTGTAGTGGGAATGCACCATCAAGGGATGCTCAATTTACTAGAAGGACTTCAATCCTTGAATAATCATGTTTCCAAATTTTTTAAGTCTGCCTCCAAATTTAGCTGAGACAATTGCGAGGCCATTATTGTAATTGGACCCTTCTCAACGAAATTCACCAACAGCTTATTCAGCTCGATACTGGGATGTCTAGTTTTGTTGATATTCAGTTCATAAGGCGAGTACAGGAGATTCAGAGAGAATGAAGAGAGGGTCTTCCCAACTCTCTGAGCATAATCAATCAATGGAGGCGGAAGTTAGAAACTGTTTAGTTCACTTAAAACAGTTGTACTCAGGAATTCAATTCCAGGTTAACGAGGTAGATAAAACCTCTGGAGCTATGGGTCCCCCGGGGGTTGAAGGACCACGTGGACCACCTGGGGGCGTATGACCACGTGGACCACCAGGCGTTGAGGGACCTCGGGGGCCTCCAGGTGCTAATGGCATTCAGTATCCCTTCAACAAATTGAATCTCTCTTGAGTATGATGGTTCACTTGCATGAACAATTCTATAAATTGGCCAAGGAATGTAACTTAACCCCTGTTGGGGTACCAATCAATCCCCTCTTGTCACTTCAGTCTTTATCTGATGAGTTGGTCAATTTGGGTAAATGGGCAAAGGACACCAATATCCTACTCCATGTTTGTGAATCTAAAGGAGAAATGATCCAAGCGAAGATTGAGACGCTGGAACTCAAGTATAATACCCAACAGGAACAGATTTTTGAGCTATCCCACCGATTAGATGAGAAAGTGGGGCTTGCTGAGCTGAACCGTCAGATTAGTGAAATTTGTACTGAAACTGCTGGTCCTTATCCTCAATTTTCTTCTCAAGCGTCAGACTCCAATTTGTATGTTTCCACTTAATCCAAACAACCTGGAGTACATGTTTATTCCTCTAATGCCCCAATGAGTTTCAAACCTGTATTCAAGGATAAGTACTCACTGGGGGAAGGTAGCGTCATTATTTTACTCTATCTTTATGAAAAGGCGCTAAATGAAGCTACAAATCACCAGAAGATGAATTATTTGCCAAATTGCCTTACTCATTTAGCTCAGGATATCATGGTACCCCACTTGATGACTTGCTCTAGCTGGTCGCAGGTAAAGGAAGTGCTCATCAAAGAATTTGGGAGTGAGCAAACTCTATCCTCTCAGAAACAGGCTTTTATGGGTATACAGCCTCATCGAAATAGATCTATCAAAAACTTTGCTCATTGGTTCTATCAGGAAGCTCAGACTCTAGTGGCTTGTGGGTAATTTAATTTTGATGATGTGATTATGGCAGTTATGTCAGCTTTTTCTTCCAGAACGCAAATGCAAGTTTATCTAATCAGTGTAAAAAAGAATTTCCAAATATTTTGGACATTAAGGAGGACTTGTTGGAATTGCCTCCTCAATTCTCCAAAAAAACCCCAAGCTTATTAGTCTCTCAGAACTAGTCACTCCAAAGTCTATGCTATGCCTGAAAGTGCTAGGGCGATCCAGTGTAACTAATGTCATCAATATTTTCATACTTAGAATTGTTGTTCCAAGAAGGAAGCAAATGAGAAGAAGAAAAGAAATAAGCCAATAAGATTTTCCACCTCAATAATGAGATAAGTGCGCAGCAAAAGCATCAGAGCACAATTGAGTATAATAAAGATGAACATTCTTTTTATTCCTTGCCCTCCTTGTTGGCTTTATCCTCTCAGTTTGGAAGCACCATTATCTGTATTGAATTCCAAGTGAATCAAATCAATGCCAAAGCTATCATAGATACAGGATCTTCAGTGAATGTTTTTTCATCAAAATTTATCAAATGAATCAAATTAACTCTTGATATTTCTCACTTTGAGGAATATGGCACAGCTGGACCTCAGAGTACTGGTCAATTGGAGCTTTTTTGTCCCTTCCCCTGAAAATTGGGAAATTAAATTTTATAATCCCTGCCATTGTACTCAAAAACTTGAGTTATGGCCTACTTTTGGGGACTCAATTTTTATGAGAATTTTGTGGATTTATCAATTACCCCAACTCATCATTGTCTCTCTTGGGGTATATAGTTCCCTTACTTTTATCTGATCATGCTCCTACTCAACATCAGTTATGTCTGCTAGAAGAGAAACAAAAGTTCTTATTCACTTCAATATCACGTTGGAGATTCTCACGTAAAATTACCCCCTACATTGGCTGATATTGAAGAGGGGATGCCTAAATTCTCCCCAAAAGCTTAGTTATTCCACCAAAATCATAGGTAATTGTTAACACTTCTTTGCAATTTTTGATTCCCAAGGGATATTTGATACAAATTCAGGGCATTTTCAACCCTTCTGCGAAAGAACTCTTGCCTTGACCTGTAATATTGGATTATGCTTATTTAGTATCATTATCTTTCTTACTGGCGAACCTTACCAATGAGCCAAAATTGGTAGACTGAGAGCATCTGATTGCTTATGTCAAGTTACTGCCTTTATCTCAGATTTATTATGTTGAACCCTTCGGAAGTCTACAAGATTTTGTTTTGGAAAGTGATCAGGAATTCTTACTGTGGGTCCTGCTATTGGGAAACACCTCTCTAGTGAACAGGAGAGACAAGTGCTTCAATTGTTAGATGAATATTCTGACATTTTTGCTAAGCATACTTACAATTTTGGGAAGATGAAAGGAGTAGTGCACATCTCTCTCTGATCGGCGTAACTTTTTGAGCAAATTAATTTTGGTAAATTAAAAGCAAACACTTAATCACACACCAAAGTATTGCTCTTATATCATTGGATCCCCCGCTGACTGTCCCAGAATGGGGCAGCGGTGAAACTCCTCCCTCCATTTTCCATCCAATAGGAAAACGCGCTCAGACTGGATCGCCCAGTCATTCCAAACCTTGGGGCGATTTGTTCCTCCCAATAATATCAATGCCCATCTCACCCAAACCCAAGCGGTGCCCCGCTGCCCCCTAGTGCTCCCCCAGAGCAACATGCATTTCAACCTTAGGGTTAAATATGGGAAATTCTTCCCCTACAATGACCAAGCCATTATCAAAATGGCTCAGGTGGTGATGACACCAGCCTGTTTCATAGACTTCTGCCCCTATAAGGGATACTTTGATCTCAGCTTCCCCTGTGAAGCTGATGCAGCCACTGTGGCAACAGTGCTGTTAATTTTTAATAATATTCCCCTCCCAACAGCTCAGACTCAGCTCCCAATGGACACCACCTTGGTGGTCCAGTTTGCTGGTTTGCCCATCCAGCTCCCCCCCGAAGTGCTCCACCAGGAGCTGATGGAAGGTTTGGCAGCCTATGGCGCCAACCCCATCTTACAATTTGTGGTCCCAAATGGGGCCACACGCCTCGCTGGGCCTTGGGTGTATGCCACAATCAGCCCTGAATATACAAAAATTTCTTTAGCAATTCCCCCTTGTGCCACCATCCCATCTGCCACCAACCATCCGTTCTGGGCCCACGTTGAGGGCGGACGGACGTTTTGTCCATCCTGTTTCAAGTTAGACCACTCAAAATGTAAATGCCCATACTCAGAAACTTCCACCAATGCCAAAAGTTTTCCCATTGCCCACCAATCCACCACCCACCCCATGCCAACTCTGACATGGGGTATAATCCTACCTTCCCCTCCTCCAATGCCTGATGCTGCAGCTGCACTTGCAGCCACCAATCAGCACCCACCTTTCCCCAATGCCACAAATAATTCATCCAACCAAACATCGGATTGGATCCCAGTTTGATTCCATGCATCCACAAATGAATAGAACAAACCTCAACCATACGCTGATTCCCCAATCCAATTCAACCAAAATCCATGGGAATTATTAGATGAAATCAACGAATAAGCTAATGTCATTGAAGAACTGATGCTGCAACTCGAGCAGCTCTATAATGCAGAATGGGATGCAAAATTCCCACCTCAGAAATATGTCCCACAACCTAACGCCAAACCATTCTACAGCGACCACCAGCTTGCAGTAGAAGCAGCCACCACACCAGATTGCCGTCCGCTTCACAAAGCTGCCACCAAATCTGTGGCTGCGCTCACAGGAGGAGTTTCACCTCACGTTATCCCCATAAACCTTACTCCACAAAGTAAGATCAACATGAAAACTTTACACAAAAACTTCACTGAAGCCATCCAGAACGTGGTAACAGTAGCACGGAATCTGAAAGCAAAAATAACCCAAACCAACATTGCCACGTTTGTTAAATTCCCAGACGCCCGCCTCAAAGCTGAAGATGCTTTGGGCAAATACATCGTTGGTGTAATGATGGCTGGCAACTATTTGGAAGTTTTAGTCATCAAGGATATTGAACCCCATGCCACCGATGCCCCCACACCCTTACTATCTGCCTTAACACGCACCCTACTTTGGAATGAGATATATGCAGCTGAAGACGAGCCCCCAATCCCCCCTTCCCGTCCACCATGGAGGGATAGCAGTATTCGCTGCCCATAGGGTTGGATATTTTGTTAGGTACAATTCAATTAATCCGTCCATTTTTGGCATTTTGTTTGAATCATTAGTTTTATTTTATTATGATTTTAGTTTTAGTTTGGTAATGTCCGTCCCCTGGTCAGCTTACTTCAGTTAAATAAAATAAAAGTAGTAGTGCACACTGTTGAAATTGGTGATCACCTTTCTATCCTTGCAAAGCCCTACTGTGAGTCTAAAGTAGAAGAAGCCCATGTTACTTTGGAACTGCATCAATTGTTGGAGGCTGGATTGTTGAAACCCTCCAATAGTCCTTGGGCATCTCCATTATTATTGGTTAAGAAGAAGGATGGTTCTCACCAAGTTGTTATGGATTATTGTAGACTGCACACTATTACTCGATGAGATTGTTATCCCTTACCTAGGATTGATGATTCTCTTAGATTGTTAGCTGATCCACCTATTTTTCGGCCATGGACTTAGCCAGTGGATGCTGGTAAATCAAGTTATCGCCAGAATATTGTGCCAAGTGTGCCCTGATATTGATTTAAGGGTTGTTTGAACCAACTCATATGCCTCAAGGACTAAGCAATGCCCCAGCAACTTTCCAAAGGGTATGGACAGTATGTTACGA
This sequence comes from Massospora cicadina, assembly GCA_022478985.1. NCBI lineage: Eukaryota > Fungi > Entomophthoromycota > Entomophthoromycetes > Entomophthorales > Entomophthoraceae > Massospora > Massospora cicadina. The sequence goes on along the minus strand of JAKSZP010001442.1, from coordinate 48,961 downwards.
GATCTAAAGCTTACTTGTGTTCTGGTATATCTTAATAATATTACCGTGTTTTACAAAACTTTTACCAAGCATTTGGACCATCTAAAAGAAGTTTTCAGACGAATTTGGAGCTCTTTCTTCAAAACTCAAACTCTCCAAATGTTCATTCTTTCAAAATGAAATGAAATTTTTAGGACATCAGGTCTCAGATAAAGGGATTTGACCCCTCTTGGACAAAATTCAAGCATTTAATGAATGTCTCCTCCAACATTTCTGTGGGATACTCAAATCTTTCTCGGCATGGTTGGGTATTACCAGCATTTTCTATTCAACTTTGCTGATATGGCTGAGCCCTTATTTCACCTATTGCAAAAAGGAGTGCCCTTTGAGTGGGGATCAGCTCAAGCACAGTCTATAATTCTCTACATACTGCTTTGATCAAGGTACATGTTCTAATTCATCCCAAATTTGACAAGCCTTTCTTTTTACATACTGATGCCAGCAATGTCACTATTAGGGGCTATCTTATCCTAGTGTGATGAAAAGAAGGATGATCATCCCGTCACTTTCTATAGCAAAACTTTGTCAAAGGCTGAACAAAATTACAGTGTCACTGAGCGGTAGTGTTTGGTTGTAACTTTAGCAATCAGCACTTCCATCCCTTATTATATAAAAACCATTTCACTGTGATTACTAACCATTCATCTTTAAGATGGTTGCAGAACATGAAGGATCCTGATAAGAGATTGTCCCGTTGGGCTTTAAGGTTGCAAAATTACAATTTCTCCATTGTTCATTGTTCAGGTGCTCAACATCAAAATGCTGATGGGCTGTCCCAATTGCCTATTCTGACTTTAGGACTAGATAAGGAAGAACGCTTATATAATCTTATTGGACGACCTGAGTTGTGGGATTGAGAAACTGAAGAGGATAGAGCCTTTATAAAATCAATTACCAAAGATACTATGATTTGGGATAGAGCTTTATATAAAAAAGTCAAATCCAAGTGGATGCCCTTTCTGCATCCCAACTCTAGATTTCACGCAGTAATAGAAGGTCATGAAAAAGGTGGTCATAGTGGCTTTAAGAAGACTCAAGAATGGTTGAAGACTTGATACTATTGGAACAATATGACTGAATTCATCAGAGAAACCCTTTCTTCATGCCTTATTTGTAAACGCCATGGAACTATTAACCTAATTTTCAACATCAATTTATACCTTCATCTAAGGCATTTGAGGTATTTAGCATTGATGTTGTAGGTCCTTTTCCTAGAGGATTGCATGGACATCAGTATATCATTATGGCTGTCAACCATTTAACTAAATGGGTTGAGGCCATTTCCATTGCTACCCCCTCGGCTAAAGCTACAGCACTATTCCTATACCAACATATCATTTCTCAACATGGGTGTCCCAAGGTCCTTATGTCAGATAATGGGACTGACTTCACCTTGCAACTTATACAGGAGCTATCCAAATTATTTAACACTGCTCAGCGATTTATTGTCCCCTATAATACATCTACAAATAGGGCCATAGAATGAGTTAACGGGACCCCAGTCTTAATTCTGAGGAAGATGGCATCCACTGACCCAACTTGGTGGAATTTTTATTTTCCTAGTGCCTTGTTTGCTATTAGATAAGCTATCATCGCATTATCAAGATGTCCCCTTTTAAGTGCATATATGGGCGGGATCCTTCAGTCCCTTATAGTGTTCAGACAATCCTTGAGGAAAGCTTTCCAAAAAATTATGATTTAATTATGAGGAATCTGGCTGATGAGATTATCTGTCTTCAAGCTCAAGCAATGAAATCAATTAAAACAACCACTCAAAAATAGACTCAAAGGAGTAATCAACACAAATCTGCCTTACCTGAATACCAGATAGGGGATTACCATATGTACTATTATTCTCAGCCTGGTGGGCAAACTGAAAAGTTAGGAACTAATTGATCTGATCCCCATCAAGTTAAATTTGAAAAGGACTATATTATTCAATTGTTCATGTTGATACTGGTATAGTGGTAAATTGTATTCATCCTAGGTTTTTAAGAAGTCACCCTCCACTGCAAACAAAGCTTGAGGGGGGAAGTGTCAGGATTTTGCCATATTCTCTTATTTCCGAAAATTTCACCCCATCAATTCCCCCAACATCATTGGAAGGAGAGAGCAATATATCTCAATCCATCAAGGTTGACAATCAATCTCGTCCCAATCAATTGATTGAAGATTTGATTATGCTGAAATTAATTTGCTCTGATAGATTATGAGCTGTTACAAAGCCTATAAATATCCCCTCTTTTCAATAATAAAAATTAGGTCGAATTATAACCTGTATTTTCATTTAATTTCAATACCTTTTTGGAGAATCCACTCAGTGTAACTTCGAGAGAAAACCTGCCCCATTGGAAATGTAATTAAAAACTTCCAGAACAATTTACACCAAATCACTGGATGCCTTCAAGGGAACCATGCCAACCATCCATGAGACAATCAGCATATTTCACCTACACTTACTGGAACAATTTCAAGACTGGATAAATGGATACATGAGACATCGATGAATCCCCCCTTGGGTTGGGACCATCTAGTACTTAAAAAAAAGATAAATGGATACATGAGTCTGAAGCAACAACAGCTCGTTGAATGATGGTTCCCAGTCTGGTTTCTGCATACATACCACTTCCTTCACACCTGCTTCATATATAGGAAAACCCCTCGGAGTAGGGCATTCAACCCCCCCATACACCTGGTGGTACCAGCTGGTAACAGGGGTAGCTTTTCTACTCTGGTATGCCTAAATCTCGCTATACTTCACCTCCCCCTTTCCATTACATATATTGGTATTGTCCGTCCCCTAGTTGTCTTGCCTCACTTAAATAAAATCAATAGGTAAATTGAAACATATATTCAATATCAATAAATATAGGTATCTTTATACATATAAACCTAGATCTCTTTTACTTAATAATTTTATCTATTAAACTTCATACTAGTTATATGAATTGTATTTGTAAAAAAAAAATTAAAGCAAGTTATTTAACATCTATATTACATAGAGATTTTTATATTCATGTGCATGTTGATTTCACACCCAGGTACTAGCAGAAATATTCACTATATTACCACCTTTCCCATGCACATGAACCTCATCATTTATTTTAAATACATATCATTGCTATATGCTTAAAAATGTATTAATACTATTACATAATGTTGCTATTTCTTCTCTTTTTTATTCAATTTTTCAATCAAACAGTCAAGTCTTTTGGCAACCATGTTTAACTGTTACACGTGTTTGTATACAACTTAACCTCTCAGCTTCTTTACTATGTGTCAGACAATTACAAGTCTGATATTGTGAGAGGAGCATTTTGGAGGTAAATAATGATATTATTGGCCAAAAGACCCCGGCCAATTCTCGGTGGAACCCCTCAAAACAGGGTAATACTTTTATTATTACTCTCAGGAAAATATTATGAGTTTGGGTAGTCAGACTTCACTGACCATGTGGCAGAATCAGGGGAGTCTTTCTAAGGTTCTTTCACGGCCACTTACAGTTTACTTCAAACACCTAGGCGGAGACCACCCTCTTTTATAGGGTTGGAGGGGGTCCCACAAAGTGCAAATATTTCCCTAAATGATTGGGTTAAATATATTAAATCTTTACATAACAGACTTGTCCTACCCAATATCAACCCTTTATCAGCCGTCCCATTGAAGCAAGCTTAGAATCAAGAGTTCCAAAAGGTCAAAACCCCATATTCCCTAATTTGGATGCTTATAAGTTATAATGGACTTCTCAGCCCTTGCACTTCAAGTTTCAGATTGTTTAGTACTAAGAAATAACATATTGTTAGGGTTCTTTTTTGACCCTATGAACAACTATTAAAAAACTTACAAAAAACCAATCTTTATTTTAATTCAAAAGTTATTATTTTTAAGGATAATGTCTATAAAATCCCCTTTGACAAATATTTTGTCAGTAGAGAATATAACTTCTCCTGTGGAAAGATTGTTGGAATTTAGGTGCAAAACCCACCAGTGAGCATAATAAAGGCCTAAAATCCAACAAGTGGTGCTTACTACAGGGGGTAATGCACCACAAAACACTATTAAAAATGGAGGGTGTTAGGGTGAATAACCCTCACAATCTTCCCACGGCTTCTAAACCCTGGATAGATTCTTTAAACCGCATCTAGCCAGCGTATTGTCTCAACTTAAAACTCTTGAACAGCGCTTTTCTCAAGCCTCTCATGAGGCTTCTCCCATTATCTCCAAATTTACTTTCAGAGACAATTTACCTCAGGTGAGAGTAGCATTTTTCATTTCTCTTTGTGTATGAGGCTGTTATGGAAGGGACAACCAATCCCCAAAAATTAAAGCATATCCTCCCCTGTTTCAGCCGCTTAGCCCAAGAGGTGATAGAACCTTATATGGCCACCCTTAAAACTTGGGCAGAGGTAAAAAACGCTCTCGTTGAGGAATTTGGATCCACGCAGAGCTTGCGTAGTAAAAAACAGGCGTTTATGTGCCTAAGTCTACTTTAAAGGAAACAGTTGCCACCTTTGTTGATTCGTTTTACAATGCATCACAACCTCTCCTGCTCGCTAAGGTGCTACCATTAGATGTTGCCATTGCGGCTATCTTGGCCATATTAGCATCACATCCCTCCTTGGTGATGCATATCTCCTCAGTTAAGTGCTCTTTTTAAAATGTATGAGATATTAAGGAGCCTTACTACCAGTGTCTGACATCTTTAAATTTGATCTTACACAAGAAGCTCTGAGGCAAGCATCCACTCTGACCCGTCTAGCCTCTTCTACAGCTGTCTCCCTCTGAAAACCTGCTCCTGTGGAGTAGCCACCACAAAATGCTTCTCCATCCCGTGAAGATAGCCAGAGGATAATGGCCGTGATGGGGCTGTGCTCCCCTTTGTCTTCAGCTCAAAAAGGACAGTTGGCGAAGTCAGCCATCCCTTTTCCTTGCCCCTATTTTTCTTCAGAGCGGCCTTCCCAAGTGGTTTCATTGTATCATCCTTCTAAGACGCTACCTCTATCTCCCTCACCCGTTCCTCTGGCCATCTCTAGTCTAAAACTGGTAGCCATAGGGCAACCCAAATTCCCTACATCAAAGGCTAAATGTAGAGCTGCAACATTTACAGCCTCTCCGCCAACCGCTAAAAGGGTAGATGAGCGCCCCAGGGTATCTCCTATAACAAAGGAAGCTCTGAACTTACATCACAACCAATGGTCTCTGTTGGGATTCTCCCTGGATTAGGTGAAAGCCTTGTCCATGAGAAAACTAATATAATCATATGAAGTGCATAATTTTCAGATGGCCCAATAATTTGAGAATGGAGTTTGATTTTTATGTTTTCAACAGGAATACCAAATTTAGGGCTTTGCCTGAATTATGCTGAATTTGGGGAATGTTTACATTTCCAAAATTCTTATCTAATCTCTATCCACACTTTTATTTATTCCCACCTATCCCAGAATTGGGACTTTCCTACAGGTCCCATGTAAATACCCCTAAAATCCCTATTCCTATCCTTACAATCCTTATGCCTGTCCTTATATTTTGAAGCACTATAAATAGTGCTAGATTATTCTAAATTTAATATTTCTCAGTAGATCTCTTATTTTATTTTATTTTACTTTATTTCAATGGAAAACATCTCGTCCAAGGCTGCTAACTTGGAAGCCCTGCCTTTAAATGATCGTGCCACCAATGATTCCTCCCTGGTTGCCCAACAAAATGGTGCTTTCTGCCAGGTTGCTTCCAAGTTGCACCATGAGGATATAGCCTCAACCTTGGACAATAAAAGTTTTCAATCCTCAGTAGGTACTCCAGACCCCGACCTTTTGGCATACCTACACTGGAATGGCCGAGATGCAATAACTGTGGGAAGTGATTTTATCAAGAAGAGCTTTAAATGTCCTAGAGAATAAGGTCATATCCAGTTCAAAACACTAGGCCAACTCAAGCCCTTACTCGATTTATTGTATATGCCTGAAATAATTGAAACAGATGTCAAAGAGCAATATAGCCAACATCATAAAGTGAAGAGATTGAAAAAGGCAATACTTTATTATATGAAGGAAGCGAAATATAGCAAGGAAGAATGGGACAATGACTGAAGAGATGCTTGGAAAAATCTCACACAGAGAAATGACTACTGGCTATAAGATGGGTTTCCAATTATGAGGAGAAACTCTTTACATTTCTCACTAAAGTGAAGCATTATAAAAACTGACCAAATTGATGCTTATACTCCAGTCAAAGAGCAAAGATCAAACAAATTTGAATACTCAGAATTTAAAAACAACAAACGATTTTAATACTAATAATAACATTTATTTAGGCGACCAAAACCCAATTCTCAATAATGACGTTATTTTACAGTCTGATTTAGTGAAAGAAATCAGAACAAATTTTATTGAGTGTTCAGAGTTAAAAGTGCCAAACATCAATTTGGACGAGCATCATCTGAGAAATTGGACCAATCAAGTTGGGCCAACAAGTCAAGAATTAGCTTCTAAAATCAATGAAGGCAGCAAGCTGCAGGAATATTTGGGAAGCCCCAAAAGCAATCAGTACATCAATGCAATTCAAATGCCAGGCAAAATAACTGGGACTAACATTTGCATCATTGGGAATAAGCTTGATGACTCTTTTCCTGCAATGCTACCACTTTCTGACTTCAACGGCGCCCCTCCAAAAATTTGACCAGATATTACTAAGATAAATGCTGAATTCTACAAAAACATAGGTCCTGAAAAAGCGAAACTCAATAACCCCTTTCTGATAATCCTATTGCTTTCTGACTTCAATGGCGCCCCTCCCAAAATAGGGCCACAAAGTACTAAAGCGAAAATTCTGTATTACCTGGTTTGGCCCTCAGATTTGGATAGCGCTGATCCCAGCAACAATGAGAGTCAAGAAAAAGCGAAGCTAAATGACTCCTTTTTGGCAACGCTACCAATTTCTGACTTTGATGGCTCCCCTCCAAAGATTGGACCAGATATTACTAAAATAAAAATTCTAGATTACCCGGTTTGACTCTCCAATTGAGATAGTACTAATCCCAATGAAAACAAGAGTCCTAAAGAAGCGAAGCTCAAAAAGCTGGCTGACTTCCCTTCTGTTACTGATGCCAACCTTTTGGCCCAATTAGCATTTCCCTCACCAACTTTGTTGCATGAGTCACTTTTGATCATGAGTGGAATCTGCTCGCTCCAATCCTGAGATGGTGGTTCAGCGTTGCAGGAAGAGGCCTCCACATTGGAACCTTTAAGGGGCAGCATCCTAAAATTGTTTGGTAGCTTCTAAGCTCAGGCGGTCACTTGACTATGCAGCTCACCAACAATGACATTCCCTTCAAATGTTATCTGGACCTATTGGTGGATATGGTGATAGAGAGATACCAGGTTCAGAAGACAACCAAGTCAGACTGAAAGCTTGAAGAAGCTGAGACCCACATGGCCAAGATGGTGCCCAAGGAGCTGGCCACCTTTCATCTGGCATCCAGTCTCAATGGGCGCCCAATGACCATCTACAGGCGTGCCCCCTATAAGCTTTATGATACTAAAGCGGATGAGCACTGCAATGAGAACCTAGATGTTGCGGCCACCAATACCCGCTGCCTCATGATTCTCTAAATCAAATCCCACCTTGGCCGAAATATCAAGTTCTACTTCCACAATGCCTGCCCCAGCATCACTGACCTAATCTGCATCAGGCATGAGACTCCATACACCACTGAGCTTGAGCCTTCTGTCAACCTTAACCCTCATATCCCAACTTACTCCCCTAGGACAAGGCTTGGGTAGGGCGTTGTTGGGATTCTCCCTAGGTTAGTTGAAAGCCTTGTCCAGGGGGAAATTGATTTAATCATATGAAGGGCATAATCTGCAGATGGCCCAATGATTTGATCTTATAGTTTGATTTTTATGTTTTAACAGGAATACCAAATTTGGGGCTTTGCCTGAATTATGCTGAATTTGGGGAATATTTACATTTCCAAATTCTTATCTAATCTCTATCAACACTTTTATATATTCCCACCTATCCCAGAATTAGACTTTCCTACAGGTCCCATGAAAATACCCTTAAAATCCCTATTCCTATCCTTACAATCCTTATACCTGTCCTTATATTTTGAAGCACTATAAATAGTGCTAGATTATTCTAAATAAAATACTTCTCAGCAGATCTCTTATTTTATTTTACTTTGTTTTAATGGAAAACATCTTGTCCAAGGCTGCTAACTTCAAAGCCATGCCTTCATATGATCATGCCACCAATGATTCCTCCCTGGGGGCCCAACAGACTCCCTGACTGCAAATAACCCCTCATATGGCGAATCTGAGGGGGTTGTGAAGATGTTGGTCATCATGTCTTAGGAACCCCAGGTGAAGTGGAGGTACTGATAGGTTGAGCCTGGAGATAGTGGATATGTCTAAAATCCTCTGTCAAATTTATCTTCATCAACTGTTGAGGGATTTGAGGTTATTGGCACTGCCAGTGACACTGACTAGCTCATTGCCACATTGATCCAATCTACCCAGAGTGTTAATACCCTGCAGTCAATCCAATAGAGATACCCTGAAACTTCCAAAAGACTTACCTCTACTCTCCATTTAAAAGAGGCCCTCGCTCTCTCCCCCAACTTGGGTGGAAACTTAACCAAAGTAGAGGTCATCATCAATGGAGTGCAGGTTAGGGCTATCCTTGACACTAGGTTCCCAGTGAACGTTGTGTCAACTTAAACATAAAAAATAAGCTGGCATCTGACTTTGACTACGACCAAGATTTGGAACTGCAGGCCCAAAACCCGCGCCATTGGGGCATACTCTTCTCTGCCCATTTGTTTTGAAAAGCTTATCTTGTCATCCCCAGCGGTGGCCTTGGCCAACAATATCTATGATCTACCCATTGGTACCCAGTTCATGCTCAGATATGAAGAAGTTATTGACTTGAAGCGAGCTAGCTTTCTGATTAACTAAGAGGTTCCTCTAATTCTGATCAATGATGAGATAAAAAAGAATACACTTTCGCCGTGGAGTAACCTTCCTTTGCTTTACCACTACACTACAATAAGACGGGGCGAAATACAAAGAAGCTTCCTGTATCAGTGGACGCTCTAGAGGGTATTTCTTTTTATGCTTCTGAAGAGATAGTCATAAAGGCTGGCGAAGAAAGGGTAGTTAACACAAAGATTACCTTACAAATCCCCACAACTGCTTATTGCATCTAACCAGCGTTGAGGGTGTTAGTCCCTTAGAGCCCAGAGTATTTCCAGGCTAATTGGACCAAGACTATCAGCGACCCATCACTCTCCTGTTTGAAAGAAACCCTAAAGGATCTGGTCTTAAAAAAGCACCAGGCGATTGGAAGGGGCCTGCTGATACCCATTGAGGACATCAAGCAAGCCCACTATATTGGGTCTATGGCTGATATGAGCTTACCCACCAACCAGTCTTTATGTACTCTAACTACCATTCATATCTACAATGAACTAACCCTAGTGGATCTCGACAAAGTCCACTTTCTACTTGAGACCTATAGACACGTTCTCTAAATATGACACTGACTATGGACACATGAAGGGTTGGACTTATACTTATTGATATTGGGGAGGCTCGCTCATCTACTCCAAACCCTACCATAAATCCAAAGTTGAGGAGTTACAGATGCAGACGGATCTCAAACAGCTGCTGGACGCTAGGTTGTTGGTGCCGTCCCAAAGCCCTTGGTCGTCCCCTCTTCTACTAATAAAAAAGAAAAATGGAGGTCATCAGGTAGTTATGGACTACTGTAAGCTGAACAACCTCACCAAGGACAGCTACCCAATCCCCTCAAATTGATGACGCTCTGGCCCAACTCTCTGGGTCCAAGTTCTTTTCTGCTATGGACTTGGCTAGTGAGTATTGGCAGATGGACCTTTCTCCTCAGGATCAGGAGAAGTGTGCCCTTATCTGTAGCAAGGGCCTTTTTTAACCCACTCGGTTACCCTAGGGCTGTGCAATGTGTCGGCCACTTACAATGGGCAATGGATCATATTCTCCAGGATTTAAGCTGAGCTGTATGATTTTATATACTGATGACATCGCAGCTTTTTCCAAGACCTTCAATGAGAACCTCACACACCTAAAAGAAGTGTTTCAACAGTTGCAGGCATCTAACCTCAAGCTGAAGCCCTCCAAATGTACTTTCTTCCAGAAGAAGTTGGAATTTCTGGACACGCTATCTCTCAAAATGGGTTTCAACCCCTCCAAGACATGGTTGGAGTGATATCCAAAATGACTGCGCCTAAAACCTTTCGTGACATACAGGCATTCTTGAGCATGATGAGGTATTACCATCAATTCATCCCCAAGTTTGCCCAGTTCAGTGAGCCCCATATACATCTCTTAGCTTAAAGCACTCCATTCCATTGGGATACTGAACAAAAAGCCGTGTTTGAGATCCTGAAGGAGATATTGCAACAACGGCCAATCCTCCGCCACCCTGACTATGGTAAGCCCTTCATGTTGTTCATGGATGCCTCTGACTATGCCATTGGGGCTATCTTAACTCAATTGGATGAGAATGGGGTAGATCACCCCATGTCCTAATTTAGCAAAATGCTCTCAAAAGCTGGACGCAACTTCAGCGTCACTGAGAAGGAGTGCCTTTTTGTCTTGCTTGCTGTAAAGCACTATCAACCCTTCCTATATGGAACATCGTTCACAGTGGTTAATGACCACGCCTCCTTGAAGTGGTCGTAGAATATGAAGGACCTCACTGGACGGCTGGCTCGTTGGGCTCTGAAGCTCCAGCACTATGACATGACCATTGAGCACCGGGCAGGAACTCGCTATACTAATTTTGATGGGTTTATGTGGCTGCCTGTCCTTCACCTTGACAATAGCAAAGCTGAGAGGTTTCATGACCACCTAATGACTCCTGACACATGGGATGGTGAAGACAAACCAGTACATAAGATGCTAGCTCAGCTCTCCTGCAACACAAAGGTGTAGAGTGGGAAGTTATATAAGAAAGTAGTACTAAACTGGTCTTCCTATCTTTGGCCATCAGAGCGAATACTGTTATCATGGAGACTCACACTATTATGGGGCATGGCGGAGTATGCAAAATCTATGAGTGGGTAAAAGAGCGGCATTACTGGGAGGGCATCATGGAGACCATAGATGAAGTCCTGGATGCCAATGTGACCTGTAAAAAACAATCTAGCTTCAAGCCTGTTATCAGTATCAAACTACGACGCACAAACAACCCTTCCACACCATAAGTTTGGATGTGTTAGGTCCTCTCCCTAAGACTACTGAGGGCAATTGTTACAGCTTGGTTGGAATTGACTATTTTACCAAATGGGTTGAAGTTGTTGCTCTCCCCACTCATACTGCCAAAGTCACTGCTACCTTCTTACATCAGAATATTTTTATGAAGCATGATATCCCCCAGGTCCTCCCTGCGTCATGGTTGGATGACTTAATAGTGGGAACTGATGCTAAATATAAGGCTGGGCGACAGGAGGCCCAGAAGGTGAAACTTCAGGCTCTTCCTGACCTGAAACACACCTTAGATCAATGCTGGGTGCAAGCCAAGCATGCCCAGGTTGATACTAATGGGGTGCAAAACGCCCAGCCTTTCATCTCAGCCCAGGCACTGAAACGAACAATTTACGTTACAAACAAAGATGGTTCAATTTGGTTAATTGGAGAGCAAGGGTTTGAATCCCATTCAAGTTATGAAATTTTAAGTTTGGGTAAAATGTAGCTTCAATCAATTACTCGAGTGAAGGCATTTTCAGTGTATTTTACAAAAATAGATGGAAGCATCTGTTTATTGGAACGTTAAGGCTTGGGAGCACTTCTGAAGAACCTTAATTTCCCTGACCCACTTATGATATGTTTTTTGTGACCAACATTCCTTGTTGGTTGACTTTCTTAAATGTATTTACCCGTTATTTTACGTTTTTCAATGGTTCCTTAGGCGAACTTGGTGGTGGACCTCTTCGGGGAGGTCTCCAACTATGTGGGCCACTACCTCTTATCACAATTTACCCAAATCCCAGGTGCTTTCTTGGGCCGTTTAGGTCCCCTCCAGATCGAGGCACCCAAACCTACTAGTGCCAAGTTACACTTGATTATGGACTCCCCTTTGAGGTCCACTCAATTTGGGATGTTTCTTACTTACCTGGTCTTATATGTGGCGCTTTACACCCTTGTCTGGGGAACCTTTTGTCCAGGCACCATTCGAGGTACCTCATTTCCCATTCTCTTAATGGCTAGTTCCCTAGCAATGTGGGTTTGCATCCCACATCACCTTGCTGGGAACGAGAGAGTTACAGACACTCTCTTGATATTAGTCAACCAACCACTTTATTATACAAGCATATGAATTATCCGTGTGGGACTTTCATTATTAGTAAAATTGGTGCGCTGGCCATTTGTCACTGCCACGATGGTTCTCACCACAGTTTTCTTGTTAGGTTTTGTATCAATGTGTCTCAGCGTTATTCTTGCAACTACCAATTGGGAAGTGTCCACCCTTCCTGCTTGTACCTGGTAGTCTCAGACTTTTTGCAATCATCTTGTTGAAACCCTTTGGGGTAGTTTCCCCGCCCCAACCTGGAAGGGGACAGGTAATTTGGATGTCATCAGAATAAATCATATAAATATGGAGACCAAAAAGTCGCGCGCGCCTCTTAAAATGAGGGAATCTTATCCTTCTAATCCTTCAACTTCTTCTAAATTCGAACTGTACAGGGGTCTAGCCCCAAGAATGAAGTAAAGATCTCAGACAATTCCGCCATGATGATGTCACCCATGGTCATCACTATAAATATCGCGTCCTCGACTAGTGATATTTTCTTGAATCATGAGATGCTTCCCACTGATTTCCTCCCCATCTCGGCGGAAATTGGGAACATTGGAGGGTCTGAACCCAAATTTAACAAAAAAAATATTCTGTTATCATTTTTTCTCCCCAACACATTTCTGAGGTGCATGCTGAGGCATCGATTCAGGGCTTGGGGGTGATGGCCATGGATAGCAATGTACACCAAACCCTCAGAGTGACTGTGGGTTCATTAGAACCGGAAAAAGCGTTTTATAATGTGAACAATTTATCCCAAACTGAACCGTTTATTTGCTCATATGGGCTGGATGAAGACCCTATTTCTGTATATCAGATTACTCCTGAGAACCCTCGTTTGACCCCTACCATGATTAGGGGTTCTCAGGAAGTGGAAAAGGAACTTTGTTATAAATATAAAGATGTATATGCACCTGCAGAAGGTGTGGTGGGATATGTGGCCACAGTAGTAAAAGTGGCCCACTATCTCTCCCCTTCTATGATTCCAAAACATACCCTGATGGCTTGTTTAAACCGGAGGAAGAATTTTCTGGTGAATTGGTGGAGTTTTCTGCGTTGGATAAATCCTATTCTGGATACTTCTTGTTGACTGCTACCCTTAATTCCTCTTATGGAAAGTTCAGCACAACTATTTTGGTAGATACTGGTGCCTCAAAGAATTTTATTGACCAAAACCTTGCTGACTACCTTGAGTTGAGTTACTCACCAGGTGGTATCGTTAGAGGTGGGACTTCTCAAGGTATCCCCACACTGAACGTCAGGGAGTCAGTCAATTTTCAGGTAGGTTTTTATCTATTGTCTGACCAATTTCAAGCTATCATAAACCTCTTGTTTCCCATCATTTTGGGTGTTGAGTGGTGGCGGAAGTTTGACGTCAAAACTAATTTAAAAAAAACACTTTATCCTTGTCTTTGACAAACGGTCACCAGTTGATTGTTCCTCTGTCTGAGGATAAGGCCCAAGGCAAATTACCCCATTGGCCCAATGTTCCCAGTCCATATCTTGCACCTTTGCTGAAGCCCACCGTGGGACTTTCCTTACCTTCCTGTTTGGAGGAGTTGACATCTTCTTTTGATGCAGCTTCAGCTAGTACGCTACCTGAACATTCCGAGTTTGATTGTGAATTTAAACTCACACTGGATCTGGTGCGTATTTCTTCCCCCATATACCCATTGACTGTCCGTGAGGAAGAGGTTTTAGATGAATGGATGAAGGAGCAGTTGGCCAAAGGTGCCATCTTTCAGCGTACCTCCCCTGTTTGCTCCCCACTTCTCTTTGTGGAGAAGGCTGATGGAACTTTACATCTGTGTGTCAATTATGAAAATTTAAACAATGTGACTTTACCTGACCTCCATCCCATCCCTTTAGATTCCCAGATTGCGCGCTATGTGGAAAAGGCAAAAGTTTTCTCCAAGTTTGACTGCCTCAATGCATTCAATCAAATCTGGATAAAGAAGGGCCAGGAGTGGTTAACCGCATTCCGCACCAGAAAAGGGATTTTTCATTTCCAGGTTATGCTCTTTGGGCTTAAGAATGCCCCTGCCATCTTTCAACGCCACATTGATGCTTCGCTGGGGGACTTGTTGGGGGTATGTGAGGTTGCCTACATGGATGACATTCTGGTGTTTCCCCCAATCATGAGTCACATGCAGTACACCTTCAACAAGTAGTGGAGAGATTGAGAACCGCTTACTTTACCCTCAAGATTAGTAAATGCGATTTCTTCAAGTCCCAGGTTACTTTTCTGGGCAACGTCGTTTTTGACCAGGGCCATATGATAACTCCAGACAAGGAGAAGGCTATTCTTGAGTGTCCTACCCTCACCTCAGTCAAGGAATTGAGGAGCTTTTTGGGGACGTGTACATTTCTCAAGAAGTTCACACCCAATCTCTCCGAGGTGGCAGCACCCTTATATAAGGCCAGCGGTGCCAAGGTGCTTCAGTGGTCCCCCGTTTTGGAGGATGCTTTTCAAGCGGTGAAGTGCACCTTGTTATCAACATCCATCCTTCGCCATGTTGACCCTGCAAAGGAGTTCATTGTGTCCTCAGATGCTTCCAACTTTGCCATTGCGGCTGCCCTGTTACAGGTGGGTGAAGATGGGTCTGAGTATCCAGTGGAATATTTTTCTATGAAAATGTCTCTGCATGAGTTAAATCACGCCGTATATGACAAGGAGTTATTAGCAGTGGTGGAGGCGCTGATTTATTGGCGTCACCACTTAAATGGCTCCTCTCAAACATTCCAGGTATGCACAGACCACCGAGCCCTGTTGTACTACCATGCTCCACATGTTCTAACACCACGTCAGACCCGTTGGCATGAGACCCTTGGCCTAATTACATTTTCCTATGAGTTCACCAAGGGTAAGGAGAATGGTTTGGCGGATGCTTTGAGCCGCAACCCTGCTTTGGCTCCCAATCCAAAGGAGGTAGAGATTCACAACACCCAGTTGATGATTCCACCGAGTATGATTCTGTATCAACTTCCTAAGTCCAGGGTACATACGCCAGCGCTCATGCCTCTGGAAATGCAGCAGAATATAGTATGTTTAGAAAGGTAGTTCTTTCTCAGCCGTTATCAGTTGAATATGCTGTTGTTCTTGCTAAGAGCGCCCTGAATCAGGAGGACTTATCCAGGGGTTATCAATGAAGAATGAGATGGTGTGGTTTCAGGGGCGCCTATGGGTTCCTGCTGGACCACTGCGCCTGAAGATCATCTAGGACCATCATGACGGAATCACTGTTGGTCATCCTGGAAAAGCAAAGACCTTGGAGTTAATATGACACACTTACAATTAGAAAGGGCTTGCCTGTTCAGGTAGGGCGGTACTGTAAAGAGTGCCTGATCTGCAATCAAATGAAACCCAATTGACAACCTTTAGCAGGGTTTCTGGTACCAGTCCAAAAGGCTGAAGGGCCCTGGACTTCCCTATCAGTGGATTTTATTGTGGAGTTACACGTTTCAGATGGGTATGATGCAATCATGGTGGTGGTGGACCGCTTTACAAAGTTCGCCCACTTTATTCCTTGCAGAACAACCATAACTGCTGCTGAAATGGCCAGGCTCTTCGTTGCCCATGTATTTGCGCTTCATGGGGTTCCTCAAGAAATCATTAGTGACTGAGGACTCCAGTTCACCTCCATCTTTTGGGAAGAGTTGTGTAAAACTCTTCAAATTTGCCCCTGCTGTTCAACTGCCTATCACCCCCAATTAGATGGGCAGACTGAGCGAGTGAACCAGTGCTTGGAACAATTTCTGTGTTGTTACACCACCGCAGACCATTCAGATTGGGTTCCTCACCTTCCCATGGCCCAGTTTAGCTACAACAACACTTTGCATTCATCAATCGGTTGTTCACCTTTTTTGCTAACCATGGCTTTAACCCTGCTTTTGAGATGGATCCCAGCTGTGGTTCCAAAGTAGAAGCGGTGCTGGACTTTGCTAAGACTCTCAAGAAGGTCCATCAGGGGGTGTCCACAAGTTTAGAGGCGGCTATGCTGGTCTATAAGGAGAATGCAATGGAAAGCACCAAGTGGGTCCAGCATACAAGGAAGGGGATCTCGTGATGCTTGATGCTCGCAACATCCCTATCAAGCAGCCATGCAAAAAGCTGGATCCAAAGAGGATTGGTCCTTACCGTGCAGTTAGAAAGGTGGGACATGCCTCATACCAGTTGGATCTTCCCTCCGCGTTTTGGATCTTCTCCATTTTTCATGAAAGCAAATTGACATTGTTTGAGGGCCCTCCCCCCTGTGATTCCTGAGGCTTATATTGTGGATGGGGCACCGGCATGGGAAGTGGAGGAAATAGTAGCCTCCCGCCATGTTAAGCGACGCCTTGAGTACCTGGTATCCTGGAAAGGGTTTGACACAGCAGAGAACAGTTGGGTGCCAGCATGGGATTGTGTACATGCCCAAGACCTGATTGTTCATTCCATAATCATTTCCCTGAGGCTGTAGGATCTCAGCCTAAGCTTGCCGTTGCTGCTATAAAGTTGCCACCAACACATAAGAACTTCTCCTTAGCATACGCTTCTGGAGGGGGGGTGGAGCCCAAGAAGGAAGAGAGGGTAATGTCATGGTTGGATGACTTAATAGTGGGAACTGATGCTAAAGATAAGGCTGGGCGACAGGAGGCCCAGAAGGTGAAACTTCAGGCTCTTCCTGACCTGAAGCACACCTTAGATCAACGCTGGGTGCAAGCCAAGCATGCCCAGGTTGATACTGATGGGGTGCAAAATGCCCAGCCTCTCATCTTGGCCCAGGCACTGAAACGAACAATTTACGTTACAAACAAAGATGGTTCAATTTGGTTAATTGGAGAGCAAGGGTTCGAATCCCATTCAAGTTATGAAATTTTAAGTTTGGGTAAAATATAGCTTCAATCAATTACTCGAGTGAAGGCATTTTCAGTGTATTTTACAAAAATAGATGGAAGCATCTGTTTATTGGAACGTTAAGTCTTGGGCGCACTTCTGCAGAACCTTAATTTCCCTGACCCACTTTAAATATGTTTTTGTGACCAACATTCCTTGTTGGTTGACTTTTTTAAATAAATCTACCCGTTATTTTACGTTTTTCAATGGTTCCTTAGGCGAACTTGGTGGTGGACCTCTTCAGGAGGTCTCCAACTATGTGGGCCACTACCTCTTATCACAATTTACCCAAATCCCAGGTGCTTTCTTGGGCCGTTTAGGTCCCCTCCAGATTGAGGCACTCAAGCCTACTAGCGCCAAGTTACACTTGATTATGGACTTCCCTTTGGGGTCCACTCAAGTTGGGATGTTTCTTACTTACCTGGTCTTATATGTGGCGATTTACACCCTTGCCTGAGGCACCTTTTGTCCAGCACCATTCAAGGTGCCCATTTCCCATTCTCTTAATGGCTAATTCCCTAGCAATGTGGGTTTGCATTCCACATCACCTTTTTGAGAATGAGAGAGTTACAGACACTCTCTTGACACCCTGTGACAATGGGAGAAAAGTTTACTTCCCAAGTGATAAAGCTCCTCGCCACCTCTATGGGAAAACAACTTTTCTCAGCCCCAAAACCCATCCACAAATGGGACTGTAGAAAGAGTTAACGGAACTCTGGTCTATATACTCTGAAAAATGGTCAATTTAGACCCTCTCTACTGGGATCTCTACCTACCCAGCGCGCTCATAGTTTATCTTATTAGTTACTATCACATCCTCAAAATATCCCCTTGCTATGTGTTATATGGGCAAAAACTTGGGGTGCCTGCTTTACTAACCAAATATGTTTTCTTTGCTAGGAATGATCCAGATCAAGCCATGAAAAAGTTGGCTCAGCACGTTATCCAACAATAGCAGAGGCTATGACTAACTTGGCTTAGACTGTCACTAAAGAAGGACAAGCCGCTAATGAGAGCTTAGCCTCTCTCCCTTCCTTCTAAGTATCAGACTTGGTACTGTATTACCACAATTGGATTACCCCTAGGAGTGAGAAGCTTGGGTCTATATAGGAGGTGCCGTTTGTAGTCACATATAAGCAAGGGGATGAATACTCCAGCAAATCCCCTGATTCTAAAGTTACCATCAACTGGATTCATGGCCAGTTCTTACACCTTTATTCACTCCCTACCACTATTGAGGGGGTAATGTTGGACAATTAAAGTCTGATATTGTGAAAAAAGAATTTTGGTGGCAAATAATGATACTATCAGCCAAAAGACCATAGATAATTCTCAGAAAACCCCTTAAATTAGGGTAATACATTTATTAAACTTCTTGGGCAAATAGCATGAATTTGGGTAGTAAAATTCAACCACAATGAGCCAGAATCAGAGGAGTCTGTCTGAGGTTCCACCCTCAGCCCACTTATAGTTTACTTCAAGCACCCAGGTGGAGACCACCCCTTTTATAGGGCTAGAGAGGGTCCTACAAGGTGCAACTATTTTCTTACACAATGATTGGGTTAAATATATTTAATCTTTATCTAACGGACTTGTCCTACCCAGCATTAACTCTACATTAGCTGTTCCATTGTAGCAAGCTGAGAATCAAGAGTTCCAATAGGTAAAAACCCCATATTCCCTAATTTGAATGCTTGTAAGTTATAATGAATTTCTCAGCCCTTGCGCTTCAAGCTTTAGATTTTTTAAATACTAAACAATGAAATATTTTAGGGTTTCTTTGACCCTATTTCTGCAACTAATAAAAACCCAATCTTTATTTTAGTTCAAAAGTTATTTTTTAGCACTAGGTGGTCCCAACCTATTCAAAAGTTATTATTTTAAGGTTAAGTGGTCTTTAGAATCCCCTGAATCAAACATTTTATCAGTAGAGAATATAACTTCTCCTGCAGAAATATTGTTGGAATTTAAGTGCAAAATGCACCAGCAAGAATAACAAAAGCCTAAAATCTAACGCTATGGATAATACCAAACAGACTTCTATACCCTTTCATCAAGTAGTATACAAATTTGAATCTATTTTCCAATATATATCTTAAGGCTACTTCACTAAATCTAGGCTATAAAATCTAACTATATATAAGCTACTACACAAGGAATAAAGGTATTTACTACATCTATATTTTATGAGTAGTTCTGATTTTATTCACCAACTGTCTAAGGTATTTTAAGTCCACAATTTTTATATATACAAATGAGCCTACAGATGGGGATTTTGGGTTAACCTGAAAGATTGATTAATATAAGCATAATGATCTGTAAACTATAATTATTATGCAACTAATAAGTTACCTAGAATTATATTTTGGCTGCTATCAGGTATAATGATACAATTAGATATATATGGATCTGTATTGCTGTAAACTATGATGCCAGATTTGACAAATATGACTAGGACTTACATTTGGTTAATCCTCGATTTTTATCTCTAAAACAATTATAGCAAACAAATTTAAGCAGCCTAGGGTTGTATATTGAAGTTTTCAATCTCTGATATGCCAAGGGTATCTATAGCAAAAAGTAAAAAAAATTAGTAAAGTTAGAAACTTTTTTTATATCATTCTGGTTAGCAAATGGTTTATACTTAAAGTATCTAGATATTTTATATCACACCAGCCTTGGTGATTCTAAACTATAAAGACATCTGATAATTTGATACTTCTATAAATTGCTTTCTTTTTTAGTACTAGATGGTCCCAACCCAAGGGGGGATTCATCAATGTTATAAATTGCTTTCTTACTAAAACTAAGTGACAGTAATTTAAATAAAAATACTATAGAATCATATTAAATCTTGCAATTGTAATGGGCAGGTTCGCGCCAATACGCAACAAACAAATTGGGCAGTAAGAGCCAAGTTACTGACCATACTAGGTACAGGCCAGCAGAGGCCCATCCCCAAACCTGACCGCCATGTCTTGTCATTGCCACATATTCTCAGACCACTGTTCCCACTACACTGCACATTAGTAGCAGGGTCTGGGACCAGGAAAGGACCAAGAACGACGCCAATGCCACACCAAGCTCACTGGCAGAGCTCATGACCTGGATCTGATCTGACTTATTTACTAAAATAAATTTAATAAATTTTGAGCTCAGCAAAATCCTTTATTTGTAACTTCCTTATAGAAGACACAACTGCCCTTCAGAGCTGCAGCGCCTTCCCTTAAATAATAAATTGCAAACATCGAATAAGCTTTTCATTTTGTTAAACTCCCCTGAACCCTGACCACCACATCATTAGCAAAGAATCGCCATCCCACCGGATTACCATCCACACCCCACGTAAGCCCATCGTCATTTTGCATAGGTGATTTGGATTCAGGATGGCGATTTCACCTGACTCCAAACTTATTAGATTTGATGCCCATTGAACCAGGGCCACATTCAGATTGGCTTCCACCCAATCTGAGTCAATGCATGGATCAGGTGCCTCCTGATCCATTACATCACCCCCCTGTGAAGACCAGAAACCTGGACCTTCTCTGGGCACTGTGCACAGTCCTCCATCATCTGCCATGTTGACTCCTCTACTGGATAGCCCTTCCACTTCACCAACAACTGCTGTTGGCCTCTCACCCACTTGGCATCAGTATCCGTTCCACCCCATATTCTGGGATCTACCCTTCTCTAGGATTCAATGGAATGGGGCGCTTGGGCCCCTCACCCCCAAAAGCCTGCAGCTGGGAAGCATGAATCACTGGGTGGGCTCTGGAACCCGCTGGTAAACTCAACTCAAAGGCGACCCAATTAATAGCTCTGATGATCTGGTACAGGCCCAGAAATTTTGGACCCAGCTTATGACTCTTTACAGGGATGGCATAGTTCTTGGCTGATACCAGAACCCAGTCCCCAGGCTCAAACGACGGATCTGGCACCCTTTGCTGATCAGCCTGCCACTTCTGCCAAGCTACTGCCTGCTCCAAGTTCCCCCATAGCATCTTCCTGATTTCTGATATGGTACAAATCATTTCATCCACCCCAGACATATGCCACCCGTAGATCCCCCATTCAACTTTGGGTTGAGTCCATGATTCATGAAAAACGGTGACATTTCTGATGAGGATTGAGAGTGGTTATTGTATGTGAACTGGGCCATCTGGACCCATGATATCCAGTCATCCTGTTGATTGGACATGTAACACTGCAGATACTGTTCAATTATCTGATTCACCCTCTCTGTTTGAACATCAGATTGCAGATGGTACGCCAAGGACTGACCTGATCTGATTTCCAAACTTCCCAATAGACTTGACCAGAATTTTGAGATGAATTATGGGCCACAATCTGAAATAATCTCCTCAGGTAAGCCATGATGGGAAAACACCTCATCAATGAAAACCCTTGCCGCATCCTTTGCTGAAAAACTTCCAGTGCATGGGAAAAATTCAGCGTATTTGGTAAGTCTATCCATGACCACCATAATCGCATCCTTCCCCTGCACCTTTGGAAGTCCTACTATGAAATTGACACTGATTGAACTCCAAGGGGTCTGTGGTATTGGCAACGGATTCAACTTACCCGATGGCAGTTTTCTTGATGGCTTTGACTTCATGCATACCAGACACTCCTGCACGTACTTCTGGACATCCTTACAAAGGCCCAGCCACAAATACTCCCGTTGTACCAACCCCATCATCTTCCCCACTCCTGGGTGACCCGCCAATGGATGGTCATGGGAAGCCTGGATTACCTTCCACCATAATGATGGGTTGGGTACCTATACATGTGACTTGTGATATAGCACCCCAACCCTCTTCATGAAATCTGCATGGTATACTGGTGCAGCTGACCCTCCATCATCTCGGATTTCAGCCTTTGTGCAAACTCCACGCTCCTCTTCTTCCAGTGAACTCCTCCCCCAACTCACCCCCATCTTTGACCATTACAAACTGATCCGGATGGAGCATTGTCACGGTGTTGAACTCCTCCAATTCCCCCTTCTTATACACAAAAGCTCCATCTTGGCTCAACCAATCCGCCAGGACATTTGAAGCTCCAGGCCAGTACTCCACCCAGAAAACATAGCGGACCAGCTCTACATGCCATCTGGCTTGTCACTGGTTCATCTTTCAGGGTTGGCGATAGTACTCTAAGGCTTTGTGGTCTGTTCAAATCACAAAAGGATGCCGGGCATAGAGGAGGTGATGTTGCCATTCACACAAGGCTGCCATCACCGCCATCAGTTCTTTATCATATATCAGGTAGTTCATTTCTGCAAGGAGCAGCTTACAGCTGTAGTAGCACATGGGATGCTCCAACCCATCCTCCCCCTCTTGAAGCAATACCGCCCCCACAGCATAATTTGAGGCATCTGTCTTGACCATAAAAGGTTTCCTCAGATCTGGATGGGCCAGCACTGGGGCAGTAAGTAACTTACCCTTTAGTAACTCAAACGCCCACTCTTCCTCCTTTCCCCATATGAACGGAACGTCCTGGGACAAATGCATGAGCGGTAAGGCCATTTGGGAAATATTCTTCACAAAAAAAAATGAAGGAACTTCAAGGTACCCAGAAAACTTTGCACCCCCATCTGATCCGTGGGAGCCTTCCATGCTCGAACTGCTCAGAGCTTATCCGGACAAACCCCCAATTCATTCTAAAATACCACGTTGGTGAGAAATGTCACCAAACTCCAGTTGAACTTGCACTTGGAGGGCTTCAACTTCAAACCCATTTTGCCTATTGCCCCCAACACTTCCCAAACATCCTGAATGTGTTCTTCCTGGGACCGCGAGAACACAAGGATATCATCCATATAAGTGGCACAGCAACGTCTGATCATCCCCCAAGGACATGGTCAATCATCCGTTGGAACACTGATGGAGTGTTCCTCAGCTCAAATGTCATCACATGGTATTGGTACACCCCTAGGTGGCACTTGAACACTGTATATTGCTGATGCTCTGACCTTACCAGAATCTGATTAAATGCATCTGCCAGGTCAAGCTTTGTAAACATCATGCATCCATTAATTATCAGAAGAATATCTCAAAAAGTGACATTGGATATGGATATGGCTCTGTGACCACATTTAGATGTCAGAAATCCACACATGGGTGTAAGTTTCCACTTGCCTTTGGTACTAACAACATAGGAGACACTACCAGAAACCTGGAGGGCTCAATCAAACCCTTGTCTAGCATGGACTCCACATGGCTCTCCAAAGCTTCCCTGGCCTGTTCATTTAGAGGATAGACCGGACATCCCTTGGGGAGGTCCAAACCCTCCTTGAACCAAAATGAGAATGCAAACAAACCTGTAGGGAAAAAGGTGAACTTCCAATGGGGCTGAACACATCCACAAAGTTACTGTATTCATGTGGGAGCTCTACCTCCTGCATTCCCTCTAAGCTCCTGCATCCACTCAGGATGTTGCCCCCAATCTCTATCTTCCACATCATTTGAGGACCAATCTGGGGTGATAAGGTAATTGTTTTATGTAACACATTGATCCATGGCTGAAAGCAATGCCACCATTGCATCCCCAGCACCATGGGTTGGGCCAGATTCTGAATTGCACAGAAACCCTCTTTCAACCAAAAAGAATTCTGCCAAATGACAATTAAGGTCTCCAGAACCCACAATGGGGCTCTTCTCAATATGTCAGCAAATACCACCTCCAGCCCCCTTCTCATTTCCAACTGCAAACGTTCTGCTAAGGCAAGCTCCACATAATTCTCCTCAGCCCCTGTATCCATCAGGGCCAACACCTTCTTGGTTCAGCCATGCAAGTATAGCTTAACTGGAATTGATACCTGGGATAAAGTGAAGAAGGTTTTATAAGAAGCATTTTTGGATTGCAAATTTCCGGGCAAAGTAGGTTGGGGACTATAGCTCTGCCTGGGTCCTGGACCTGCTCTTCCCAACTCCTCACCGCTACCCTGACAGGATCCCCCATGGACATTCCTGAAATTCTGTGGAGAACCCCACCAGCCTCCTCATCCTCTGTTAGCAATGACGGATGACTGGACCCTTCCTGAGGGATATTGAATCCTCTCCCAGGTTCCATGGCAACGCCAATTGCTTTTCCACTTGCATTGCCAAAGCAATCTTCTCCACCAACAAACCTTGAACTTTAGGAGCTGCCATGGTGGCCAACATGTTCGCTTGCAGCCCCTGTCTGAACATCCACAATGATTGCAAGTCTGAGACTCTCACTGCTTTTGCCAATGGCTGAAAAATATACTCATATTCCTCCACCAAACCTCGGCCCTGTCCTATGATCAACAGAGCTAACCATGCCTCATCCTATGCCTCAACTGGACAAGCTGCCTGGTCGATCCAGTCCACACACTCATCCACGGATCCTGGCAGGCGTCCTTGCTCCTCAACCAACTCTTGCACCCACCCAGAAAGTTCCAGAGGTAGTGCATCCATGATCTGTGCAATTTGCAATGAGAAAGGGGTCTCTCCACCTGTTGCTTGAGCCAACCATGTCTGAAGACAAATCTGTGACACCACTTGATGAATCTTCTCTTAGGCCTCCATAGGCAAAGCTGCTCATCATTTTGGGGATACAGGTCCCCTTGGCATTCCTCCCTCCTTGTGGGCTTTGAGCCACACACTCGGATCACCTCTCTTATCATGAACATAAGCAAGAAGCTCACCATCACCACCATTAATACATGGTGATACCATTCCTCCCCGCCTGGGACCACCTTTTCCTCTTGGGGGCCCCACAAAACTGACAAGAAAGTATTAAAGTTGTGTCTAATGTAGCAGGTGGGTTTGCACCAATGTGCAACGAACGAATTGGGCAGTAAGAGCCAAGTTACTGACCATACTAGGTACAGGCTGGCAGAGGTCCATCCTTGAACCCAACCACCATGTCTCATCATTACCATGTATTCTTGGACCACTGTTCCTACTACACTGCACATTAGTAGCAGGGTCTGGAACCAGGAAAGGGCTGAGAATGATGCCAACGCCACACCAAGCTCACTGGCAGAGCTCATGACCTGGATCTGATCTGACTTATTTACTAAGATAAATTTAATAAATTTTGAGCTCAGCAAAATCCTTTATTTGTAACTTCCTTGTAGAAGACACAACTGCCCTTCAGGGCTGCAGCGTCTTACCTTAAATAATAAATTGCAAACATCGAATAAGCTTTTCATTTTGTTAAACTCCCCTGAACCCCGACCACCACATCATTAGCAAAGAATTGCCATCCCACCGGATCACCATCCATGCCACACGTAAGCCCATTGTCATTTTGCGGAGGTGATTCAGATTCAGGATGGCAATTTCACCCAACTCCGAACTTACTAAATTTGATGCCCATTGAACCAGGGCCACATTCAGATTGGCTTCCACCTGATCCGAGTCAATGCACAGATCAGGTGCCTCCTAATTTGTTATAGCAATAGCTTAACCCTTTGCATTCTGCTGTCCCCTCTCAGGGGACATCATAATTCTAGCATATCACTCGGATATCCCCTTTCAGGGGATATTAAAGTTTATTAGTGATTACGGGGAATTAACTTATTCCAGCACAACTTTTTGAGAAATGCATGTTTTTCTGAAATTTTCTCTTGAAATGGCAGAAGAAATCAAATCAAAATATGGTAAATTACTAAGATATATATAAAAATGTCAGTGGATTTTGTGTCAGAAGGAGATGAGAAGTGTGCTCACTACGGTCCGAGCACTTGACTGCGCCACTTGAAAGGAGCGATAAGGAGACTTTGTAGAAGAAAGGTTGCTATACGAGCATGCCTTGCACTGTATGGTGCGAGGCAGAAGAGATTTATAAATGTAAATAAACAAATCTACAATGGGAGGAAAAGATTTTTAAAGCGAAACTCAGTCTGATTTGAAACGCTGAGCGGTATAGATAGATCTAACAAGTGAGAAAAAGTGACTCTGTTCTAAAAAGTGATCGGAAAAGTGATATTCTTTTGGTAAATATCATTTTGTGAGTTTGTAATAACAATTAAAAATTTTCAACCCATGTATTTATTCATTTTTTATTAGAACAATGGCAAAACGTCCAAACACAAGTGAGTCTCACCACATAAGTAGTAGTGAAGATGAGTTCCAGATAGACGCTTATTCAGACATTTTAGAAAAACTAAGTGTAGAAGAAAGCAGTGACAGTGATATTATCCAACCAACAAGGTAACAAAGAAATCGCATAGATAGCGATGAAAATGATGCGAAAGAAAACACACCGCTAAGTGACAACGTATCATCACGTGAAGAGTGGGAAGGCGTCACTAAATCAGGCGTTTCTCCAGCAACAATAAATTTTGACCTACATCACGAAACAGCTGGACCACAAATACCAAAAAATATAAAAGAACCCATAGACTATTTTACACTATATTTTACAAGTGAATTAGTCGACAACATATTAAAAGAAACAAACAATTATGCCAAAGAAGAAATAGGAAAGAAACAACTTTCACGGAAATCAACTTGGCACAAGTGGCACGATATTACCAAAGAAGAATTTTTAGCTTTCATCGCCATTGTTCTAAATATGGGATTGATTCAACTGCCAAATATACAAGAGTATTGGTCTACTGCTCCCGATAGTAGAATTCCATTCTTTCCCGAAACATTCAGTAGGGCCAGATTTATGCAAATATTTTGGATGCTACATTTGACGAAACCTACGCAAAGGAATACGACGATTAGAACTCATATTCAAAAGGCTAGTAATTATTTAAAATACATAGACTCTAAGTTTAGACAACAATTCATTCCAGATAAGGCAGTTGCTGTTGATGAATCTGTTGTGAAATTCAAAGGCAGAATATCATTTATCACATATAATCTGAACAAGCCAACCAAATGGGGTATACGCATATATGCGCAAGCTGATTCGAAAACAGGATATTTATTTACAATATTTCCATATTATGGCAGCATAACATCCAATAACATTTCCCAGCCTGATCTTTCAGTAAGCATCAGAATTCCACTACATTTATATAAAAAGTTGTTGGACAGAATTCCTGATGCAGAAGGATACCATATGTATACTGATAGATACTACACCAGCATTCTCTTAGCAGAAGAATTGCTAAAGATGAAATGTCACCTTACGGCCATCTAGTACTAAAAAAAAAAAGAAATGTCACCTTACGGGAGGATACCCCAGTGGTAGAGTGTGGACCCTCTACCACTGCCTCCCGAGTTCGATCCCGGTAATGGACTTTGGGTAGGGGACGATTTTGACTGTGTTGGTTTTGCGCGCCAATGCCCCGAATCGAGATAGCGAATAGCAAAGGCGGTCCATGGAGTTCCTGGCCTATCATACGCCGCGCATGGAGGTTTTCCGGGTTTTATCCTCCTTTCCCATTTTCTTCACTTCCCTAATCGGTGCGGTATCGTCCCCAGGTCGGCCCATCTCGAATAAAAATTTCGAATAAAAATTAATGAAATGTCATCTTACTGGCACAATAAAAGTTAACCGAAAAGGCGTACCTACACAAATACAAAAACCAAACTTTTTAACTAAAAAGACAGTTGCATACAGAAAGAATAACACTACGCTTCTTGCGTGGAAAGACAAGAGAGCCATCACAATGCTCACTAACTACCACAATACACAAATGCAATCTACCCGCAGAATATTACGCGGTGGAGATGTTGTATCAGTCGATAAGCCTAAAATGGTTTTAGATTATACAACAAATATGGGTGCTGTGGATCGTGCGGATCAATACACTTTGACATATTGTTTTCTGCGGAAGTCACTGAAATGGTAGAGGAAGTTATTTTTTGGGGGCTGGAAATGTGTATTATTAACTCCTACATAATTTACCGCATCACTGAAGAAAAAGAATCAAACACCCATGACGCATTTCAAGTTTGTGAAGGCACTTATAGACCAATTAAGAGGTGATTTTCGGGAACCGAGAACACATCCATCCACATCTTCGGCGGACATTAGACTGAATAATCAACTGCATATTCCCGGTGTGGGAGAAAGAAAACATGATTGTATTGTTTGTTCTGACAGAAAAACATCTGGTGGAAGACGTCAGACAACTCACTATTGTCAAACATGCACAAATTAGCCTGCAGTGCATATTGGGGAGTGTTTCAAACGTTATCATACTTTACAAAATTATAAAAAATAAAATATTGATTTCTTTTGCAAATATACATTTCTCGATGTTAACCAGTTCATATAAGTCCAATATCATTATAATACGTTACTTGGTTCCAAAACTATACTAAATAATATGAGGGTTCGTAAATGCACGTTTCTGCCACAAAGTGGCGCTGAGTAGCTAGTAGCTAACGTCTAGAATGGTTCAGAGTGCAAAGGGTTTAGTTCGATAATACTGTACCAAATCTTCTACTTAATAAAACACATTCGCTGACTGATTGACTGACTGACATCTGAAACCTTCAAGTCTGATAGGTTCAATCTATTTGGGTGAGTGGGTAAGAATTGGCGAACCTTATCGAATCTGAAATTATAGAGCCTGATGGGTTAATCTATTTGGGCGAGTGGATGAGAATTGACAAATATTGTTGAATAATTCACCAAATTGCCCACCTGAAGCTAATCGATTCTAATAAGTTTAATCTATTTGGGTGAGTGGGTGAGAATTGGCAAATAAGATCGAATCTGAAACTATCGAATATGATAAATCAATCTATTTGGGTGAGTTGGTAAGAATTGGCGAATATCTATATATAAAACAAAGTCGGGTTAGTTACACCATTTATAACTCAACAACGGCTGGACCTATTTTTATGATCTTTGATTTGTTGGATTTGTCTCCGCCCCAAATAGCAGAGTAACTATTAAAACATGGGAAAAATTCACGAAAAAATTTATGAAGAAAATTCATTTTCTCATACATTTTGTATGGAACGGCTTTTTTGATGATATCTCGAGAACGGATTGACTGATTTCGATGAATTTTTTTCGTTCGTCTCGGCCTCGAGAAGTTTCCTCGCGCATTGGAAAAGTAAGAAAATCACAAAAATTAAAATCCGTATACAACGCCATCTCTGATACATGACAGAAACAAAAAAAGGAACAAAATGAACATGGCGTTGTATGCTGGTATTAATAAATTCACCAAATTACTCACCTGAGACTAAACAAAAATCAGTATTAGAGTTTTAAGTAAATTAAGTAGTTAGGATAATCAGCTCACCAGCCACGAGGGCAACAGCGAAGCTGTTAGTCCGAGTGGCTCAATAGTAGTGTTGGCACAGCCTATAGGCTACAATGTGAGCTTACCATCATCTGATAAACTAAATACTGTAGTGAAGCACGGGTATCTGGATGTTAGGTTTATATATTTTAAAAACCTGCCTAATTTGGTTTACCTAATTAATAAAATACTTTTGGCAAGTTAAGTAGAAGTTGATTTAGTAGTTTGGAAGATGTCACGTACACGATGATTTTAAATATAGAGAGATGTTTCGGGTAGCAGTTTGGAGTTATTTGATTGATTCGATAGGTTTATTTTGTTTGGCCGAGTGGTTAATGGCTTTTGGTCGAATCGATATATCATAGTTTAGTTTTGAGGGGTGATTAGTTATTGGTTGTTTTGATAAGTTCAGTTAGGGTTACCTGAGTGGTTGGTAGTTTTTAGTTGATTCGATTGAGCAATTAGATTTGGAAGAGTGGTTTTATTTATCTATAGTATAAAATCTAAATTAATAAATTGAAAATCTGAAATTTTATAGACACCGTAGCGAAGCACGGGTAAATCGGCTAGTAACTGATAGAATCATTTCATGGGCGATCCAATTAAGTGGCACCATCGCCTATAAGCCCAATTATGATTTTCAAGTTTCTTGCTTTAGTTTTAAGCAGGTATATCAATTTAATATATCTAATAGTCTATCTGTTTTTGAAGTCGCATTTCTTGTATTTTTAAAAGCAAATAAATCCGACGTCCTTAAATGCACTTTATTAAAAATACAGTTTTTAAAATAATTGAATTATGTAGTTTCTTTTTACTGTTAACAAGATTTCCTTTTGCCAAAGTTAAGCGGAACTCAAACTTGTGACTTTTTAGAACCCTTCATAAGTAAGAATACCTTTTAAATTGAGGTTTATATACTCATCATAGAATTAAACTTTAAAATTCACTTTGGTCTGTTTTTAAGTCTCCCTTTCTTGTTAAACTCTTATTTTTCTAAGTTTTTGTTTAGTTTTTCTTCTGTTTTTTTTATCATGAGTACTCTTTCCAAATACTCGCGTTCTTTTCGATATCAAGATTTTAGTTCCGAAATAGTCTTACGTTGGTAAGTTACTTTTTTAGCTCGACCTGTTTTGTTCTTAATCTTGTGAATAGGATGCCCTCCTTCGCTCGTTGGGGGATCGTATGCGGCATAGGAGTTTTGTATTTTATGGAGGGAATTCCAATTGTCCGTCGAGATATTTTTTCTAAACTTCCTGTAATCGGCAATTTGTACAGCGAATATGCTGAGAAGCCCGAATAAATTAACTTTGTCGCTTGGACGTAATGATTTTAACTTTTATCTGTTCTTTATTGGAACTTACCTATTATTGAGTTTGAGTTTTGATTTATATCTTGTCAAGCTCCACATGGTAATTGCCTCTCTTTTACAACTGTTCCAAACTTTTCGTAAAATTAAACTACTAGCAATAATCGATTTTTTGACCCCAGGTAATCACATCCAAACATTTTAACTAATTTAAATGTTATATTTTTTGGGTTTGAAGGCAAAATTAATTTTGTTTTGTATTTATAGACGCTTTATGTTTTTGGGGTTTAAGCTCTCTAAACCTAAATTAACAACTTAAAATTTTAACAAACCTTATACAAAGAATCATTTACTAAACTTATACCATATATGGCTTGTTTAGATTTAAGGTGGCGTTTATGGGTAATTTTACTCTAAACTTCTTGGACATTTTAGGCTTAGTCCATCTGTCGTTAAAGGCAAGCGTTGATTAATAACCAAGCTTTTCGATTAAAAGGATATTTTAAAAAAACGAGTTAGCTTAAAAGACTGAGTTAGACAATTTAGCAGTAATTTAAAGACTTTACAAAGTCGGATGAAAGTATTATAGCAAAACTTTTACAAGTCGTGAGCTCCCAAAGAATTATGTAAGTTAAGACGGTTGACTAACCTGTTTGGCTAGCTATGACAAGAGTTATCTTGTTTTGATAAGTTTGTTTATCTATTATTTAAAGAAAATGTGTCCATTGTTTAATATCAGTCCATTGAACCTAGTTTTTGGTACTTAGTCTTTGATTTAATATAGGTAGTAGCTATTTATAGTTTAAAACGTACTTTACAATGAGCATTTTTTTAGTACTGGTTGGGCCCAATTCACAATGAGTATTAATATTAAAGAATAATTGTACAAAAAATTGACAATAAATTAAGTCTAAATGAGCTTTTGATTAAATTTTAAGTTAGAGCTATACATAGTTAGTAAAATAGGCACCTCTAAAGACAAAAATATAGATTTAACTTGACTTTATGTTTAGGACAAATGTACAATACCATTTTAAGAATTAAGTGTTAAAATCTTAAGATGAGAAGTTATAAAGCCTAGAAATTTTTGTGCTCTGGTATGAGAAAAATTCTATAGTTTTTCATTATTCACTCAAGTATTGGAAATCAATGCATAACTTTGTATAGTAAAGTATCTCATAGCAAGGTACCACTAGGACTCAAATCAATCAGTCAATTTTGTGAGGCTTATACTATAAAAATATAATATTATCCCCTCTATTTACATATTGACTAGTTATGTTAGCTAAAAATATATTAGATAATGTTGAAAGCCCCAAAAGAAATTAAAGATGTGTCATTTACTAGCTTTTCATGGAATTAAGAGAGTAACTGATAAGGTGGTTAGCCTACCTTTTTCTCTCTCGCAAACATCCCTTTTAATTTAAAAGTGACAAGACCAAGTATAGAGAGAATATCTGCCTGCCAGTGAATACTGCAACTATAGAGCAGTACCCCACAGCCAAACACCCAAGCATAGGGAAGTCAATCTGCCCATCTGTGTGAAGCACATAGAAATAGATGGCTTGCTTGCACCAATATAAAATAATAACAAAGGATGCCAAGATGGATGTACCATCTGATAGACTTCCCATTGGCCTAGGCCCCGTACAACTAATAATGGGGAAGGCCTGAACAACCCGTGTATATCAAATAACAATTTGGTGGCAAGAATGATGATAAAATGTGTGAATGTGTCGAAGGGTTACAAAAGTACCCTTGTGACAAGTGTGGATAACAGGACTGACTCCCCAGGATTGGTGTCCGCTGACAACCAGATAACAGGAGTTACCCTCAGGAAGCGAGGACCAATGCTGAGAACAGTGGTGTCAGGGATATTCCATACTGAACCTCAATCAGTAGAGGGGATTAAGGCCTCACAGGGTAAAACAATTTTTTGGAAAAGATAAAAAATCTGGACAAAGTATTGGTTAGAACTGAAACTGACTTGGATTTGAGTAACAAAAATCAGCTGCCTAAGCCAACAAAGCAATGACAAAAAGTTTTCTGCTGATATGGAGAAACTTACTGAATACATTCAGAGTATTTGAGTAAAGGAGAAGTTGGGCACCAGTTCCTACAAGGCCCAGTTGGGGGGGAGAATAGTCCCTGACCAAAACCAATCTGGCAACCTGAGAAAATTGTTGGGCATGATCCCTGATGCACCATTGGGCTCAATCCACAATGAATTCACATTGACAGTGGGGGCTAGCTCAACCAAGAATTGACAGCTGAATCTGAATAGACCATTGGGAACAAACCCTGACACTTTCAAGTTGATGGAGGGAGTTAGATTAGCACAAAATCAATCACTAAACCAATATAAACCATCAGGGACCAACCCCAATGGGGATGAAGCTATATTAGGGGCTGAATCTGAGGAGTTGGACACTTGAGAAAAGTCAGCAAAAAACTAAAAGTTCTACCAAAAGGGGCCAAAACCCCAAAAGTGGTCAAGTTAGCAGCTAGGACTTTGGTGAAATATACCCCTGTTCAGATAGATATGTTAGTGCATCACAGCATGTCTGCCCACAAAATCAAACAATGGGAGGCCTTCCAGTTTCCATACTCAATGGCAACTCAATGGGTCTCCAAAAATATCAAACTGGCTATTGTGGCTACTTGGCGAGACCACAAGTTTTCTACTGGAGTGGCCAAATGCTGGCTTGATACCCAAATCTCAATTGATATGGTGGTACTCTTCAAGGTATTGTGGTTTCAGACTAAAGGTGCCCTGAAATAGATGAAATTCCTCATGGAGAACAAGGTGATTGAGGCCGCAATTTGTAAAGATTTAAAACCAGTGGATGGTAAGGCCTGGATGGATGCCAGTTTTGACCTTTTAAAGTGATGGAGTATAACAAGGCTGGTATTACAGCACAATCCACTCAAGCTGTCAGGAGCTTGGGCCTCAACCCAACAGAATTAGCTAAATACATGAATGATTCCTGAATATCTCAACTGCCCTCAAATGGGCCCAACACACCATTTCAGTAGACACGGCACTGAAATAGTATAATACCACATTCTCCCCAGAGGAGGTGCTACCATGGATAATGGCTGGGTTCAAGGCCACTGAGGCCCTACACTGGTCATACACCCAAATCCCACCAGCCACTGCGTCAGACCTGATGAAAGCAGGCTGGATGAAGGAAAAAAGCGGTGGAGCGGGGACCCTTCCAGGATTGGTCACTGGAAGAGGCCACTAACTGGTCTGCCAATGGATTCACACCAATGGAAATGAAATACTGGTTCCAAGCAGGAGCCAGTATAGACCTAGTGTGCAAATGGGCAGATCTGGGGGTGACAAAACTGATTCACAAAACCCTTAGAGGCTGACCCTTCCCTATCAAAAAGTGGAAAATATAGCACGCTGTTGCAACAATCACCAAAGCTTCAGACTGGGATGCAGCGGGGTTCACCCCAGAGTCAGCCCAACTGTGGATAGAACATGAGATTTCACCACAGGCGGCAATGGTGATGAAAGAGGTCACAACCTCAGACCTGGGCTGAGAATAGCTCAAAGTGGGGATCCACATCAAACCATCCAGAATTGGAAGCAATCCTTCCTGGAACCAGTGCTAGCTGCCTCATACACTGCCAAAGGTTTCACCCCCTCCAAAGCATTCCAATGGAGTGAGGCGAGAGCCTGGCAGCCATGGCACAAATATTTACAGATGGGGGCTGGAATAGTGTCATGGTAGGGGACTGGTGCCAGCATAGTTTGGTTACACTGGAGGTCCTTATAAAAACCTACACCCAACGTGGGGCCCAGAATCTGCTCTCAAGTGGTACTAACTGGGTTTCTCACTGACGAATGCCCTTGAGTGGCAAAACCTCAAGATCAGAGTGCAAATGGCTAAAAGTATCAGTTGCTGAGGTATCAGCATTCATCAAATCAAAGCGTTTCTCAATTGTGGATTCAGCCTTGATGAATTGGTAAGCTGGATTTTGAAGGGGAAGACCCCCACTAATGTGCCCAAACCAAGCACAAAAACTAAGTCCTAAAGTGCAGCAGCAGTGCATATCGATGACAACAGCTGGAATGGAGCAGAAAGCCACATCAAATACATCCACCAGTTAATCAGTGGATGCTTTACAGACTGCCAGGTACCAAATTCTACCTAAAGGATGCTATCCAAATCCACCTGCAGCTAATGGAGGAGGAGGAATGGTCCAACCTGATAATGTTGATTTATCAGGAGCTCAACAAAGTCCTAATAGGAGGGGACTTCAATCACCACTGGGTATCTGAACAGGGGTATATCAATATAGCAATTCCAGGCAAATTGGACCACAAGAAACTCCTTGAAATTGGTATCAAATACAATGAGATTTATCTGTGAATGGAGATGACCAGATATGCAAATCAAACAGCAAGGTAGGTAACCTTCCAGAACCTCCTGATCAATCACAAATGGGAGTAGGTACATGAAGCGATCTGGACTGGATTATTGTACTATGGGGAAGTATGAGAATTTTGGCAAGCTGGCAGTGATTACATTGCAAAGTGCCTCCGCCCCTGGACAGTAGAAGCACTTTACAAACCAGCACCCTGGATGAAGCCAAACAAAATAGTTCTTCCCCAATTCATCTGTCTGCCTGGCCTAAACAGGGTAGTATATGTTAAGCAATAAGATGCAAACAAGTGTGCCAGTTCTGTTACTAGACTGGCCACACAATGGCTCAATGCCATCACTGCAAAGGTAAAACAACTCAGGAGTACAAATATGACCCCATCAGGGGGGTCACCAAGGTCAGTACCAAAACTTTCCTCCACCTAAAATCCAGAAAATGGATCCCGCGCAACCTAATGGTTGTCGTGGACATGAAACGCCAACAACAAGAGTTGGACCTGGAACATAGAGAAGCATGGGAGTGAGAAGCAGCCAAGCGACCCAAAGTGGACGATGAGCCATTTATAAATCCAAACCCCAGATTGTACATAATGGATAAAGGAATGGATCCCAAACCAATGGAGCCATGCCCATCCCAAGTGGAATGGACAATCTGCAAGGAGAAAAGATGGCAAAAGGAAAACCAGAAGAAATCACCCAAGAAGGGATGGATGCAAGATGCCAATATATCAAAATTGAAGCCCGACAAGCTGAAAGTGAATACTAAATTTAATCTGAAGTCATTGGCAAACAAACCTGAGGAGACTGGCAAAAAATCAGTAGATGTGACAACATTGGTAAAGTCAGCCAGATGATCACTGACTAAAAAAATTGAGTGCAGCTGACAAATCAAATGAAGGGTAGAGAATATGAATGATGGAGGAGGGGGAATCCACCACTCCACCAGTAGGGGAAAAGGGGCACCCTGACCTGATCATAAAACTATCCCCATTAAACATCGATATGGAGATGGGGATGGCAACTGAATTCCCAGTGCACAGGATGCCTGGGAATATAATCCCAGTCCTGACCAACTATCCCCAAAAGCTGAGTAATAACTCCCACCAACCATTGACGCCATCTTCAGCTAACAAACAGACCTCAGTACGTGACTCAATCCATAACCCATATAATGCTAATCCTCATACCCATGGGTTGGGCAGCTGGAAATGAGAATTGCGACCACAAATGCTTGGGGGATGGTGAGCATACAAATGAGGAGGATGAAGATGCACCATTTAAAAACTAATAATATTGACTTAATTTTTATTTTATAAATGAAAGCTGGTAACCAAAAGAAAATGGTGCTGAGCTCAAACCATGATGCGAAAAACCACCTGTGGTTCTGCCAAATAGGCTATCAAGACCTCTGGACAGATCATGTGGCAATCGTCACAATGGACAAGAAAGTAGACCTGGAATTTGTGGAGGGAAACTCACATTAGAAGGACCTTGATAGCGATGGCTACAAATAGAGAATCTGGCAAGTGCATACAAGTGGTGGCAGTCTATTCTCCACCAAAGCTCCATGAAAAACCATATTTTTTGGGAATATTTAGTGGAGGTGCCATCTGAATTGATGACCATAATAGCAGGAGACCTGAATTGTTGGACGAATGTGAGCCAGAATACGTTCCCAATGAGAGAATGTACCAACAGAAAGGCTGACAAGATGCTGTATTACTTAGTCAAATTGGGGATGTTTCTAACAACTGATGAAGATGACAACCCAGCCAACTTAATGCGATGGTCATATGACTCTGCCAGATCCCCGCAGTCTGGATCACGTTTATATTACATCCTAGTGTCTTTGGATCTTAAGCTGATGATGTCCAACAGCAAGGTCAGCATAAACGCCAAAAGTGACCACATGGTCATCCATGTGGATATCGATCTTGATGAACCCCCAAGGAATCATGAATAGCAGCTGGTACCAGCCACACTGAGGGATGGGAAATTGCGCCAAAAAGATTGATGCTGGACTGGATTGACTGGTTGCATATCTGGATAGCCACCCAGAGTTGGAACCACTAGAATGATGGACTCAGATCAAAGCAAAACTGAAGCAAAATAGCATGAAGTTTGAAAAAGCAACCTCCTAAAAGCGAACTGCCACCGCAAAACAGCTGAAGTCTAAGTTAGAAAGGCTGAGGCTCACCCAGAGGGACAGCGAAGACTGGTGGAGTGAGTACTGAACAATGCACAAAAAGTATTGGGCCCTAATGATGAAGCAAGACTTGGAGAGATGACCAATGTGACTTACCAATATCAGAGCCTAGTGGGGATGATGACCAAAGAGGGCCTGAAGCACCTCAAGGAAATCCAAACCAAGGCTAGGGTATGGGAAGTGGAGACAGCGGAAGGGGGAGTATCAACAGACCCAGAAACAATCAAGCGTGAGGTGAGCAATTCTATGTTGATCTTTTCCAACAACAAGAAGTGAAATTGGCAACAAATACCCTTATTGACCTGGCCAAGCCAGCACTGGGGGCTGTACGCCAGAAGATTTCACCAAATTCTCTGCTGAAATCTCTATCAATGAAGTTAAGAGGGTGCTAAAGGAGTCGCCAAGAATGAAAGAACCAGGCCCCAACAATATGTGTGCAGAAATATACAGCGCATTCCACGACTTCATTGCACTGGAGATCTTATCCCTCTTTAACCACTGTTTACAAAATAGCCAGCAAATTCTGGGGGCCAAGAGACCTGAATTGTGCTCTTGTACAAAAAGGGACTCCGATGCCAACTTCAGAACTGACACCTGTTTGCACTATCAAACGCTGATTATAAACTGCTCACACTGCATACTATCTAATCAGCTGATGGCAACAGCACTGCGCACGCTCCATAAAGCCCAGAATGGATTTGACAAAAGGCCTGGAGTATATAGGACAGCATTGGCTCAGTCCAAAGCATACTTCAGGATGTGAGGGGTATCAAGCAGGGGTACCTTATGTTCCTTGACATGGAAAAGGCATATGACCTAGTAGCATGGTCATTCCTACACAAGGCGCTAAAGGCAGTCAGTATCCCCAACACTTTTTGAGCATGGATAACGACGCTGTAATTAGGCCTGGTAACAAAGGTGATTGTCATAGACAGCATAACCAATGAAATCCCAGTTGAGCAGGGTCTCTGACAAGGTGACCCTATGTCACCAATACTCTTTAATTTTGCAGCCAACATTCTGCTGGCAGCAGCGGACACAAATCTCTGGGGCCTAGTACACCCTAATCAAATGCCACTGAGATGCTAGAATTCATCAATGACACGGTAGCAGGCATAAGCTCACTGATTGACCTCCAGGGCGCTGAGGAACTATTAGACCTTTACCAGCTAGCTTCAAATGCAAAAATTAACTTGGCAAAAACCTCAGTGATGAGGATTGGCAACCCAAACTTCAGTCCACCAACTGAAACAACGTTGATCAAGAACTCCTAGACAATCCAATACCTCAGGATAAAATTCAACAATAAGGGACCAATGGTACTGTAAACTGAACAGGAAGCATTGATAAGATTATTGATCCATATAGTATGCCGGATTAATGACAGACTATGCTTCAAAGAGAAAGTGCAGGCAATCAATGTCTATATCTTCTCAAAGTTGTGGTACGTCGCTCATGTGCTGCTAATTAGCCTGAACCTAGAGAAGAAAATCAGGAAAATGCTCCAAACCTTCCTGTGGTTCATGGTGAAGGTGGCGCCAATAGCGCTGGAAACCCTGTCAAAACCAAAGAACGAAGGAGGCATGGGCCTCCTGGACTTTGAAACTCATGCTTGGCAAATATGGGGGAAGTTGTTCCTTAAGCTAACACAGACGCACATGCATTGCCTGACCCTAGCATGGGGAATGAACTGGGCAAGAGCCCAAGGTTTTTAAGAGATGGTCTCGCCCTGCTCAATACATGAATGGATGGCACACCACCCACAGATAACCTCCCAAAAGTTTACTCCACACTACTGGCAACTATGCAATTGGGCTGTGCGCCAGGGTGGATAGTCATATAAGTGATCAGCCTGAGATGCTAACCAAATCCAAAGGGATGTTGAGGCCCATAATTCCACAATGATTTCTGCAATGAGCTGGGAGGAGCGTAACCAAATTGCCAATGAATACGCCATCAAGTCAATCAAAATAAGGTACAAATCAACACCAATCAAATTTGGGGATCTTCTCCCTAAAACTGGGGCACAACCCACCCACTCAACCATGAATCCTAACCAACTGGGCTACCAAAGGCCTTGACACCAACTACCCAACAAAGGAGTTGATTTTGGGCCTGAACTCCCATTTGATAATGGCCAAATAGTGTTTGGTAACTATGCAGATCCTAATTTAGGCATTCAAATTTGGCAAGCACAGAGGGCCAGACTACCCACACAAAGAGTGCCCCATAAGCGCTGAACTAGAAGCAGACATCAACCACCGTTATTATGAATGCGCTGTGTTCAAAAAATACTGGTCCACGATGTGACACATCCTATTAGGCAAACAATTGCCAATGGAAATACATCCATCACAGGATCTGTTCTTCATGAAAACCTTGAGAATGGCTCCAATCCAACTATGAGACTTCATCTACCATTATTGTGTATGGATAATTCACTGTGAACTCATTGCAAGATTTTGAGCGACAAGCACCCCCACTACAAAGGTTTGGTATTGAAGACCATTCAGATTATTTCTGATCAGCTCTGTCAGATCTAAAAATTTTTGCACCCAATCCCTGGGTCCCACCAATTCTAGAACCCTGGCTAGCAATGGCAATCGCCAGTCAGCAATGGTTGGAGGTGCTAGAACTCTAGTGGCCCAAACTCCCAGTCTTTTTTATCCTCAGCCAAATCACCTGTATTCCGCCCTCCCCTCTTACTTTCCATTGAATTTATTTAAAATAAAGTATAAAGTTTAAAAAAGTGGTAGAGCAATCTTTTACTTTCCCTTAAAATTTATTTTTAAATAAAGTATGGAGTTTCACTAAAAATAAAAAAGTGGTAGAGCAATTGACTGCAGATTGATAGATTTCTGGTTCAAATCTTGGTGCACCCTTTACCTTTGCTAAATTACTTTGACTAATTTTTAGGTAGTTTTTATTGGTGTAAATTATCCAGAAAGACATATCATGCCAAAAAAGGTTAATTATTCCTGAAGGTTGTTCTCAATTTTCTACTAGATAAGTAAAAGTGTATACCACCACATAATATTAGAGTTTGATAGAGGATCAATGAAAGGTTCGCTTTGCAAGACTAAACACATATTTCTTAAGGGCAAAAAATTGGAGAAACTTGGTAAAACATGGATTAGGAACTAATATTCCCATACAAAGATGTAATTAAAGAATACATAATTCTTATAAATGAGCTTTAGTTATAATATAGAAAACTGAAAGTCAGGAAAAGTATGGAAACATAATAAATTTATTGAAAGAAAGCAAAAATTATTGACTGCAAAAATGATGATGTTTTTATACAATGCTTAGAAAATCAGGTAATCATTTGGCAGTGAGCCCAGGTAAAAATTTGGGAGATAGCATATCATACACAGTATATTAAGTATCCTGGGTTCAAGGTAAATATAAGATGATCACCAATTGTTAGAGCCAGTAAATGAACACCATACAAGCTGAATATCTGAGATAGATGATATATAATAAAAGACTAACTTCAAATTCAAAGAGGGCCACGGGCACAGAAAACATGTTTTTGAGTTTTTTGTAGATCTAATGCTTTATTAGAGATTTAAAATATATGCAAGATAACACCTTATAATATTAAAGAGACTTTTGAGTTAATTCCATAATGACACAGATTAAATTTTTAGGCTCCCTTTAAATAATTCTCTTTATACGGTATTTTTAGCTTATATTATTAAAAGAGGGCTCATATAGGCATAACCCAGCGCAAAGCCAAATTCTAAGTAAGCCTAAAATCAGATTTGCTTGGATTTAATAAATGAAACCAAAACAAAATACTAATTTTGGGCCTAGTTACTATGGCTAGGCCTTACATGATATAATCAAAGAGCACCTATGCAAACATATATATGGTAATGTAGATTGAGATATTAAGTGAATCAGTAGCCCTGATAATAAAAGGACTACAAGCCAAGGTTTAATTTTATATACATTTTATTATAATTTTCTTATTAACGAGATAAGACAATCAAGAGATGGATAATAATAAAAGCAATATATTGAATACCAATTTGAAACCTGAAAAGGTCAACTCTGTCAAAAAATAGTATTTCTCATCTCCATATTAAGACTCAATTTTTCAAGTAAACCATCGTGATTAAGGAGTTTGGGGCTAAAACCTATTAACCACTGATAGTAATTATTGCAGAAGTGGCCTTCTCACTCCTGGGTTTCTGACAAAAAGGGTTAATCTATTTGCAATAAGTTATGTATTTTATCACAGGGTGCATCAATAAGCAATTAAGAGGAACTTATTCTTGCATACATGGGCTTTTTCTCATTTGTTCCGAGCATTTCCATTCATATTGAAGATTTGAAAAAATTTAATGGGAGCTTCTCCTGAGCACACCAGAACCACTCTCAACCTTTGCTGATAATAGTAAGGCTAAGTTCAAACCTTTGAAAAAAATCTTCTATATTAGGTGTTGTTAGCAACATACATATACAACAGTAAAGACTGATTCTATGAAAAGAGTTAATTTATTAGATGAATTTATCAAATTATATGTAGTGCTTAAGTGATTCTGGGTGCAAAAGTAGGAATTAATTTAATAACAAAACAAATTCTTCTAATAAGGTAATTATACATTTTTGACTTAGCTATAGAAGTCAAAGTATGTCAACTCCCTGTTCCTCTATGATCTTCTGTGCTCTTTTTATAAATTATATTGTAAAGCTCTGAGCTGCTTGTGAATTTGTGGCTGCCTTTCTGAGCTCAACTGTGGCTCCTTTTGTTCTTGTGAACTTTTTGGCTCTTTCAGTTGAATAGGTACCTTGGTCATCTCAATTGATATATTTTGTAAAATCAATTTTCTTCCCATTATAATAATATTTATATTTCTCATCTTTTTACAAATGAGGAAACTCTCTTTGGATGAATCTTTGGTAATATATTTGTCATTGGCATTATACCCAAAGGTACTAAAAGAGTTCTTCCAAGGTGTTGTCAGCAATAGTGCACACAGTCTTCTGAACCAGTAATTATACTTGTGTATCATCCAATGTCATAGTGACTTACTTTTAAATTATTGCAGCGGTCAGAAATTATATAAGATCCTCCATTTTAGGGATTTTAAAACATCAAACTCTATCTAAAGGTCTTTATTAAATTGCATTTTTTGATTTCTGGCCGAGTTATGAGGGGACTTGATCATTACTCTTGCCAGCTACATTATTAGTACTCTGACTAGTAACATTAAACTGGGGTTAAAGGGGTTTTCCATAGATCAAGGGAACTAACACCTATAGTTGAGCTTTTTCTAAATATTACCCTACCCAAGAAAAGACCTAAGGAAAGACTTCAAGTGTTTGGTGTATGTACTTGGTTATAAGTAATGTGTGAGATTTCACCCTTGATGAATATTCAGTTCCTACTCTCATGACAACAATTGCAGGTCCCATCCAGATGGCCTGTAA
The DNA here is from genome assembly GCA_022478985.1 of Massospora cicadina. Classification (NCBI taxonomy): domain Eukaryota; kingdom Fungi; phylum Entomophthoromycota; class Entomophthoromycetes; order Entomophthorales; family Entomophthoraceae; genus Massospora; species Massospora cicadina. Next base: position 6,175 of record JAKSZP010001442.1, on the reverse strand, counting down.
CATCTCAGGTTGTCCACCACATATATGGTAGAACACCACTTTATGTCACACTTTGTATATTAGCAACTTATTATTTCATTCACTTCTTTTGGTACTTTCCTTTAAATAACTTCATAATGTTGCTGCTGATGTTCAACTGAATCTTGACTAACTCCTCCACTAACTCTATTGGTATCTACTGGGAGATAGTTTATTCCTATTTTTATCCATCATTGAGACTAACAAGCTTATAACATGGCTTCTCTTCCATATAGCGCAATAAATGGAGACATTCCAATAGTCCTGTGGTAGCTTCAACAATAAGAAAACAGGTCAGAAGGCAAAAAGGTGTCTCACTTTGATCCATGGTTGACAGCAAGCTTCTTTAAGAATGATAAAAGAGTTCTGTTCACTAAGCCTACAAATCTATTAGTAGAGAATATAAGCCATGATAAACTTCTGCTTGACTCCTATTAAGTGCATCTAAAAGTCTTACAACACCTGATATGAATTTCCATCTATTATCAAAAGAATTATTTGAGGGAATCGATGGTAAGTAATGACTAGATTTGTAGAGGAACATCACAGTGACCCTTGAGGTAAATGTCTTAATTACAATTACTTCTGTTACTTAGTAAAATGATCTAATGCTATAATAATAAACTGGTTTCCACTGGATGAATTTGGAACTGGTCCAGCAACGTCAATGAAGATATTGTGAAAGGGTGAGCTTGAAGGGAAAGAATGAAACTCAAATTTCTTAAAGAGTGACCTGTATTAGGAGCAATCAACACAGAGCTCCAGAGCCTGACTGATGTCATCCAACATTACTTCCCTATAGAATACTATTTGAGATACTATTATGTCTTCTGTAGCCTTCTGAGGCCCACTTGACAGTGTACTTCCAAGATTCTTGACATTTGTTATGCTTGGCTTCATAATGGTAACCATTTATACTGCACTTGTTTCTCCAGCTTTCCATCTCTGAATATAAGTGCCTTTAAGCAATTCTTCAGTATCTTCTTTATTTCATCATCTCCTTCTTTCCTTTCCCCTCTAGTTTTTCTAGAAGTTTTTAGATCCTATTACTCTTATGGGCTTGCAAATGAAAGACAGATTATTGTGATAATTTTGCAGCATTAAGGTGCTTCTCTCCTGCCTAAAGAAGGAGATCAAAGTTGTAGCCAAGCAATTGAACAGCCCATCTTGCCAGTCTTTTGTCTAGATCTTTCATGTTTGTCAACTGTCATGGTTAGAGAATGACATCATCCTTGGGACCAATGTAAGAGACAAAGCTGCTTGCATGGAGGCCAAGAAGGTGAAGTTAGCAGGTCTCCCTGATCTCAAGCAGACACACCATAGTCACCTGCTGTGGAGGAAAAATATTCCCAAGTTGGTCCTATGGAAGCAAGTGAAGTTCAGCCCTGTATGAGAGTAGGGCAATAAAACAAACTGCTGTTACAATGTTAAACAGTTCGCTGTTTTTAAAAGAACAGGGTCTCAAAACCCATTCATTTTTCACACTTTCCAGCTCAGGTCAGCAATTTTATAATCAATCACTCAAGTTTGGCTCATTACCTAACATATCTTTCCAATGGCCAGGCAGGTCATTGGTGCACCTCAGCTTAGACCCACTTCCTTTGATTGATTGTTTTCACAAATTTCCTTAAATTTTCCATGTCATGATTCAATATCTCCTGTTAGTCGACTTCTCTCCCTTAAATAAAATCCCTTTTCAGAACCCTGTTCTAATTATGTTATCTTGGATATTCCTGTGCATGGACCTCTTCAATGAGGCTCCGCAACATTAATCATTTAATTTGTACAACAGTAAGTCTATCCTGCCAGTGCGCCGTTGGGCCGCCCAGGTTCCCTCCAACCTAGAACGCCTAAACCTTACCCTCCGTGCACTTTGACGCTCCTTTTTGGTTAAATATCTTAGGGATAACCCTTTTCCTTTCTAAGTTACTTGAGCTCAAGCACCCTTACAGGGCTTTAGTAACTTTTTGTAATATTAACCAGTTTCCGGCGTTGGCCCCAGAATTGCACTTTCACGGAAACGGAAAAGAGTAGACACTCTCCTTACACTAGTTGACCAACCACTTTATTTTATGTGCACAAACTCTTCCCGTGTGAGACCTTCACAAAGTGAAAATGGTGTGCACCAGCTGTAGACTTTGGCTGTGGTCAGCTGCATCACTGTTTCCTCCTCCTTTTCCCAGAAGTTGGAGCCTCTCAGCGTTATTGGCTGCCTCCAACTGTAAAGTGCCCACCCTTCATGCTTATGCCTGGTGGATATGGACACTTCATGATCTGAAAGTTGTGATTTTCTGACTTTCCACCAAAATTTACAAAAACAATATAAACAAATGAGTTTTTACTTCAGAAGCACGTTCAGATGGTACCAGCAGAATCTATGCAGTTGGGCCTGGGGGTGATGGCCTTGGATAACGTCAGGAAATCTGTTTATTGTTATGGGAATAGGGTCATTTGCGTCTAAAACGTTCCATAATGAAAACACCATATATACATCTGAACCATATTTGCTCTCTCATGGCTCAGATATGGAACCTACTCCTGTGTATCAAATTACCCCAGAAAATCTCCGTTTGACCTCTTCCATAATTCGCAGCACTCAGGAAGTTGAAAAGGAGCTGCGTTTACAATATAATAATGTTTATGCCCCTGCTGAAGATATGGTGGGATATGTGGCCTCAGTAGTAAGAGTGGCCAAATATCCCTCATCATTTTTGATTCTAAAACATACCATGGCGACATGTTAATGCCAGTTGAGGAGTTTGGAGGTGATGTACTGGCGTTTCTGCTTTAAATAAAGACCATTCGGGGTATTTTCTACTGACTGCTACCCTTTCGTGTCCCTTTAGAGAAATTCAGCACCACTATTCCGGTGGATACTGGCGCCTCTGAAAGCTTTATGGACCAAAGCTAGCTTCTGACTACCTTGAGATGAGTTACTTTGCCAGATGGTATAGTTAGGAGGGGCGTTCCAAGGTATTCCCACTCTGAAGGTCATTGGAACAGTGGACTATCAGGCTGGCAAGTACTACTTGTCCAATCGCTTCCAAGATATCAAAAACTTCTTGTATTCTATCATTTTAGGTGTGGAGTGGTGGCGGAAGTTTGAAGTTAGAGCCAACTTGAAAGAGAATACACTATCCCTCACACTAAAGAATGGTCGCACATTAGTTGTTCCTTTGTCTGAGGCTAAAATCCAGTGATTATTGCCCCACTGGCCCCACTTTCACACCCTTAGTCTTGCCCCCTATTCTGAAGCCCACCGTAAAGGTTCCCCTACCTTCTTGTTTGGAGGGTTTGGAATCTTCCTTTGATGCAGCATCAGCTGATGTAATACCTGATCACTCTGAGTTTGATTGTGAGTTCAAGCTCACTGTGGATCTGGTGCATATATCTCCCCCATTTACCCATTGACTGTCCGGGAGGAAGAGGCGTTAGATGTGTGGGTGAAGGAGCAGTTAGCCAAAGGCGAGATTTTTCAGCGTACCTCCCCTGTATGCTCCCCACTTCTCTTTGTTGAGAAGGCTGATGGTAATCTACACCCATGCATAGACTATGGGAACCTCAACAACGTCACTGTACCTGATCTACATCCCATCCCTTTGATTTTTCAGATTGCGCGCTATGTAAAGAAGGCTAAGGTCTTTTCCAAGATAGATTGTCTCAATGCGTTCAATCAGATTCGGATTAAGAAGGGGCAAGAGTGGCTAACCACATTCCGTACCAGAAAAGAGATTTTCCAGTTTTGGGTCATACCCTTTGGGCTTAAGAATGCCACTGCTATCTTTCAACGCAGCATTGATGCAGCGTTGGGGGACTTGTTAGGGGTATGCGCGGTTGCCTACATGGATGATATCCTGGTGTTTTCCCCCGATCATGAGTCCCAAGCAGTACACCTTTGGCAAGTGATGGAGAGGTTAAGGGCAGACCGCCTCACTCTAAAGAGCAGTAAATGTGAATTCTTCAAGACCCAGGTCACTTTTCTGGGCAACGTCGCGTTTGACCAAGGACACATGATAACTCCAGAAAAGGGGGGGGGAAAGCTATTTGTAAAATGGCCCACCCCCACTTCAGTCAAATTAATTGAGGAGTTTTTGGAGACGTGTACGTTCCTCAAGAAGTTCACACCCAATCTTTCTGAGGTGGCAGCGCCTTTGTATAAGGCTAGTGGTGCAAGGTGCTTCAGTGGTCCCCATTTTGGAGGATGCTTTACAAGCCGTGAAGTGCACCCTGTGTCATCCATCCTTCGCCATGTTGACCCTTTTGAGAGTTCATTGTGTCTACTGATGCCTCCAACTTCGCCATAGTGGCTGCCTTGTTACAAGTAGGCAAAGATGGGATAGAGAATCCAGTGGGATATTTTTTCACAAGGAAGATGTTCCCTTCCTGAGTTGAATTACGCCGTTTATGACATAAAGGGTTACTAGCAGTGGTGGGAGGCGCTGACTTATTGGCGTCACCACTTGCACGGCTCATGCCAACCTTTCCATGTACATACAGATAACCATGCCTTGATGTACTACCGCGCTCCTCATGTTTAACCCCATGGCAGACCCGTTGGAATGAGACCTTGCCCAATTTGAAATTCCTATGAGTTCACCAAGGGCAAGGAGAATGGTTTGGCGGATGCTTTGAGATGCAACCCTGTTTTAGCTCCTGATCCAAAGGAGGTGGAGGTTCATAACACCTAGTTGATGATTCCACCGGGTAAGATTTTATCTCTACTTCCCGCTTCCACGGCCAACACCTCAGCTTGCACCTTTTGGAAAATGCAGAGGAATACAGTATGTTCAGAAAGGTAGTCCTTTCTCAGTTGTTATCACCCAAATATACTATGGTTCTTGCTAAGAGTGTTCTGAATCAGGAGGATTTACCCAGGGGTTATCATGTAAAGGATGAGATGGTGTGGTTTCAGGGGCGCCTATGGGTTCCTGCTGGACCACTGCGCCTGGAAATCATCCAGGACCATCATGATGGACTCACCGTTGGTCATCCTGGGAAAGCAAAGACCTTGGAGTTAATATGACGCACTTACAATTGGAAGGGCTTGTCTGCTCAGGTGGGACGGTATTGTAAAGAGTCTTGATCTGCAATCAAATGAAACCCAATCATCAACCTTTAGCAGGTTTGTTGGTACCAGTCCAAAAGCTGAAGGGCCCTGACTTCCCTATCAGTGGATTTCATTGTGGAATTACCTGTCTCTGATGGTTATGATGCCATCATGGTGATGGTGGACCATTTTACAAGTTCCACTTTATTCCTTGCAGAACTACAATAACCGCGGCTGAGATGGCTAGGCTCTTCGTCACTCATGTGTTTGCGCTTCATGGGGTTCCCCAAGAAATTATCAGTGACTGGGGACCCCAGTTTACCTCATCTTTTGGGAAGAGTTGTGTAAGATCTTTCAGATTCCCCCTGCATTCAACTGCCTATCACCCCCAATCAGATGGGCAGACTGAAATGAGTGAACCAGTGCTTGGAGCAGTTCTGCGGTGTTACACCGCCGCGGATCATTCAATTGGGTTTCTCACCTTCCTATGGCCCAATTTAGCTACAACAACAACTTTTGCATTCTTCGATTGGTTGTTCCCTTTTTCGCCAACCATGGGTTAACCCCCCTTTAACATGGAGCCCAGCTGTGGATCTAAAGTTGAAGCGGTGGTGGACTTGCCAAGACTATCAAGAAGGTCCACCAGGGGGTTTCCACGAGTTTGGAGGCGCAATGCAAGTTTATAAGGAGAAGCTGATGGTAAGCACAAGTGGGTCCAGCGTACAAGGAAGGGATCTTGTGATGCTGATGCTTGTAACATCCCTATCAAGCAGCCATGCAAAAGCTGGGACCAAAGAGGATTGGCCCTTATCCGTTGTTAGAAAGGTGGGCCATGCCTCATACCAGTTAGATCTTCCCTCTTTGTTTTCAGATCTTCTCTGTCTTTCATGAGAGAAATTGATGTTGTTTGAGGCCCCCACCAGAGACTCCAGGCTTATCTTGTGGATGGGGCGCCAGAGTGGGAAGTAGATGAATAGTAGCCTCCCGCCGTGTTAAAAGAAGACTTGAGTACCTGGTATCTTTGGGAAGGGTTTTTACGCTGCAGAGAACAGTTGGGTACCAGGCGTGACTGTGTGCATGCCCAAGACCCGATTAAGCTTCCTAAGCTTT
>JAKSZP010001441.1:0-184573 GCA_022478985.1 Massospora cicadina | reverse complement strand
TTTTTAACAACTTCATCTTGATTTTGGAGGATCAAATTAGATGATTGAATGTTTGTTTCAGCGTAATTATCTGTGTATACATTTTTTAACAAATGATGTTTCAAAATTTCCTGGGGGTAATTCCTAGACTTTCTCTGATATGTGACGCTAATGCAGAAAACATCAATGGGACGGCACTGCATTACAGAGATCAATTTCTGTAGACCCTACATAGGTTGTGATAGTTTCTTTGGAGTGGGCAGAATCTTTTATGATTTATAGAATTTAAAAAAAGTTTTTTCTGTAACATAATTAATCTATTTTTATGGGATATAACAAAAATAACCCAGACTATACTATCAGTGGAAAGTTGGGCTTTTATACTATGCGGTAAGTGAGGAGAGGGGCTGAAAACATCTGTGACAACTGGATGAGCATGTGTTTTTATGAACCTGAGAACTTTGCGCAAGATTTTTATTTTCAAATTGCAGGTGAGGTCTTTTGCGGTTCATTATGGTGATCTTTGCCAGCTTGTATGGGCGCCAGCATCTTATAAATGTTCTTACATTTGTGTTGTTTGTGCAAAGATTTACTGGGCGCTAGGGGAAATTCTTCATAACAAACGTGATATTTTCACCCTTTCTGGGTTCAATTCTGATCAGCTAATTTTCATGCGGAATTCTAAACACACATTTTTTGATTTTTTCTAGATACACTTTGGCAGAATTGATAATATTAAAAAATTTGGATTTTTCCAATTCAAGTTGGGGTTAATCTTAATTTTGGGGGTAGCGGTGGACACTCAGCATTAAATTTAGAATATCCTAAGTCCAAGATCTTACTAGCAGTTATGTGCAGGGTTTCCCATTCCTTAGTTAGGTGGAGGATAGCTTAGTTTAATTTAATGGCCACGGCAGGGACCTTTACACTTTAAGTTAGTCTGTGGGATACTATTCCGCTGGAATAGTTGATCAAAGGTCCTGAACTCCATAAGATATTTAGTTTAGTAGCTGAAGGTTGGAGAAAGTTATTGTCAAAGACTTTTCTAGTAGATATGAGATCCAATATGTATGCAGGCTCACCCTTGGGGTGCAGAGTGACCCAGTGCTCCTCCAAGTTGATTTTGCAGAGATTAATGCTGCCACCTCTGAATACTTAAGACGATAGGGTGTAGTAAGTTTTATCAAACAAAATCCCAAAGCTGGTGGGGACCTGACGTATCTGAACCAGGAATTGATCTCCCAGCCTTCAATGATCTAGTGGTATCAACAAGGGTGAAACTCCCTTCTGGTGTTTTCTATTTCATATCTGTTGCTAATACTGCATTTAAGTCGTTGTATAAACCTCCATCTCTACTAGGGCCCACAGCCTTACTTCAAAGATATGCTTTCTGTTCACCTGGAAAATCAGCAAAAAGGTCATAAACAGGTAAGGAGAAACAGGACCATTAATTTGTAACGTCAAAATGGGCAGAATTAAGGCAAAGATTGTAGGCTGAGGCCTTCTCTCCTCCTGAGAAAACTTGAGGGCCTCAGGGCAATGGCCCTTAGAGTGCGATCTGAATGATGGATGTAGTGGTAGAATATTCTTAATGGGCAGATGTGATGGAAGTAAGTTCTGATTTTGAGTGACAGCCATGGAATCTCCCATGTGAGGGAGGTGCATACACATTTCTCTGGACCAGGGTCAGTTGGTCTTCCAGTTGCATGGCTACCAAAATCTCTTCATCTATGGTGAGGCCTAAGCAGGTGGCCGCCTTTGCAGATAGGATGTCAGGATGTGGGTTCTGGTGGAACATCTTGGCAAGGTGGGTTGAAGTGGCCTTGGCATCATTGATAATTGGGTGGAAGATGAAGGTATATTTGATGATGTACATGTGACCTTAGGATAGAAATAGGAGGGCGGATTAAGCGGCTTCTTGTTAATCATCAGGCATCTCTTCCTAATACACAAGTTGAAAACATTTAAATTAGCAAAGCCAGGATATCTGTATGAGCTTCCAGGAGTTCCATGAACCAGAAGATAAGGTTCAGAGGAAAAGCAGCTATCACTAAAGGAATCTGAAGTGACGCTGCTGTAGTGCCACCTGACGCTACAATTGATTGGCTTAAAGTCTTATTTAAAAAATGATTTTGTGAACCACGCTCAATTGCTCAGCAGAGAGGGCTTGGTGGTAAATAGACGTAGAGGCAGGTGTTTGTGTGTGGACTTGTGTCTTCTCAAGGAATTTAAGAAGCCTCATAGTTTTTCAGCAAGAACATGAACAAAAAGATAACCATCATGTAAGTGGTGTTTTACTCATACTAAGCAGGTAAGTCATTTCCGCGTGGTCACTCCATCATCTCCAGAACCAAGGTAAGTAGTCAAATAAACTACGCCTAATGTGACGTAAAGGTTCTCCATCATGACCACAAAATGTTTGGAAATAATCCCCATATAATTGTCTAGAGTATTACCAATGTTCCAATGAAGAGATTCTTAGTTTGTCAGCTGCTGGTACATCTGCAGTGTTGACCCTGAAGGATAGTAAGCGTGATAATGAAAAAGCAGCATGGTATGACTACTTAAGAGGGCATACAAGGCAGCGATGTCCTTTTCAAGAGCTGACATGTAGTTCATTATAGCCTGTTTTAATTTTAATAAGCGCCCAATCTGATTTAAATTGATGCTTGGGGTTTTTTTAATTTATTGATTTATATTGAGTTTTCTATTATGTTTATGATAAAAAATTAGAAGATAAAGTTTTATTTTAACAGTCATTGGGGGGGCTATTTTTAAAGATGGCAGCTTGATCACCACTATGAACCTCGCGGGATTCAGGCGTCCTTTCAGCAGGTTAAGGATTCTAGGATTTCTTTTAGTCTATTATAGAACAATCCATAATGTCTATTGAATACTCAAGGCTTTGCGCAAATTCTTATGCATTCAAAATCAGAGAATTATGGCCCAGTTCCATTTTGGTTCAATTACTGACAATTAAATGTTGGTAGAACTCTGAAAATTTTGAAACAAATTTTTCAAGCATCTAGATCCACCGATTTTTAATTGATAAATGCCTTCAGGATCCTCTGGTAAGGTCTTTATATCACTACAATGTAATAATTAGACGATGTGGTGGTCTGGCAATGCTTTAACCATCAGATTCCCAATAAGTAAGAAGAAGAAAAGGGAGACAAAGAGGGAGGATACTTTGGGATAAGGTAGTAATCTTTGCTTGTCTAACGCATGAACTAAGTCACTAAGATGAGAAAGGGGACCCATGGGAGGCTGGGGTACTACTTTCGCCTGAAGAAGTACTGATTACGGCCATGGTGGAGTGTCTGGGAATCAGGAGTTACAAAGGGAATTGGCTAAACAATGCTCATCATGCGTGAGGGCTAAGTCCTCAATCTTTTCCAAAGGCAATCATTCAGGTTTAGAGCCTTTTCTGGTCCATATAGTGTGCATTTCTCAGTCCAGTTTAAATACCATGGCTGGAGTCCTTATTTTTCTTTCCTTAAGGAACAAGATCTACCCCCTCTGCATAAGCCTATATATAAATATAATTCTCTTGAGAGATTGTCAGTTTTATGATTTCAATGGTAGACTTAATAGTTGAGGTAAATTAGAAACCTCGGAGTACATTTAATGAATTTTGCAATAAGGTTTCTGCATTAAGTACAACCTTTGTCAGGGAGCCAAATAATCTTAGAAGATTGATATTTCTTACATAATTAAAAAGATTTTAATAAATTTGACCTGGTGAGTCACAGTATTTCATATACCTCATACTTGAGGATATCCTCTACCAGAATTGATTCCACTTCATTTGGACCTGGACCATTGAATAAGGAAAGTTAAGAGGCGAAGGAGATGTGTATTTACAATGTGGTCTCAACTTTAGCTGAAAGGATACTGTAAAGTATAATTTAATTTGAAATATCAATTATTGTTTACAACAATAATCTGACATGGTACATTTGAGCTGAATGTTCTTGCTATATAAGATGAACTGAGCACTCATCTGATAATCTTACTCTGCACATTGTTTCTAGTTCAAGAACCTTATTCTAATACTTTAACTTTGTTTAGTATTTATGAGTTTGTTAATAACCTTCTATTTGTTGATAAAAAATATCATCTGCCACAAGGATCCCTCATTGTATTATTGGCCCCAATGTAAGTTCTAAGATGTACCCAAGGTTGACAATTATGAATGATACTACTGTAGATGTACTAATGGAGTTATTGTAAGTGAATTATGATAGAAACTCTGAAGCCCAATTATCTTGCGACATGCTGGTATAATATAAAAGTAAATGTTCAAGAAGTAATTTTATAAATGGTTTATCCATAAGATAGGAGGTGGTATGATTAGATTCTGCATGGTTGTTTTTTTTAAAACGTTACATAGTGCCTACCAAAATCTTGATGTGAATTGAGGACCTGATTACTAATGACTTCTTGTAGTACATCAAACATGGAAAAACATTTTAATAAGCAAATGTGCCATAACTTCCACTAATATTATAGTCATACACAGAATAGAGATTGCATACTTTGTAAATCTGTCAACTACACCTTAGTGACATCAATACCTTTAGGTAAGGGTAAACTGACAATGAAGTTCACTGATAAGGACGTCCAGGGGCCAAATTGCTTATTGCAGAGAATATAACTCGTTCTCATGCCCCGTTAGGTTCAATTTAGAATAAACACAAGTCAGGCAATGTTAACTCCATGATGGCACATCTTTAGTAAGCCCCATCAAGTCTTAAGCTTGCTTCGCCATATTTGTAACTCCTTTATACAAGGATGGACCATAGTTGGCAAACAATGATATATTTTTATGGCGCAATCTCACAACATGGAGGAATTATGCACATGATATAATAAGTAAAATAAAATACATCTCAGTGTAATAGTTATAGGTCGTTACTGAAATAATATAAGCTAACTATTCTTGGCCTCAAAATCATGTGCTATGTAATTGGGCCCACAATAGTAAAATAAATATCTAAACAACTATTTACAACAATAGATGTGTGTGATTTTTGGATCACGGAAACAATGGCGATCACAGGAGAACTGAAAGATATGGGGACCACAGTTACAACATAAAAGAGTTATATGCGCTATCTGCACTTTTAGAAATCACCATGACCAAATCAGAGCTAGTCTCTGTATCAGGACCAATGCAGGGGTTCCAGATGAAATTATCAGCAAGATGTGAGAAGACCTGTGAACAAACTCATACTTACTATCAAACTCCGCAGTTGCAGTGATTTCTGATTTCTGATGTATATACTTAAGTAGCTTTATTTGTAGGTAAGTGACTAGTGTTGGTCTGAAAAATTGTGCTTAGTTTCTTGAAGAATTTAGCTTCATTACATTAGGGACAATCAACTTCAAAGAGCTACTTATTATAATAGCTCATTCCTGTTCATTCAGGGAAACTTTATAAAAAAGCCAATGGATGTTAATAAACTTCATGTTCAACAATCAGAAAAATGCCAACAGATATCCTTTATTCTTATAAGCAACGATGAAAGGTTTACCTCATCTGCTTGGCGAAGTTCTGAAACTGAGTTAAAGATGCATTTGAATTCATTAAAAGCGACCTGACAGGTGGGACTCAAATTAAAAAAGGTGCTTTCTTAACATTGAAATGAATATGGCGAGGAAACTCAAATATGGCAGGTGAGTTTTCTATGGATGATGAACGAGACAAGGAAGCTTAAAAGTTGTTTTTAGGTTTTCAATGCTAGCCAGGAGCTGATTGCTTCATGTTTAGATAAGCAAAAACATATCCATCTTTAAGAACAAGGTTGTTTAGTAATTATAACTTAACTTAAAACCATGCTTTAATGTGTTTGTGAATATGCCTTCAGTAGCAGCAAAGCAAAATTCATCAGGTATATGTCACATTGTTTGGGTGTTGAGGTTTGTGAAAGTATATATTGTTTAACATTCCACACTTAGGAGAATCTGAGGACCAAGATTGCAATTAATTAGATGTGGAATGTTGAGAGTGTAATTTACATCTAGAACCATCACTTTGATTTGGTAGATGCTATGCTGGTGCAAAATGTGGTCAATCATTACTGGAACTTTTATATATGCATGCTATATGGAAGGCATTCAATTAATTTTAGTTTAGAGAAAACAAATGGATTGTTCCTTAAGAGATTGTAGCTTCAAGAGAGTGGATAAGGGCCCATAAAATATGATATTGTTATTGTGATTAAGATCAATGCATTTTTGAAGCATACCATAGTTCTTATAAGCAAACGGCATTGGGTATGGTATTTCTGACATCTATTTAGTTATCCAGCCTTTTGCTAACATATCCAGAAAATTTTGGTGCTTTGTTTTACATTGCCCTGTAAGGGTAAGAGGGCAATTGATCTTGATCAGGTTACACTTAAGCGAAAATCCAATTTCATATTAAAGTTTTGGTAGGATATAGTCACTGTTGCATTTGGTCTGACAATATATCTGAAATAACTATTACTTACATGAATTTTTTTATTAACTGGTATGTAGAAAAAGCCTCAATAGGACTATGCTACATTGATGTTAGTCTGTAAACTAACTTACTAAGTATACCTAGTCCACATTCACGTTTTAAAATATATTTGCTGATTTTAGAATTCAACTATCTTTGGTTACCTCACCTAGGCGCCTCAAACTGCTGATCTTCATGAACTAAATTTTAAATTTTATTCCATGCTGGTGCAGATCTTGATATCTAATAAAATTATTACCTTTACTGTGGGCCTAGCGTTTGTATCAACCATTATATTATTATAATATTAACTACCTACCCCATGCTGGCGTAAACTCATTGTCAGTAGATCTCTTACTATATGCTTTGCCTACCTGGTGATACAAAGTAAAATAAACTAATTTCTATAATTATGTAAGTGCCCAAGCCCTTGGCATTTTTCCCCTGACTATTATGAATATTATACATCTATGCTGCAATTAATAAGTGCTGCTCAGTTAGCAGTATTTTTTGCATCAGAGAACCCTGGGTTTGAAAGAGAATATAGAGGAGCAATTCTCATTTTAAAAGGAATTTAGTTTTGACGTATCCATGTAAAGGCTACAACAAGTAAATATAGCCAAAGCAAACTGCATAGCCGCTGTCAGTATTTGATTATACACTGTGATTTTAGTTTTATCATAATAAAACCTATTATCATTAACAAGATTTATCTTTTTTCCCGAGTTCACTGTCTTCATGCAGTACCTTGTTATTTGTGTAAATCATCTGTACGCCAAAATATGATGCTCATGCGCTAATAAAGAATCGTGGTGCTCACTACAGGGGACACATTCCGTACCCTGCACACCAGATTTATTAGTATCAATCCTGAACCAGACTGCTTCGCCCTTAGCCTTGGCGCCAAGTATTGTATGAGTCTAGGAAAAGAAGATTTGGCTATATATTGTTATCATGTTAGCAGTTAAAAAAATATGGAGGCAGAGGCCCCTACGGCGGAGCTTCCCCCTTCCTACCCTATAGAATCACTAGCAATAACTTAAGTGTCCAATGTCTCCTTAGCCCATCTTCAATTCATATCTGAGTGGTTACTACATGATTATCACCTTACAAACACTGATAAAAATAGAGCCCTAATTGAGCATGTTTTAAAATATAAAATGTCATATACTTTATATAACAACTACTGTCCATTCTATGACATTACCATCAGTGATATGGCTTAGAAGCTTTCCATGCCAGAGCCTCTGATAGATGTTATTTCTATAAAATGTTCATCCTTCCATTCTCCAAGTCCAGTGGATTATCGCCCATCAAAAGGTTGACATTTATTGCCTGTCTGCATTCATGGAAGCACAACAACAAGTTTATTCCCTTTTACTTGGATGGATGGATGACACTTTTTGTGACTTTATGTCATCATACTTTATAACCAGCAAAAAAAGTTGGTACGCCTATCATAAGGTGGAAGGGCTGGCACTACTATTTTAAAAGTGAACTGATGTGTATAGTTAGCTAAATTTTAAATAATTGGGGCGTAAAATCTCAATGGGTAGTGTATATATTACACCACTAGACCCAAGTCATATACTACCTCAAGGTAGAGATAGTATGACACACTGAAGCTGAAGCGGCTGACCACAAGACTCAGTAAAACAATTCTAATGCTATTTGTCCATTAGATGATGAGTTAAATGGTCATGTTGGGCTACTTTCTGAAATCATATTAGGTCACAATCGCCTAATTTTTATTAGTATAAAATATGGAAGCTCATTGACACCATTTTGATGGCCTAAAAACAGATATGGATGGATCTCTCCTCTCTTATAGTTATTTATACTATCAATTGATTTCCTTCGCCTTCAAGTGCAACTTCAGGCTTTAAAATTAAGGTACCTGTTTTTAAGAGCTATGGCCTGAAGGTGAACAGCTGGTTCTAACCAAAAAAGATCATGAAAAAAACTTAATGCAAGATGAACACCGCCATTTTCAATATGTTGTAACAGTTTAAATATAAAATCCAAAAGAATCTTTGTGAAATAAAGTCAAACAAGTGAATGACCATTTAATATTTGTTGACGCTCATGGAACTCTTCTGATACATACTGACACTGAGGGCGATGAGGCGCCAATTCCAATTCATGTGCCTACCTTTCTTATATTTGTTCTATTTACAGGAGTTTTCGCCTATCCTGATACTTTGGAAGTTCCTCCCTTGATTCTTTAGCATATATTACCAGAAAAAACTCCTGTTCAACAAAATTGTAGTACTTCTGCTACCACCCAATCACTCCACCTGAACCCTTCATACATGCCACTCCAGAGGCTCCAAACTATTTTTCTCCTTCTCTCATCTGCTTAGACTAGAAATTTTGTGGTATTAACATGGGTTCTCTGTCCCAGCGGCTGATTAAGTATTTTCTTGTGATATCAACTACTCACCCAATTTTTTATAAGAATGTAAATGTATAAAGCTTTAAAAATCTATTTTTGATAATAGAATAGATAGTGCCCTTGAGAAATAAAGATGTATATTTATTGAACTCCATAAATTCAAAAATAAAAAAATGGTATGCTGAAAAAATAAAAAGGAGATGGTGCGACTTGCTTCAACGCCAAGGACTTTTAATTTAAGAGTTATGTGGATCAGAAAGGATGACTACACAGAAAATTGAGTTTTTCAAAGTCTCCTTTGGAATAAGATGAAATTGTGGCTGTTTCAGATAATTTCACCTTATAGTGAAAATGATATCTTCATTCAATGCTATAATAATCTTGATGCTTATATTGCTCTTAGCCATCCTTGAAAGCCCTACAAGTAATTGTACTAAGTAAGTAGCCAGTTTATTAAAAAAATTATATTTCTTGTATGATAATTATCTGTCATGTGCTGCCACTTTTGAAGCTCTTAACAAAAGCCCTTGGGAGCCTTGCAAAACATGTAACTGGGCCAGTCATCAAAGAAAATTTTGACTCAGCCTTACAGTCCTATTCATATAGACCTGATAAAGGACAGTTTACATGTCACCTTTTTAATGTTATGTGGCCTTATGCTATTCGTTGCACTACTCTGTTTTCTAAAATTAAGGTTATTCTATAACCCAGTGATTGATAAGGACTTGGGAAAAGATTGGTCAGAGTAGAAGAGGATTTTTCTATTTACGCCACTTTTAAACAATATTAGGTAAAAAGAAATTCCTGGAATTTTCTCTAGTAAAATGATATATAACGACAGTGCACCACTTCCAGAGTTTCATCAAGTTATAGTTGATGATATAGTAGCAGTGATACCTGTTCACATAAAGAATGCAGGCCTAATTGGCGCAAATTGATATTTTATTTTTGATCATTGTCAACAGATTGAACAACAATAGCTTCCTGTCACCTTACATGAGATGTTAAACTGATGGGGTCCAAGTGGCCATACCTATTACAGTATTGATAGAATTCACCCTCAATTATACAAAGAATTTTAAAATAATTTTGGTCAATCTGAAACCTTGGATAATCAAACAATGGAATTTTTCAATGCTTTTTTATCTGAGTGGATATAATAGTAATTGAGCCCCACTGTCTACAATAGCCCTGACTTTGATCTTCTTTCTTATAATACCTACGTTGATATTATAAGAAAGAAGATCAAAGTCAGGGCTATTGTAGACAGTGGGGCTCAATTACTATTATATCCACTCAGATAGATAGAAAGAATGCCATGTGCCAGACATAGATTATTAAAAAGTATTGATACCTCAGGGCCTCAGATGAAATTATTTAAAAAAGCTTGTAGTGTGCTGCTGTTTCAATTTGGCTCATCAATAGTATCTGGTCACTTCTATTGTGTATCTAATCAATTTATGACTTCCTTAATAGATTCTCATTTTATGAATACTTATGGGTCAAAGATGATTTTGATAGAGCACCTTATATGTATTAAAGTAGTCTTCTTTTTTACAACTGGAAGAAAGAGGACCCTACGTTTTTAAATCAGGAATTTTTACTATCACATTCAAAGATAACATAGTGACAATTAATTATCAGCGGATTTAAGACCATACCAACATTTCTAACCATATTCTGGAATAAAAAAGATTGTGTCACGGACTAATAAAAGCTAAAATATTCCAGAAGGCCTTTAGATCTTAATTAAAGAAAATTGACAATGAAATTTTAAGTATGATACAGTGAGATATATGCTCAAAACTATAAATTAATATTGGGTCCTGTTGCTGCGCCTGTTTTCATCCTCCCTAAAAGTGGAAAAATCCAGGTACTTTTAGTTAACTTGTATCCCTATTTAATGCAGATTAGACGTCATTAAATAGCTTATTTTGTTCACATCAACCAGTTTAGGAAGTACAAGTATCCATAATTTTGGGATGGATGAACTGAGGCTTAATGACAATAAAGTCAATCTATATGTTCCCTGGCAACTTGGAATTGTCTCTCTAGATTAACTGAAGATGATAAGAGTCACCGTTGTTTTTATTTCACATATAGTGTTATCTTCTCTAAGGACGACTTTGATTTGTTTTCATATGACATTTTACAACATATCAATAACATTAACCAAAAACTTTTTCCTACATCCCATCCGATGCTCAAAAGTGGTGGATAAATTTGTCAATAAAGAAATCAATTAGCTGGTGCAACAAGTGAAGTTAGTGCCCTCTGTCAGACATATGGATCTTTATCCTTTCAAGAAAAAATTAAAATGTGTAATAGTTCAAATTTTTCATAAAATTTAATGAAATTTCACAGAGAATTAGATGAACTGGCTCTGAAGTTTGTCCTCACATTATCTTAAAAATAATTGTGCCACCTAAAAAACAACCTTATTTATAGGTCTGAAGCTGGTTTCAAAAGTATGAAAATAACTTCTCAACAAATGGGAAGCCAAATTTGAGTTAATTTCTACTGAAATTGTATTGAATCAGAGCTAAAAGATTAAGTTTAACTATATCATTACAAAATCAAAGATGTCACTTGACATCTGATCTGTCAAAGACCACTTAAAAAAATACAAAATTAAACAGTATTGATTAGTCAGAAAACATGAGGTCAAAAGTCTTTCCTGTCATTTAAAAATTGATAACCTGGATGAGGAATGCACTGACTTGAATAAGAATCAGAATAAAAAATGAGACGTTAATAAAGTAAAATTTCTCATTTGATTCAGATCAACATATTAATAAAGATGTCCAATAGCAATGATCTGAAAGCGTTATCTGATCCATAGTCTCACATGCTTAACATATTAACGTGACATTGAAAGAAGCATGAAGTCCATCTCCACTTGTTATTCTTAACCACTTTATGTGAAAGTTCCTTTTTTATACAAAGTATTGCATTAT
The DNA here is from genome assembly GCA_022478985.1 of Massospora cicadina. Lineage (NCBI taxonomy): Eukaryota > Fungi > Entomophthoromycota > Entomophthoromycetes > Entomophthorales > Entomophthoraceae > Massospora > Massospora cicadina. The sequence continues at coordinate 172,755 of JAKSZP010001441.1, read as the reverse complement.
CATAATTATTAAACTGGGGTAGATTATATGATGTTCTTTGATTAAAGGAATATAAAATTCCCAATTAACATGATATAATCTTTATCTATTTGCTATCTCTTCTTTCCTAATGTTAGTAAAATTTGTGAACTATTTATGGTATTAAATTATCTGGATAGTTGCCAAGATTTACAGCTTCCACCTGTCTTTATTGTTGAAATCCTGAGGTTAAGCACCTGCAAGCACAACTTTTATTGGGATTTCAACAAGTGGTGTTTACTACAGGGGCCCATGTACACCAAAATTTATCACTGACAATAATTGGAGATGGAAGGCGCAACTGCCATTGGCATTACTAGATGAATCAAGGATGGGAATCATAAAGACAATGACAGGATAATTAGTCCTCCTTCTCACACATTTGATACCAAACAAATTAGTTGCATTGTCATAGTAGAATCTCACCAGATGAGTGTAGTGGCGCTCACCAGAAGCTAAAAGCTAAGGTAGGATAAATTGAATAACAGGTTTGAAACCTGTTCTGTCTAGAGAAAACGTGATTTTCTCAATTTCCTCTTAAAATTATTTTTAATGATATGGAGTTAAAAGAAGATCTGGTTTTGACATGCGGTGTGATTTCTGTTATTGCTAAACCACCCTAAATTAGAAAAAAGATATCAGAATCCAACCAGATCACCTGGCCTTCCTCTGAAGTTGTTAGAGATATAACCCATGTCATCCTGAACCCTGGGGACATTGCATCTGTGATTGAGTTTCTTCCGTTGAGGATTTTCTGACGTTCCTCTACAAAAACCAGAAAACTCTTTATTACCTACAGTTAATTTTTTTATCTGACTACATACTTCCAAAATCTGGCCACCCTTCCATGTTCCATAATGTTAATCTATTAGGTTTGCATCACAAAGAGCTTCAGCGTCACATAGCTATTCAAAGCCCTGAGACGTGCCCATGATAATCTCTATTCTCTGGCGTCAGGTCATATAGGAAATGTAAAATCTAGAGTAGAAGAAAACCAAATATTTCTGATTCAGCTTTATGACAAAATTATAACAATTGACTCTAGCGTAGAGAAGTATGTGGAAGATGCCATGAAATATTCCAAAACAAGTTGGAGTCTGCCGCAAACACCTAATCTTTGCTTGAAAATTTTGTGGAAGAAATTACCAAACACTAAGTCACAAACCTATTGTAACTTTTTCCCAAGCTTCTATCACTCAAATAGATGATGAGCACTGAATTTCTAATCTGGGACAGTAAATTGCTCATGCCTTATATTGTCTTAAGAGCATGAGAGTCATCCTACACAAGAAACTCATGGCTCTTTTTTCATCTTGGAGACTAAGATAGCACTGATGGCTAGAGAGATGAAGCTGAAGGCCCGCTTGAAAATGCAAAATCCTTATACTATCAATTTACTGAACGTAAAAAGGAGTTTATAAAGTGTTTAGAGCATCATTGAGGGGGATGACCTTTTGAAAGATTTTTATAAGCATTTGGCTCAAGTTGTGGATTATTGTGATCAGGCTAATACTGATTTACAATCCTAAAAATCTCATTTTGCATGATTATTTGAGATGTAAGAAGATTAAGGAGGATCCACTCAAGCGTGTCAATAAAGTGGAGACTAACAACCGTTATTTGAGTTCAAACCAATTTAAGCTTCACTTCTAGATTAGAGAGGTTGAAACTCTAGTAGAGGATCTTGAGACTAACAATATTGCTTTAAAGTGAGAATATCTCTATCTGAGTCCACCGCACAAATTTATCCTAAGCAATGGAAACTCAACTAGAACTATACAAAACAGATCAAATGTTATTCTCATTCCCTTGATATACTGAATATATGATCTAAGGTCACTGGATGCAATATTTTGCCATCCATGCTATCATCAATGATGAACCTGTCTTTTTTAAACCTATCACTAAAGACAATTTTACACCTGGTGATAGTAGCATCGCCTAATTTTTGTATGTTATGAGTCAACCATGGAAGGAGTGACTGACCACCATAATGCTAAACACATCTTCTATTATTTAAAGCAATATGGCCCAGGAAGTTATGGTACTTAATATGTATATTCTCAGTACATGTTCGAAGTTAAGAAAGCATTTATAAATTAATTTGGTTCAGAATGAAGCTTAAGCATAAAAAATCTGGTTGCACAAATCTATGCAAAAAGGGATTCTGCCGCTCTTTTTTCTGAGAGATTCTACATTGAAGCCCAGTCTCTATTAACTTTTAAGATGCTTACCCTCAATGATGCAGTAGCAGCTATTATGACTGGTTTGGCCCACATTTTTATTTGGCTATGCATACTACTTTTATTAGATTCTATTTCTGCAATGTTCATGATTTGAAAGAAGCCCTGCTGGATAAAGCTGATATCCATAAGCTTGAGATTCCATGAGGAGGTTAATCCAAGTCCCAGGTTTTAAATTAAGCTTAGAGATCAAAACCAACCATACGCTCTAAGTGCAATTATTGTATTAGCCTAAACATCTCTTTAACTGTTGTAAGAAGAAATCTGATATAGGAGATCAGGGTAAGACTTGTCAGCTTAGGTACTTGTACCCCCATTGCTGATGATTCTATAGTAACTGATAAACCTCCAAGTCAATTTTACCATGTTTTATCAAAAACAAATCCAAACTAAGATTCTTAAGGGGTTACAAAGATGATAGTTATAATTTTTAAAATCACTTATCAAAATTTGAGACTCTTGTATAGTTTAACGTTAAGAGTGTAAATGATACCATGGTACCAGAAGGGCTTACCTCAGTCATGTTCTGGAATGTAATGAAGTCATTAATACTGATAGTGATGCCAATCAATCTATTGTCTTACTGATGTGACCAAAAATTCAACAGACTTACAGCTTACTTTTAAAAAAAATCAATAACCTGAGACAGTTCAGAAACTCAATGCTATGTTCCACCTCAAAGATTTTTTTCTCTTCCTCACAGCTTGGAGGAACAATCACAAAGGCATAAGCTATCATTCAAAAAGTCCAAATTGTAGTTTTCTTTGATACAAGCTCACCAATTAAACCCATATCTTCAAAGCTCTTTAAAAAGATCAAGCTGGCGCCTGACTTGAAATATTCTCAAGAATATGAGATGGCAGGTCTTAACAACACACATGGTAAAAAGGCTTACTACTCTCACCCATAAAAACTAAAAAGCTTCTTATAATCACCTGCCATGGCTTTGGACAACTTTGTCATGCTTATTGGCACCCAGTTTGTGCTTGAATATGATGGTATTATCAATATGAAGTAAGATCTTCTCTCCCTCCTTAATAACGAAGTCCCTTTGGCTTTTAATGATAGATTCACGGAAAAATGAATATTTTGCCTGGTTGAGTAACCTTCTTCCTTACCTTTACATTATAAAACCTCAGGACAAATTAAAAGAAATTTCCTGATTCTTTAGAAGCTTTAAATGAAACTTTTCTTCTAAACTTCAGATAAATTAGGGATAAAATCTGACAAAAAAACAAGTGGCTGATACTAAGATCTATCTAAAGATCCCCAGGCAATTTTTATTGCGCTACATGCATAGATAGAGATAACTCACAAAAACCTTAAGTCTTAACCACATATTAATTCCAGCTTACCTACAGCATGTCAAAATTCTTTTGGATTATTTTAATAACAAGGATACCTCATGAAGAAACATCATGAAATAAAAAAGTTTTATGGTTACATCTGAGAATATTAAGAAAATTCATTGCAATGGTACAATTTTGGATGTGAAATAACTACTGGCAAAATACTACCCCCTTAATTGGTGATCATATTTTAGATGAGGTGACTCTGGGAAGAGCTGGAATAGTTCATTCTTTATTAGAAGCATATAGCAGCTTTCTATTTAAATCTGACACCAACTATTAGTACATGAAGAAAAGGATTCACACAATTATTGTGGGTGATTATAACCAAATTTTGCCCAAATCCTCTTGCAAATCAAAGACTGAAAAACAACAGAAAAGAACAGATCTCAGACTATTACTAGATGCTATTTTTTATTATTATCATCTCAAATTACTTGGTCTTCCACCCTTCTGCTTTTTAAATAAATGGTGGCCACCAATACATGATTGATTTTTGAAAGCTAAATAACCTCACTAAGAAAGCAGCCATCCCATATCTTATATCAATGACGCTCTTCCTCAACTCTATGTGTCTAACTTTTTTCTCTGGATTTGGCCAGTGGGTACTGGCAAATGACATCTCCCTACTAAATTAAGTAAAGTGAAAGCTTATTTATTATAAAGGCATACTTACCCCACTCAAATTCTTTAAAGTATATGAAATGCACAATCCTCTTTCCAACAAGTAATGGATAACATCTTACAAGACCTCAAATTAGGTTGCACAGTTGTTGACCTTGATGATATTACTAATTCTTCTAAGAAGACCAATGATCAAATTTCTCACCATAAAGAAGTTTTTCTTTGCTACGCAACTCTAATATTCAATTAACCCCTTGAAATGTTTTTAATTAGAACTTAGATTCCTAGGGCATGAGATCCCCAAGAAGGAATTAAACTTTACAAGATAAGGTTAAAACTATAACAAAACACCTGAACTACAAAGCCGCCATAAGATAAGATAATTTTAGGAAAGATGGGATATTGCCATCTGTTTATACCAAAATTTGCTCAACTCAGTGAACCGTCATATAATTAATAATAAAAATACTCCCTTCTTTTGTTGATAAACAAAAGAGTAGCTTTTGAGACTCTGAAGATATTATGAATGACCTATCTTTGCCACCCAGATTTTGGAAATCCTTTTGTATTCACTCATGCCTCAAATTACACTGTCAATGCTTTAAATTCTCAACTGGATTAAAACGTCGTTGATTATACTGATTTGTATTATATTAAGCTGCTCTCCAAGGCTGGACGTAACCATAGCATCATGAAAAGGAGTTTTGTTGTCTTACCCACAGTAAAACACTAATGGCATTTTTATTTAGAGCTACGTTTACCGCTCTCAATGATCACGCCTCCTTAAGTGGTTACAAGACATAAAATATCCCGTCAGAAAATTGGCTCATTGAGCTCTGAAGCTCAAGCATTATGATATCTAAATAAATATTGCTCTGGGACCCAACATATGAACATAGATGGACACTCACCTGCTTATCCTTCATTTGGACAATAGCAAAGCAGAGAGATTACATGACCTTTTGATGGCTCCCTACCCCTTGGATGATGATGAGAATGTGAAGAAATGTTATCACAACATTGCTGAAAAACCAAGGTTGAAACTTTGAAAAACTGCAAAAATTAGGCATAAATTATTTGCTTTACCTCAGCCTTCTGAACAGCACTTGTGATTCTTGGAAGCACACGCTACCCTTGGCCATGGAAAATTTAGAAAATATGAATGGATTAGAGATAACTATTATTGGGAAGGGATCATGGAATCCAATATTAAAGTTATAGAGTCTTTATTATCTTGTGAAAAGCAGTCTAACAACAAAAAAATTAACGAAATTATCCTAACCACTCAACAACATTTCAAATTATCAGCTTGGATGTGGTGAGCCCACTACTTAAACTACCAGAAAACCTTATATATATTAGTAAGTATTGACTAATTTACAAAGTTGGTAGAGGCTGTTGCTCTTCAGGGCCAAACTACTAAAGCTACCACCACATTCTTACATCAACATTTCTTTACCTGATATGGTTATCTTCAGGTTCTTCTCTGGTATAATGCAAAGAAAATTTCTATAGTTGTCAAAATCCAAGCTACATTTATGTTTAATTCAGTAAGTCTTTCCTGCTCCTTACAATCCTTCTACAAATGGTGCCATTATAAAGTTCTTATAGAACCTTGGTTTTAATTTTTCTACAAAACGACACTTTAGATCCTCTAAACTGAGATCAATAATTGCCTAGTGCTCTCATGGAGTACCATATTATTATCATCAAATTCTGAAGGTGTTATTTTTCCAAGTCTTATATAGTCAGGAACCAGGAATACCTGCCCTACTAGCTAAAGATTTCTTCTTTACTATGACTGAAGACTCAGATAAAGCTATGAAGAGATTGCCTCAACACATCAGTGAAATTTAATCAGATGCATTGACTAACTGAGCAAAAATGGAAACCAAAGAGGACTGAGATGGTAGCAAACTCAGACAACCTCTACCCAGCTTCCAAATCTTAGATATATTTCTATATTACCATAGTCGCATTATCCCCATCCTAAGTGTTAAACTTGTCTCAGCTTAAGAAGGCCCTTTTGTAATTACTTATAAAAAGGTGATAAATATTCTAATAAGTCTCTAGTAACATTGATTACTATTAAGAGAGTACATGATAATTTTTATTGCACTATTCTCCCCCCAATATTCTTTTAGAGGTTGTTTTTATAAAAATGTGGATTTGTGTCCTTTCACGAAAAGTATCTGGGAGTCTAATAGTTCAAATTTTTAATATTAACTTAAAAAAGCCATGGAGAAAAAATGAAAAAGCTCTGTAGTTTGTCTTACAAAAACTTGAATCTAATGTGCCACCTAATGGAAAAACGGCCCCTTTATAGACCTCAAGGGGATTTCAAAATAAGAAAAAATTCTCAAACAATCAGAAATCGTAATTTAGTCAAATCTATTTAAATATATTTACATCAAAGACTGACTTATTGGTTAAATTTAATTTATTTATTTAACCGAGGCAAGCCGACCAGGGGACAGGCATTACCGAAAGAAAGAAACGACATGAAACCTGAACAGGGTCAACTCCGTCGAAGAAAGTTTTTCCACCTCCGGATCGGGACTCAAATTTTTCTGGTTACGGCATGGGTAAGGTTTTCGTGTTATTAGACCTACTAACCGCCAATAGCTTCCTTCGGCTGGTACCCCGATCGATGTGCGAAGGGCGGGAATCGAACCCGCAACCTTCAGGTTGGTAGCCGTACGCCCTTACCGACTCGCCTTCCACCCCCTTAAATTTAATTTATTTATTTCAAGGAATGTTGATGTCACTTGACCGTCTGATCTTTCAATGACTGCTAAGTTTTAACAGAATGTTGATATTTTAAAGAGTTCTGATTGGTCTTAAAAACTGAGAGATAAAAAGTCTTTCCTCTCAAATGCAAATGCAATAAACCAGATAAGGAATGCTTCAATTTGAGCAAGAATACAGATTTATATTAGGATGTTAATGGTTTTGAAACTTCTCATTGGATTTAGTAGATCAAAGAAATAACCAATAGGTCTAATAATAATAATACAATAGCCTTTTCAGATTAAAGTCATGCAACTCTAGAATATCAACGTGAGATTGGAGAAGCATAAATCCTATCAGTCTCTACCTGTAATTCTCCTAAACCACTTAAAGCAGAAAATCTTTTACATACAAAAACTATTTCGTGATCATAGTCTTTATCCTGAGGTAAATTCTATAATGTTCTTTAATCAAAGGTATATAAGCTCCTAAATATTATAAATAAAGTAATTTCTTTATTTCTATCTTCATATCTGATTGTAAAGTACTTTTTTGTACTATTTTTGGTCCTAAATACTCTAAATTTTAGCATGTTTTACAACTTCTGTTGCAGTCATTATTGTTAGTTTTTAAGGTTAAACATGTGTGTTCAGCACCCCACCAGGACTTAAACTCCCAAAAGTATTTGTGCCTCCCTGTCATTTATTATAAAAAATAAGAACGGATTTTATTGCATATGAATTAATTATAGAAGTCAAAAAAATGACCATAAGTGTTCTTATCTATTACCAAGCATTGACAATGCAATACTGTTTAGAAAATTCAAAATAAATTGCCATTTATATAATTTCCTGCTAGGAAGTAGATTGAGCTATTAAAAGTTGAGAATGAAAGTGTGTTATGATCACTGTCCAGTGTCTCTACCAACCCATACAGATGTGCAAGGGCTGTTCAATGTCTAAGACCTTTCAACAGATATGAACAGAATATTGGAAGATTTAAAAATATTTTTTATTTTAGTATACCTGGAAGATATTAGCATTTTTTAAAAACTTTTACTAATACTGTAGGAATTCTGGCTAGTTGGGTTGCTTGCTTGGTACCAGCTCAGAATTCTCACAATATGGAAGATGCAGTATGCTTAGTACATCGCGCTGTTTAAGAGAGAGGAGGCCAAGGTTATCCCTAAGCTCACAAGGCTTATACACTATTGGAGTTAGAATATAATGAGTATAAAGACTATTATATTATGTACTATAATATATGGTACTTTAATTTAATAACTGAGAGGTTTTTAACCTCATAAAAACAAAGTTAAGACCATATCTTAAGATTAAAAATCAAGACAGTTGTCTAGACAGTAACTATATATAAATTAAAGAGCATTTACTGGGCTATCAGATGAAGGACATAAAGGGATGCTTAGGCTTCATGATTCTTCTTCCTTTGTGATACTTTGGTGTTAATGTGGGTATCAAGATCTGGGGATGTCTACCAATGATAATCAATAAATTTCTATAATTAATATTGTGGAAATCAAGATACAGGGATGTAATTTGGACAATAAATGATAAATGTGGTAATTTATTCTCAAAAGCAAAATAACATAATTCTGATGGCGTTTAGCGCTCAAATTGTTGCAGAAAAATAAAAGATTGATGGCAGCTTGTTTGGAGCTAATCAGAGTGTTAAACAATCTTGTCACTTCATCATGGCGTATACAGATCCATCCAATCAGTCAAAGGTAAGATAATTCCTCTGAGTTGATTAAAGTTAGAATAAATTGTAGCTTGTTTGTAACCAATCAGAGTGTTGAAAATGCTTAGCACTTTGTCATGGCGTATATAATTTCTGCCAATCAGTCAAAGGTAAGGTAATTCAGATCTTTGATGCTTGGGCTAAAACCAATAGAAGGCGAGATGGTGAAAATTATAAGGTATAGGTAGCATTTCTCCTAGCCAATCATGAGGAAGGAAAATATTTGACTGGTTTTGGGGCCCTTGAGGCCTATAAAATGGTTAATAAAATTGCAAGCTCTTTTTCCTACATTATATTAGTTTAAATAAACAAAATATATAGAAAAAAATATCAAATAATAAGATTGCGCTAAGGTAGCTGTGGGAGGGGAATTTGATGATGAGGTCGATGGTCCAATGTAGTTCACTAAAGATCATTATTGGAATGTCTGATGGAACTTCCTTCAAGAATACTGTTTGCATTGGATATTAGTAGAAATCCTTCCCACGATATTCTTTGGGCCAAGCACAACTTTTGGCCAAGTAAGAATGGTATTTTTAGCACATCAATAAGGATTACCAGATCAAGCCAAGTCATCAGAGATTAGACCAGGATTGAGCATATGGATTTTAGTGGCTCATGGTCTAGGGCTTCGCGGTGTGCCTGCAGCTGAGCATTCTAAATTTCACTTTTGGGCCTGTGGTTGTTGATCTTTCCATAAGTTAAGTTGGTCTTGAGTTCATAAATAACTCAGTTGTCATCCTGAGTAGCTAATAGTCTGGTGCATTGTGGCATGCTCAGGAGCTTACATTTGGATATTTGATGCTTGTTAGTGGGTTTCTTTTCACCCCCTTCAGAACCTTCAGTAGATTAGGTAGGCTCAGGTGGCACGTTGTTGTTGAAATTGATCCATCAGCTAAGTTAGTATTGATTTTATGCATAATCAGATCTTCACCATGTGTAGCTAATTGTCTGGTTCCTTGTGGCAATCTCAGGATTATGTTTTGAGTGTTTTATGCTTGTAAGGATTTTCTTTTCACCTCTTTAGAATAGTTAGTGTTGTTCAGTAGGCTCATGTTGGCCTATTATGGTTGAATCAATCTATCAGTTAAGCTGGTAATGAGTTAAAACATAACACAGTTGGGGTTCTTCTAATTATTTAATGACACATTGAGAGATTGATTAGCTTCAAGTTTACTAATGCAAAACAAGGCATGCTTTAGTGCCTTGAGGAATATGATGCAATTGTCACTTTCTCCTTAGTGGCTGAGAAGTCAGCGTCAGTAGAGTGTACTAGTTAATTTTCAGGGGCAAAGTTGCAGGAGCTCAGCTAGTAAGTTGTGTTTGATATATTGCAGTAAGCCTTGGTGCGCTTTTCATTTTGTGCGGATTCTCTCTTTAATTGGGGAGACATTGAGAGATTGATTAGCTTCAGGTTCATTAATGCAAAATAAGGCTTGATCTAGTTTAACCTCGAGGAATATGATGCAATCTTCACCTTTCAGCTTATTAGAGGAGACGTCAGTGTTGGTAGGTGGAATTGTTAATGATCCAGATTTTGTCTCCCCAATTATTTGAGGATTTTCTTGGTTAGCTTTAGGATATGGACCCCACATGTTGAGAAGCTTCTCAGTAACTTGGCTCAGTACAGGTAGAATAGTTCCCTTCTCCAAGGTATTGGGTGCAACTTAGTGGTGTACAGGGGTCCCCTAATTGTAAACACCACTTGTAGGAATTTTGGCAGTATGGTTGCTCACATAGTGCCATCTCAAATTCTCCACACTATGGAAGGCGCGGTATTCTTAGTGCACCACGCTGCCTAATAGAGAGGAAGCTTTAAGTTATCTCCTGAGCTCACAAGACTTATCCCTTGTTCATGAAGGAGAAGATTGAGTATATTAAGCTTATTGAATTGGATAATATAAGACTTAAAGTGATACTTTTATTTTTATAACTAATGGTTTTTATACCCCATTAATAAAGATAACACCATAGCTATTGATTAATTATTAAGACTATGGACACGCAATTATCTATATATAACGTAATGGGCATATAATGGGCTATCTGAGTAAGGACGAAAAAATGATACCCAAGATTCACAAATGTACCTCCTTTGCAATAATTTGTTGTTGATGTGGGAACAAGATAAGGGGATGCTGCTTAATGATACCTAATAATTGCTAAAATTGTTATTGTGGGAAATGAGATCTGGGGATATGTTCTAGACAATAAATTATAATTGTGATAATAAAATTTTGATCTGAATTAAAGAGGTTCTGATGAAATTCAGCGCTCAGATCATTTTGGACAAGTCTTAATGGGTGGCAGATTGTTTGGAGCCAATCAGAGTGCTGAACAAGCTTGGCACTTCGTCATGGCTTATATGGTTTCAGCCAGTCAGTTGAAGGTAAGATGATTCCAGCTCATTGATGATTTGGCTCTAATCCATGGAAAAAGAGATGGTGGACTTCATAAGGTAGAGTTTGCATAGCTCCTAGCCAATAAGGAGGACGGAAAATATTTTCATTGATTAGAACCCCTTGAGGCCTATAAAAGGAGACTCTAAAATCGTAAGAACTCTTTTCCTTTATTAGTATAAGTATAAATAATATATCAAAGATAATAAAATTATTGAATATTAAGATTGCCCTTAAGGTATTTGTGGGAGGGGAATCTGATAATGAGGACTATGATCCAATATTCTACTAAAGAGCATTTTCAAAATACTTGACAAACACCTGCGACACTTGGAAGAAGACTTCTGCTGCATTGCAAAGGCTTACTTTAAGATTAAGCCACCCAGGTGTCCTCCTTTGAGAATGAATTTTATATCAGGGACTTACTACTTAAAAGCATGGCTTACAATCCCAGCCAGCAAAAATGAAGTCACTAAACAAATGGAGGGATTGATTAGCAAGAATAACAAAAACTTTCTCTGTAATAAGTTTCTATTACTTCTATATTCGTCAAAATTTAGCATAATAGGTGGGACCATTATTTCACCTCCTCTAAACGGCGTAAATTCTGAGTGGACGGTGAACTACAAGCTGGTTTTTGGCAAACTAAGACTTTGCATCATCATAATATTTATATATTAGTACCCAAACTCTGATAAAATATCTATTAAAAAAAGGATACATTGTTAACGCTTTAGAAGCAGAGTTAACAAATAATTCTGTGGAAGAAGAGCACCCTTGGCTTACTGAAGCCAGACGCTAGATTTGTACAAACACAATTATATCATTTCTGAGAAAGATTAAGTTACCAGTGGTCAATTTTTAAAAATTCCAGGCTTATAGCCATAGAGTACATTTTATGGTGGTTACTAACCATGCCTTTATGTTTTGGTTGCAGAATCTTAAGGAACCATAAGGGTGTGTGGCTCAATAGTTTTTAACTGAAAGCCCATAAATTCTTTATTCAATACCTGCCTAGAATTAAACACCTAAATGCTGACGGTCTCAACGGCTTGCCATTCCTTTGTGACTAATTTGTCCAATGTATTATATGCCAGAATTTTAACTCAGCAATATGTTAATGAACCTGAAGAAGTTCAACGCAAAATGGAAAAGCTGAGGTAGAATACCTTTTTAGGATTGATATTTCAAGGTTATTGGGAAAAACAATTTACTTCTAAGCCCCAAGCAGAATGACTTTACTGCGTCCTATAAGGCGATGGGGCACAGAATATATAAGAAATCACTTGAACATTTAAAGCCACACTACTATTTAAAATTGATACCTTTAGATATTCATGAGATTTGGAGCTGTTGAAATTAATGCCAAGCTGAAGCTCCTTACTGGAAGGCCCATTTCTTTGAGATGGTCAAACCCAATCTTTCCTGAAAACTGTTCAGATTGATGTTGTAGGACCATTGCTCAACAGTTGTGGGCTATAAGTATATAATCGTGGCCATAGATAATTTTACTAAATGAAAGGAGGTCAAAGAAGTTAAAGTCCTGGGCACTATAACAACAGCAATGTCTATTTTGGAAAACATAGTTTATTGGCATGGATGCCCACAGCTTATTTTTAACTGACAATGACTAACTTTATGCCTAAAATTATTTTGAAACACAACTTGCTTAGTATATAAGAGTTTCGTCTATGCTACCCCCCTGAAGCCAAAAGCACTGTAGAAAAATAAAAATGTACTCATTGCATCCTATGTATGTTAATTACTGGCAAGGTGTCCATTAGTAACCTCTTATGAATTTCCACCGTTTTTGCATACAATATCACTTAACAGTTGAAAGGAAGCACAAAACGTTTTGGTTAGTATAATGGAAGCCTCCTGCGTTAACCCAAATTTTCACCTATGTGTCAGTGAGCATAACATACTTTCCAAATGATACTTTTAAAATCACGCAGATATCAATTCAAACTACAAAGCAAAGCATATAATACTCCCTGTAATTAGAAAATCAAGTCTCAAAAGCATACAAATGAGCAATGAGAGATCTTACTTACCTTTGTCATAGGGAATTAATCTTATACTATGATAACAATGGCTTCAGATAGATTAGAAAATTAGATCACATGTGGAAAGGACCCTTTGAGATTAGTGAAAAAAGATTCACTGATGTTACATTTAAAATATTACATAAAGGCACTTTAAAAATAATTGCACGCCACTTATACGCCCCTCAGCAAAACGCTGAAACGTTCTGCAGAGATCACCAGCTGGCTGTTGAAGCAATGACCAAGCCAGATTGTCGCCCTTTCCGCAAAGCTGCTGCCAAATCAGTGGTGATGTTTGCAGAAGTAATCCCTCCTCCCAATATTCCCTCCAAAGCCAATAAGGTACAAAGAGACATACTGATCAAAGCCCACAAAGAAGCCAACAACGCCATTCAGCACATGGCAGAGGTAGCGCGGAATCACAAATCAAAGATTACCCATACCAGTATCGCCAAGTTCAAAAATCTACCTGACATATGCATGAAAGCTGAACCAACTTTAACAAATTACATCAGAACGTTTATATAGTGGATGTCTTAATACCACACCAATTTTTGGAAATATAGCTCCACATCTCACTGATGCCCTGACGCCCCTGCTCTCCGCCATAGCCCGTGCCATGCTTTGGGATGAAGACGTTATCAAGGATGAGTCCCCTGACCCCCCTTCTGCCATGATGGGATAAGCAGTTCCCGCTGTCCCACCTGGTTGGTTGAGTTCTCATTATGTGTGTGTCATCCACTCATTTTGGGTGGTTTGTTCAATTTATTTGGTGAAAATTTAATTTTAGGTTTTAAGTTTTGGTAATGTCCATCTCCTGGTCGGCTTACCTCAGTTAAATAATCAAATTAATTGCACGCCTAGTTCCTTAAAAAGTACCAGCAAAGATTTACCTTATGGCCACAGTTCTAAATAACCTACCCTACCTCTCACTAATTTTTTCTTGTGATATGTGGTTAAGTGGGGGAAAATTTGGCAATTAGTCTGAGCAAACATTTGAAATAATATGGGAGGATACCCCAGTGGTAGAATAGGGACCTCTACTGCTGCCTCCCCAAGTTCAATTCTGGTAGAGGAACTTTGGGTAGGGTACAACTATGACTGTGTTGGCGTTGCGCACCAATGCCCCAAACCAAGATAGCGAATAGCAAAGGTGGTCCATGGAGTTCCTGGACTATCATACGCTGCACATGGAGGTTTTCTGGATTTTATCCTCCTTTCCCATTCATTCAATTTCCCCTCAATTGATGCGGTATCATCCCTAGGTTGGCCCACCTCAAATAAAAATTTAAAACATTTGAAATAATTATTTTTATTATAATTTAATATCTTAACTGATATATATAAAAGGGCTTCAATCAGTTTATAAGACGTCAATAAGGTCTATAGTTTTAATTTTATGATTACCTCGCCCTCAGGGACAGGTTTTTATATTTAGTTTCAAATTGGTAGGATTGCCTTACTATAAGTCAAATCGTCTTAGCTCCTCAAACTACCTATAATTATGATTTAATATTGACTACTTAATCCTCACTGGTGCTACTCTTGATTCCTTATAAGTTGATTACCATGCCCCTGGGGTGGTTTTTGTATGACCTACTATATTTTTATTTTATTAAATACTGTCAGATTATCAGCTCTCTTGACAGTAAGCTGAGGTTTAAAATGTGACTTAAAGTTTTAAAAGAAGCAGAAAGGTCAATAAATACAAAAGGATGGGGTAGATAAACTACCTTATTGAATTAGAAGGATTCAATAACTATAGGGAAAGTAGGGACATGATGCTGAGAAGACCCCATGTCTCTATATGATCAGGATCTTTCAAATACTTCTAGATCGACTGCTTAGGTGGCTCCTTCATTATTCTCTATCAACAATGCTCTTGTGGCCACATTGCTGGGAGCAACGCCAATTGTTATTCAGGAAGTGGAGGTGCAATTTTAAAATGAATCTTCATTGATTCCCAAGCACGTGATGCTGACTGATCAAATTTTTTTATTGATGCCATTAATGATAGATAAAAAAAGCTTGAGAGTCAACTTATTGGGGCTCAATTGGGGAGCAGGGATCTCAACTTGCTTATTGTATTGAATCCTGACAAATTCCCTATAAGATCCTGTTAGAGGGGTATATAGGGCCATAGAAATTGGCCATGGACTAGGTTAACCATTTGACCTAGTGTAACCACGAGAATGGAATATTTGGAATTCACCTCATGAATGACACGTTGAGTCCTGACCACATAACGTCAAGCTTGTTCTACAACCTCCATGTTGATGGTGATAGAAAAGAATTGGTTCCTAACTGGAACGTTGGAAAAGATGGTCTCCAATATTGAAGCGGGATGTCTCCTTTTCTATAGTGGTAATAAATCTTTGAGTAATAAGCACTTGAAGCCAAAGGAAATCAATGGGTTAAGGCCCTCCTTATAAAAACAGAGTTTTCAGATATCAAGGAATCATGTAGAGGTGCACGCTGTTTGGCAGCTGAGGGGTATACCCATATCAAGCTTTGAAAGGGAGCATCTTGATTATTTGATAGCAACTTATACAATAAGCTAGCAAAGCACTTGTCAGATAGTGGTTCCATCACATAGGATTGTTAGCTGCCATCTTCCACAATATAGAAACAAGTGTCCCACTAGCGCGTTCCATCAGCCCAATTGGTTGAGGAAATATACAGGTCAGTAATTTTTTGGATAGTTCCAAAAAGCGAAGTTAATTCTTGGACTACCTGTGAGGTGAAGTTTTGTCCATTGTTCAAAAAGTAGAGTCTGTGGGCATCTATGGTGAGTGAAAGCAGATCAGATAAGGAATAAGGCCATGGCTTCTACAGTGGCAGTTAGAATAGAAATTGCTTCAACTCATTTAATAAAATGGTACACCACTAATAGAATATACTGTGCCCATTAAAACGGTGGGCAAAAGCCCATCACATCAATTCTGAATACATTAAATGGTCTTGACAGAGCTACAACCAAATGTTGAAACCATGGGCTAGACAATTTTAGTACAACAAGTCAAACAGGCCTATAACTTCTTGTAAGGTCTCAATTATCCAATCCAAATAGCATCGTTTCTGCAACCAATAATGAGCCTCTTTATCACTCTGTGTCCCACGGTCAAGTGTCCCTCAAGGATGACATTGGTTTGGGAAGAAGGACTTATATAAGGGAGCCATTTATTGTTGAGTCTCTTGTACACCATTCCTTTTTTTATTATTAGTTTATTAGGTCACTTTCTGTAGCTTGGTTTGTATCTCAGAAGTCTCTAATTCCCATCGTTCAGGAATGCCAATTAATCATATATTTTGATTTTTCTTTTTAGTTAATGCAGCCAGCACCGGCATCTTAAATAGTCTGTTGGCATTTTGATGGATTGCTCCTGCGTGATGGGCAATGGTTAAATCATAGTTTAGTATTATTAATGCCCAGCAAGCTAATTGGACGTCAAGGTCCTTCATTTTCAGTAACCATTAGAGTGAGGCGTGTTCTGTGAAACGGTGAAGTGGGTGCCATATAGGTATGGACAGAAATGCCTAATTGCAAAAAATATCCAGGCATTTGCACTCAGTAACACTATAATTTCGTTTGGTATTGCTCAGGGTCTTGCTAAAGTAAGATACTGGAAGGTCAACTTTGTCTTCATCATGTTGTGCTAAGATAGCCCTGACTGTACCTTCATTAGTATTTGTGAATAGCAAGAATGGTCGGTCAAAAAGTGGATGAGCCAGAATTAGATTAGTACAAAGGAGAGTCCTCAGCGTTTTAAAAGCCTGTTTTGGTTCAGATCGCCACTCAAAAGGCACAATCTTCTGTAGAAGGTAAACAAGGTGCTCGTCTATATTGACAAATCAAGAAATAAACTGACAATAATGGCCTACAATGCACAAAAATACTTAAATATCTTTGAGGCTCAAGGGCGCGACATCCTCTTAATAGCAGCTACTTTAACTGTGATGGACTGAATTCCTTCTTATAAGACCTTGCGTCTGAGGTATTCCTTTTCATATTGGAAGAAATAGTACTTCTAGGACTTGAGTATATAAAGGAGGCCTTCTAAGATGATAGTCAGATCTACAACCTTGGCTCACTTAACATGCATGCCCAATGCACTGCTCAGGGGGTCTGATCCACGTATATTAGGCACCAGACAACCTTCTCTTAAATCACAATCATCCTTGCATAGCAAATTTTCCTCTAATGATACCTGTTGTAGCATTGATAGCTTTGGTTACTGTTTGCACCCTTGGCAAATCTCTTATTGAGACTCTCTGACATGTTCAATAGACATTGGCCATCAAGAATTATCAGAAGCCAATCTAATCTCTCCTTGGAAGTTTGGTTCCAAGGTATCCGCAATATAAAGTCTCCTGTTCTGACAGAAGATACCTTAGACTGGTCATTTTATTCTAGTCAATTGCTAATCTCAGACTGGCTATTGGAAATTTTTCACTCAAACCACTATAAGTGAGATAAAAAGGATACAACTGAAATTCTGTAGTAAGGATAATTATTAAAGTTAAAAGTGAAGTATTTTATACTTTTATTAACAAAAATCAAGGGCTAATATGAATTATAGTTGTAAAATAAACTAGGAATTTGGGTATCAATTTTAAGATTTTCAAGATCCCTTAGTGAGGTAGCATACAATTGCTTCTTCAGATGCTTCGTCTACTTGAACTTAATTTTTATATTACCAAGCTCCTACTCACGATGATTACGCCTGAACTTGGATGTCTTGGAGACCTTTCTTCTATCCCCGCTTCTGAGTTGCGGGCAGTAGCATCTTCTCTGGGTATAGCTTGATTACCAGATTTGGTCATATGCTTTTTGACATCTGGTTCTTGTAATAGCGCCAATTTGATGCGCCTCGCATCATGTTTTTGATAGCTCTCACATTTGGTTGTTGTCCAGATTTTTTTACTATTCACACAAGAGCCTTAATTGTTCCCATAAGGGTAATTTCCTAAAAAAAGCTTTGTCATAGGAGAGTTGTAAAATTTTTAGGCCCCTGAAGGTATAAGAGGGGTCAATTTTCATCGTGCTTTTGGGTGATGTCATCTTTTTCATTAATTAATTTGTCAGAAGCATCAGAAAAATATTTTGCATGTTCTCACTCTGATCATGGGGTAAATTTTTTTGCTTTGCCAGAATCTATAAAAGGAGTTTGTTATATCCATCTGTAATGGGTAAGTTGCCCACACTTATGACAGTTTGAGGGTGAACTCAGTTTATTCTTCCAGATGTGGAGTGATCTTCTGGCACACTTGCAACCTCTTCTGTGACAAATACCCTCTTAGGATGAGACTGGGGGAATGACCTCATGTGTCAAGAATGTATGCTATTTACAACGTGAGTATTGTCATCCCAGATATAGTTTTCAGCTCCTCACTTTGCCAAGACAGTAGCAGGCCCAGTCCATCTGTCCTGTAACTCCTCTGGCTGTGATCCTCATAGGTGAAAAACAAAACTTTGTCCCCTCAGCTGAACTCTGCAGCCTAGTTCTTCTCTGACTCTGCCATTGACTTTAGGGGGAAAGTTGCCTCAATATTGTTTGAAGCTTTTAATTAGATTCTTATAGGTTTATTTGCTACCTCCTGCTGATAGCTTCCAGGCAGCAGGTTTTTCTGGTCCGCTGTAAAAAAAGGTGCTAGCAGGGTCTGCAGAGCTGCCTCTCAGCCATACAAGCTTTGAAAGGGGACATCCCAATCACTCAATGGTTGCTCAAATGGTAAGCCAACAACGCTGTTTAAAGCAACAGATTACATTTCAATTTGTAATTTCAGGGCATTTTTTAAAATCCCATGCAAGATCCCATTGACTGACTTGACCCTTCCAATTGATGATGGAATGTAGGGAGTAGTGAACTGCTGTTTCACTCCAATTACATAAATTATCTTTCTCACCACATCTGAGATGAAATTCTACACATTGTCTGAAAGTAAAACCTGAGGAAAGATGTGACTTGTAATCACCTGGTTGTAAAGGAATTGGCGTGGAGTTTGCACAATATGTCTTAACTGCAGTGGCCTTAATCCACTTGGTGAAGTGGTCAATAGCTTCTAGGATATTCTTTGATCTGCTGGAGGCAGTTGGTAGAGGTCCCACCACGTCAATTTATACATTGCTGAAGGGTGCTGTAGGTTGATCAGTGTAAACTTAAAGCGCATCTCCAGTGGCGGAAACTTGCACAAGGTATACACTTTTTAGTGCCTTATGCACTTGTCAGAAAATACACTACCATTAGAATCATTCCTTAAGTTATGAAAGCGTTTTCTAAATACTCCATAGCCACATGTTTATGTGCCACCATCACCAACTTCATATGGTCACCAGCCGTTATATTAGTAACATATGTTCAGAATCTTCCTTTGTAGTTTTTATCAGCATGCCAGGTGCCTTTGGAACACCTTGTCAGGGTGCTCTTAACTTGATCCGTTTCATCCTTTCAGGACTTTTCTGGTAACTCAATTAAGTGCTAGAGTTAATCGCTCTAATGTTCTTGTAAGTGGAACACGGCAATGATGATAGGCCATTAGCGTTTAGGTGTAATGTCCCCAGCTCAGTGTATGATATTAAAATCAGACCCTTAAAGTAATACGGCCCAGTGGACATGGCATCCATCAGGATCCTTAATGTATCACAACCAGCGGAGCGACATGTGATCCATAACTACCTCAAAATATTTTTCTTACAAGTAAGTTCTAAAGTGTTTGACTGCTCAGATCACCGCCGGGAACTCTCACTCTGTGGCAAAGTATTTAGACTCTGAATTGCTGAACACATTGAATAAAACTCAATTGGGTGGCCCACCCATCTTCATATTTGTGCTAGAAACGCGCCAAGTCCTACGCCACTGGCGTCAGTATATAAGTAGAAAGTTTTGTTGAGTGAGGATAGGCTAAGTTTGGAGGCTCTAACAATCAAGCCTTTAGCTTGCAAAGGCCTTCTCCTGTTCCAGGCCAACTCAAACTTTGTTTTCTTTGTGAGAAGTTATGTGAGGGGTGCCACCAAGTCTGCAAGATGGAGTCTAAACTTCAAAAATTTCCACCATTTGAGGAACGCTTGGATATCCCTTTTGAATGGTTGACTGGATCTGAATTGTTAGGTAGATTTGGATCAGAAATAATATTAGCTTACATCTAATTTATCATATTATATGTTGAACAAATCAACGATTAAGAACAAAAAATATTCTAAGTACAAATAAGACTTATGATTTGCGGCTTAGAAGTTACACTTAATTATATTCAACTTGATAAACTGGTATTGAGGGCTTTGTTGGTCATGTCAAGATCATTTTATGATGTCAATTGTGTTACAAGAGAATTATGTACTAATTAGTTGTACTAACTGCCTTGAAATATGATACCATTGCTTGAGAGGAGCAACGGTTTAGCTATTTTCAGATGCGTCAGAGGAAACGCTGTCTTGAAGTAATTGTGTCTGTGAGACACTGACCATGGCGACGAGCTGGATTATAGAAGGATGCCTAATGTATTGTAGACCCACAAACAAACCTTCACCGCAAACTTCTGGTTAAGTGGTGGTGCAAGTTGTAGTATCATGGGTAAATGTGGTGAACATAAACTCTATATAATTCTCTTTAATTTTAAAAAATTATCAAAATATTTTAGCACAATAGTCTATTGGTAGTTTGATATATGATCTTTTTTTTAATATTTTTCAGTTATAATAAGTAGAGGAATTATTCGTGATCAGGAAGATCAGGGCAGGAAGCTGTTGTATAAGTAAACGACTGGAGAATAAAGCCTCAAAGTCTTAATCTTGAGGAGTTTATATCTTATTAGCTATCGCCATATGGTCTATTGTCCTCATACAATAGGCATTTGTGATTCCAAATCTAATCCCAGATGAAGAACCAGACCATCTGAAGTAGGCTAAAACTTCAAGGTGGTGCTCATGGATGGGATGACAGATGGTGACCAAACTGAGCAGGGGAACTCCCTGTCAGGCGAACAGCAAGTAAGAATTAGACTGGCCTGCCAGCCCAGATGCCAAAGCACCTGAACGGTAAACCAGAATGCCCAAGGCACTGCTGTTGATACAGCGTATATGGAACTAGAAAGGAGTTCCACTAATATCTGCCAGTGAGCCAGAATTTTGTACAGGCATAAAATAAAATACCAGACAACCATGGCTGTTAACCCTGAGGGGTATGAGAGTA
Source organism: Massospora cicadina (assembly GCA_022478985.1). Lineage (NCBI taxonomy): Eukaryota > Fungi > Entomophthoromycota > Entomophthoromycetes > Entomophthorales > Entomophthoraceae > Massospora > Massospora cicadina. The sequence continues at coordinate 151,400 of JAKSZP010001441.1, read as the reverse complement.
TCAGTGGAAAAGGCGGCTTAATTCTCAACATATAAAAACTAAATTTTGGGAAGGGTTTTTAATGGAAAATTTAAAGAAGAAAAATTGACCAAAATTTTTTTCAGTGCAATGCAACTGATTAAATAGTCATCAATTTGGAGGGGAAACAAGCTGGGATCAGGTCCTAAAGTTCAACCTAACCAGCAAATTATTCAGGAATGGGTGGGTTAGTTCCCTGGGAACCAACATCAAAAAATTTGGCGGCAAGCTGAGTCACTTTTGGTTCAACCTTAAACGTCTAAACCAAGGCTCAGCTATGTTTCTGACAGTTGACACAACAGCGTTTGGCCCGATGAGTGGTGGGAATTCCCCAAGGTCACCCCACATAGGGGTGGGCCCATTTGGTTGGGAACAGGTTCAGGACGCCCAACCTGCCCATGCTCAGTTGTGGGGATGTTCATTTGGTCAGTGGCATTGCGTCAGGCGCAATGTCCAATTTGCCATCAGGAAGCTTCAAAACCTCATCAATGAGGTCTGATGCTATTACCTGCCCTTTGGGTGTGATGCCCAACAGATTTGGGAGGGGGTAATTTTTCCAATCGTCATGTTAACTGAATTGCAACTGTCAGGCATTCTGGCCAATAGATCAGTATTCATACCTTTTTGACCATTTGAAATCTGAGCATTGGGTTGATTGCCGCTCAAATTAGTTACAATCAATTTCATTTGGCAATCTCAGTGCAGATTTCACTGATTCCTTGTAGCAGTTCTGCTGAGGAGAGTCTGGGTACCAGAAGTGGGATCCAAAGCAGAAGGGCTGTTACCCAGCGCTTGTCTACCACGTGAGTGAGATCTCCCTGAGTAATGAGGGGTATGGCCATCCTCTTTGGTACCTTCTTGCTTAGGAATGGGGAAATGGCCTGATCAAAGCCCAAAGGATGTTCCCTGGGACTTACACTCCTCAACCCTTTCCAAATATTCAGAACAATTACTGGGCCTTATGAAACACTGAGATGACTGTATCCTAGATAAACTGGAATGATGTACCTATTATCACCTATCCTGATGAACCCATTTCTCATGAGGAGCCTGAACGTCTAGAACATTGACTATTAAGTGGTTATCAACAGGCGTTAGGGCCTGTGGAAAACAGAAGCAATAAATTTTTATAAACAATGAAAACAAGATTTGCTATAAGGAGATATCTAGCTCACAATCAATTGTGTGCAGCTTAAATCTGACACAATTTAATTGGGATAGAGAACATCGCACAATACATAATTGAGTTCATCTGTCTTACCTTTAGAAACTCGCAAATGATTATCACCCACCATCATGTGGCCATTACCAAGTTGGTCAATTTTTCATGCAACTCCAGCCAGGTGCCTCAAATATTGAATTAGCGATTGTAAACTAACTTTGTCATGGTCCACCCTAGCTTGGAGGCAAATTATAGTTTAGCCACTTGAACCATGCTCTTGTAGCAGAATTGACACAAAAAGCTAAATGACTGATTACGTACTGTCATTGAAAGTTTCTTGGAGGCAAAAGGAGTCAAATAAGCTTTGGTCAACAGCATAACGCAGAACTCTATTAGTGTTCAGAATTTTATGAGACTTATCCATGAAGGCCAAGAGGAACAACTAAACAGTATTTATAAATTCTGTGATTAGCATCAATGACTGAGCGCCCAAAATTTTTAGATGATGATTTCACAGAAAAAATCAACTACTGGTGCACAAATTTGAGGGCCAACAGATGAAGAGTATAAAATAAGGAGTTCATTGATTGATTGAATAACTAAATCAATAATCTCATTGAGTATGACACCTCCATTATTAAGTCAAACATTATTCTTCATGGGAATGTAATTAATTGCAGAAAATTAATTAAAGAAAAAGATCAATTAATTTCTGTCATGGAATTACAAACAATTAGCCTAAATGAGAAAATCAGGAAATTTATATTAAAAAATTGAAACTGTATCAACTGGGAAAATAAAATCAATCATCAAATTAAGATTTGGATGATGGTCAATGCCAGTGCGCCATGAATGATTTGACTGGAAATACTTCTGGATACTATGAGGATGAAGCCTCAAAAGTAGCTACTGAAGTTGATGCTTGGCCACGTCAACAGATGCCTAGCAATATGGTTGCTTTTGCCAGCCTAAGCTCCACTAACTGTGGTGCAGCGCCTTGGCTCTCTGAGACATTTAGTTTAGTCCAGAAAAGAAGCAATCATGATAACCATGAGTGAGAGAATGATAATTACAAATCTTTTAAATCTGCCTGATTATGATAAAAATGGAGAGCGTAGTTTTTTTAGCACTAGTAGTGCCCAACCCAAAAAAAATGGAGTGCATAGTCACTTTCATTGAACAATTTGAAATGGCCATGTACAGGGCCTTTGATTGCAACAAATCAGCTACCATTATCGACTGCTTAGATGTATGGAGTATCAAACTAATTATGATGCACTTTGATGAGAAATCCTAACTATGCAAAAGTCAAAGATGCCATAATTCATGAATTTGGAGGTCCAGAAATAATTTAACCAGAAAATCTAAAATCATGAATATTGGCCCTAAAAATGAAACAATTGATGAATTTGCAGATCAATTATATCACAAAGCTCAAGTTCTCCTAGGATCAAAGGTCATGATTAATTTCAATGCCAATATTGCATTGCAATATGCAGTGCAACCCTACCAAAACTTGACGAATACTTTATGCCTGCCTTCATGCAAAACCTCACAATGTCGGTATTAGCCAATTATTAATGCAGATGCTTTCAAAACTATGGTCCTCCAAATACCCAATACAAATCAGGACCTATAGCACCTGCAGGAAAACCCTTTAAATCCAACAAAAAAACTCTCAGCAAACTGCCTGTTAAAACTGAGCAAACTGAAAACAAAAAGGCACTACATCCATTAAGTGAAATCACTTGTTTTAGTTGCAATTGCAAAGGGCACTATGCCTCTAGATGCAGCAGAATAGTGTCAAAGGTCCTCCTGGATAACTCAAAGAAGGAGGGAAAAGAGCAAGCACAATATAAGTGTGACGCTCTATTGTTCCAGAAACACCAATAATACCTGATTGAAAAGAGAATGTTGGCTCTGAAGATTCCACGAATGTACATGTGGTGAATTTTTCTCAGAAGATTTTTGTCATACTTGAAGCAACTGAAGTAGTCACTAAGCCATATGTGCTGCAAATAGTCTATAATATCCTTGCTGAAGGGCCAAGTAGTACAGCAGATATCCCAAGTTTGAAGGGGGTTAACATAGCTATCTCTATTAACATATTCATCAATGAATATCCTAGCATCAGAAGTACGGTAAAGCAAACTCTTAATTATTTAGATTCTTCTTATATCTGTTTAGTTAACTCTATTGATTCCTATTTTTTGAGTGCACTTACATTGATATTCTGGTCAACAAAAGAAATGTTGTATCTATTATCAATAGTGGAGCGCCCGTAAATGTTGTCTCCACTAAGCTGGTCAAGAAGTAAAAAATTGTTCCTTACATTGACCACTTTCAAGAGTACAGGAAAGCGAGCCTCAATAGCACTAAGAGCGAAGGAGCTTACAGTGCCCTGCTGCTGCAATTTGGTGCACTGGTAGAAGCAGCACCTAAAATAGTGCTTTCAAACGCCAACTATGATATATTAATTAAAACTAGTTTTCTAAGGACCTACGGAATTTTGTGGAAAATAAAGAAACCAACTTGATAGTATTGGAACAAACACTCCCAATTTACTACTGTCATGCTAATAAGATGACCACCATCTGTCACCAAAACTTTACTAATATAACTTATGCCAATGGGATAAAACCATTTAGATACACTCAGCAGGAAATTAAAGATGACTAATGTCAACCGCCATAGATGAAAACCATGGAATACTACTGGGAGAGAATAAGGACGTGATGGTAGCTCCAGGCCATCAACTGGTAATGAGTCTGGTACTACACTTGACATTCCAGAAGGATTATACAGGGAGATTATACTGCCTAAGAAATGTTCTTGTGTAGAACCCCGTGTGGCGCCTGGAATACATATACCAGAGCATGGCGAAATTGACGTCAAATTAGCAAATTTGATCATCTAAGATATCAAGGTAAAAGAATATAAAGTGGTCGCCTTTGTACATCTGATTCCAAAGTTCAAATCAAAATCAACTGTCAAATTTGGCATTTCATCTAAGTTTGTATTACCTAATGAGAGCATTGAGGCGCATGCTGTAATTCCCTGAGAATGGTTTATGGATAATTGGAGCAACAAAAGGATGAAGCCCTGAATTTATTGAACCATACTCTAAGATTTTCATTAAGGATGACTTGATCTAAATTGTGCTAAAGGAGTAAAACATCTTGTGATACTGAAGGCTGTAGAGTTCCAGCTTATTTTTGCTCTCTAATGCTCACGCCGCTGGATTCCATATAAGTTTTAATAATATTAAATTTAAACACTAATAAATAAACTGGGTTTTTAAAAGCTTAATTATTAGTGTGGGAAAAGAAAGAAAATGATCCCTGAATATCTGACCGAGCCATATTTTAACTGTATTGTGGGTCAGAGGGATTCAATAATAAGTTTGTAATGGCTTGTTGCAGTCCAAATAAGGAAATATGTGCATTCTGCCTATTGAAGCTCAGAATACTCGCTTCACTTTGGCTGAATGGTGTATGAGAAATTAATTGTTGGCAACACATACCCATGAGGTAACAATTTAAAGAATTTCAGCCAATCCCCATCTGAGATAATTATTTTACCTTGGAGGACCCCTGTCACATCCATAAAAGGGGGTGGCCCCCGCTTAGGTGCTTGAAGGGACCTGGTTGTGGCTGGGGAGTACCATCTAATGGACGCCCCAAGGTCTGCCACGTGGTCAGAGTAATCTGACTGCTCGATTTTGTGGTTAGTGCTCATGTAGCATTTGAAATCATGTTACCCCAAATTGCGGGGTTCCACTGAGAATTGACCAGGGTCTTTTGTTCAATGTAATTGTTATTATTATCAAAATTGTTCTTAGGATCATTGCAAACTTGTAAATGGCTGACATTTCCCCTTTTCAGCTGATTTTGACCCAAAACATCCTTCTTTTGCAGCTGAGAGGGCAAATGTCTGACATCACCCCCTCAAGAATGTTGTGGGGAGAATAAGGCCGTAGGAAGCGTCCATGTACCCTATTGATGGTGATCCCTGTAGCCAAGGATTTTATGGAGTACTCATTGCCTCTTTTATAGGTGATGGTGAAATGAACCTCCCAAATTGATCCAAGCTTACCGCTTCTAGGAGTGATGCAGTTATGGTAGTATAATACCATGTCAGACACACATCAATGAATGTAGTACTAAAAAAATACCATGTCAGACACACATCAATGAATCCCCCCTTTGGGAGCTAAAAAAATACATTCAGACACTTGAAATGTAGGCAGCCTCATTGGCAGCCTGCCCTTCTTTAGTCACCATTTTTGCTAAATTGGTCATAGCCTCAGATTGGATTGGATGATGCGCTGAGCCAATCTTCTCATGACTTTCTCAGGCTCCTCAACTCTAGAGGAGAATACATTTTTAACCAAGAGGGCAGGTATTCCTGGTTCCCGCCCATACAAGACACAGAATGGGGACATTTTCAAGATCTGGTGATAACTAATCCGGTAGGTCATAAGGGCACTGGGTAAGGATTGATCCCAGTGAAGTGGATCAGAAGAGACCATTTTTCATAAGATGAGTACTAAGGTTCCATTGCTAGATGGATTGTATGGAGCTGAGAAAAGTTGTTGAGCTCCCATGGATGTGGCCAGGATTTTTACTACTCTGGAGGTGAAATTCTTACCATTGTCGCAGAGTAGTACTTGAGGACAGCCATGTCAAGAGAAAATATTCTGATGTAAAAAGGTGGCTGTGGCCTTGGCCGTTTGGGCAGGGAGAGCCACGGCTTCAACCCACTTAGTGAAGTGGTCAATGGCTACAAGGATAAATCAGTTTCCACTAGTAGTCTGAGGGAGGGGACCTACTACATCCAGACTGATGGTGTGGAACGGTTGTTGAGGAGTAGTTGGTTGATACTGATATCTAATCTTGAAACCAGATTGCCTCTTACACGTAAGGAAGGCTTTTCAAGACGTCAACAATAGATTCCATAATTTCATCCCAATAAAACCGATCCTTAATCCACTCATAAGTTTTCTTTGCCCCTCCATGACCTATAGTGGAGTGAGCTTCTAGGATAGCAGGATCGTGTTCTAAGGGCCAAAGATAAGGCAGCCATTTTGCCCCTACCTGCTTATATAACATCCCGTTCTCCACTTTGGTGTTATGGGAGTGCCAGTCTAGCATTTGCTGTACAGGTTCATCTTCATCCTCCCAGTCATTTGGGGTCATTAAGAGGTCGTGTAACCTCTCCGCCTCACTATTATCCAAGTGAAGGACTGGTAGCTGAGTAAACCCATCAGCATTCATGTGACAGGTCCCTGCAGGGTGTTCAATCTTCATGTCGTAATGCTGGAGCTTTAGAGCCCAGTGAGCTAACCGGCCAGTAGGATCATTCATATTCTGTAACCACTTCAACAAAGAGTTGTCTGTAACTACAAAGAAGGTGGTCCCATATAGGAAAAGCGGTAGTGCTTTACAGCTAACAAAATGGTAAGGCACTCCTTCTCTGTAACGCTGTAGTTGCGTTCTGCTTTTGAAAGAATTTTACTGAAATAGGAGACCAGATGATCAACACCATTTTCATCCAATTGGGCTAAGATAGCCCCAATGGCATATACCTGAGGCGTCAGTAAACAAGAAAAATGGTTTGTTATATTCAGGATGCCTCAGGATAGGGCGTAGTTGTAAAAGCTGTTTCAACGTCTCAAAAGCAGCCTTTTGTTCGGCACCCCAATATAAAAGGGGTGTTCTTAGTCAATAGGCGAACGAGGGGTTAACTGAGCTGGGCGAACTTGGGGATAAACTGAAGGTAATACCACATCATCCTTAGAAATACCTGATTATCCCATAGATTTTTAGGGGAGGCATTTTTGAAATCGCTTCAACTTTATCTTGTATGGGTTGAATTCCCTCTCAAGAAATGGAGTGTCCAAGGAAATCCAATTTCTTTGGAAGAAGGTACACTTTGAGGGCTTCAACTTAATATTTGATTTGCGTAACTGTTGAAACACCTCCTTCAGGTGATCAAGATGTTCGTTGAAAGTCCTTGAGAACACTGTGATGTTGTCAAGATAAATGATGACACAAATTAACTTCAGGTCCTGCAAAATGTGGTCCATCATACGCTGAAAAGATGCAGGTGCGTTACACAACCCTTGAGGTAATTGGATTGGTTGGAAGAGACCCTCACTACAAATGAGAGCACATTTCTCCTGTTCTTCAGGGGAAAGGTTCATTTTCCAGTGCCGCTGGCCAAGTCCATGGTGGATAAGAAGTTAGAGCCAGAGAGTTGGGCCAGGGCGTCATCAATGCGGGGGATAGGATACTATCCTTTTTTGTGAGGTTATTTAACTTGAGGTAGTACATGACTATCCTATGACCTCCATTTTTCTTTTTAATTCAACAGGGGGGAAGACCAAGGGCTTTGCGAAGGAACTAGTAATCCCGCGTCTAGTAACTGCTGGAGCTCCGTCATCATCTGCTGTTCTTTTACCTTCAACTTATGGTAAGGCTTGGACAGAATAAGTCGGGCATCACCCACATCGATGGAGTGGCTCCAGCCCTTCATATGGTCATAGTCAGAATTCAATTTGGAGAATATGTCACTATATTCGTCTAGTAAGGTATGGACTTTTTCATACTCATTTGGTAACAGCTTATCTGAAATATGAACATTGGGTAAGGTACACACCAGGTTCTCCATGGTTAAGCCCAAATCCGCCATAGAGCCAATGGAGTGGATACTTTCAATGTCCTCCACTGGCACTAAGAAGCCTCTGCCAATCTACTGGTGTTTTCATATGATCATGTCTTTACTGGTGAGGTTTCCCAGCAGAATGGTAATAGGCCTTTGGTAGGATGGGTCTAGTATCCCAGGCAATACATGAGTCTACAAGGGGATAACGCCCTCAATACTGACGAGGTGCAACAAGCAATGGTGTGGGGTTTGGAGCGTGATTTTAGTGTCAACCACTCTTTATTCACCAGGATTAATCAATACCTTTTCTGCATCATAGAAAGGGATACCGTCCCTAGCATCCACTGAATCAGGTAATTTCTTTGTGTTGCGCCCAGAAGTGGAATTAGGCAAAGTTATAGATGAAAAGGGGTATTTAACCAGGCAAGAGTATTCGTGCTTGCTGGGTTCTTTATTGGATAAGACTAAAGAGACTTAATAGTTGAGTAACGAGAGGAAACCTTGATTCATTTTTATTATTCCCTCATACTCAATCATAAATTGGGTGCCAATGAGCATATCATATGTGTTGTTTTCCAAAGCCACAGCAGGGGCTGATAAGATAAGCTTCCCAACGAATGGGAATGGAAGAGTATGCCCCAATAGCATGGGTATTGTTGGGGCCTGTGGCGCCAAATCCTTGCGTGTACTCCAAGTCAGGCGCTAGCTTTATCTTCTTGATAAGCTTAGTGGAGACAACGTTAACTGGGGAGCCAGTGTCCAGGATGGCCATTATTCAGACTTTTTGAATGACCACTTCAAACTTAGTGAGTGTTCCTCCAAAGTTAGGTGACAAAGCTAAGACCTCCTTGAGCCGGAAGGTGGAGGTTAGTTTCCAAGCAGTCTCAGGGTATTTATCCAAGAAGGATTTCATGGGATGGACCCGCTGAAGAGGTCAAATCAAGCCAGCTAAGAATTGATCGCCATCGCTGGCAGTGCCAATAACTTTTGGACAACCTAGAATTTGGCTGAGGTACGTTTCCTCAGGTATAGTAAAATTGTCTACTCCTCCAGTAGAAATGATCAGGAATATCTACTTCCACAGGGGCTCCTAATATATAGTAACCAACTTCATTGTAACCCCCCTCAGATTCCTCCCCAATGGTATTCTCAATAACTGGTAAGGCCGCGATGGAGGTAGGGGAGACAGCCAAAGGAGATTAGATAGCCTTAGGGCTCGCATTTACCAGCTTAGCTGGAGGGGAAGCCACAGCGGCTTTAGTGAGCTTTTGTTGGAGTATGGTATTAACTACCTTACGGGTCTCTGATTCATAGGAGGGAGTGATATCTTATTTTGTCGCACTGAGAAATCAGGTTTCACTGGGGATAGTTACAGATGTGCTCACCCCCAACTGATCTACAGGAGAAACTTCATCCATTGTTAGAACTGAAGATTCCACCTCAGCTTCATATATTCTTGCACATCAATGCAAATTAGCAACTTCTAACAGAGCCTCCTTTATGTCGCGGATGTTTTTGAAGTAACGTTTCACTGAAATGATATGTCTGGCTAGAGAGGGTTGAGAAGCTAACCCAGTTAACATGACAGCAATAGCATCATCCAGAGTTAGCATGTTAGATGTTGACAAGCTTTGAGCAACGAGGTAAAATCGCTCAGCAAAAGCAGCAGTTGTTTCTCCCTCATACATGCTTAGGCGCATAAAGGCCTGTTTATCCCTGTTAAGACTCTGCTTTGAACCAAATTCAGCTAAGAGAACCTCTTTCACCTCTGCCCAGGTATGCAGATTGTCCCTGTATGGGACTATCATTTCTTGTTCTAGACGACTTAAGCAAGGGAGGATGGCTTTAATATTTTGCTTATCCAAAGCGTCTTGCATTACTGATAATAGACATACAAAAACGAAGCTATGCTCCCTTCACTGGGGGTGAACTTTTATCTAAGAGGGAGTTTGCAAGTGCGCTGCTCAAGCTCCTTAAGGCGGGACAAAGCGCTTGCTAGTTGCTTTTCAAGAGCAACAATTCTTGGTGTACAGGGATCCCCTGTAGTGAGCACCATTTTGTAGTAATCCAGCTTATTTTTGCTCGCTGGTGCTTACTGCCAATGAATTCCACAAATTTTTGTAATAATATATTTAAACACTAATAAATAAACTGGGTTTTTAAGAGTTTTCTTATTAGTGTGGGAAAAGAAAGAAAACGATCCCCTCAATATCCAATCAATCCATATATTCTAAGTGTATTGAGGGTTAGAGGGATTCAATAATAAGCTTGGAATGGCTTGTTGCAGTCCAAATAAGGAAATATGTGCATTCTGCCTATTGAAGCTCAGAATACTCGCTTCACTTTGGCTGAATGATGGATGGGGAATTAACTGTTAGCAAAATTTACCTGTGAGGTAACAATTTAAAGAATTTCAGCCAATCCCCATCTGAGATAATTATTTTACCTTGGAGGACCCCTACCACGCCTATAAAAGGGGGTGGCCCCCACTTAGGTGCTTGAAGGGACCTGGTTGTGGCTGGGGGAGTACCATCTGATGGACGCCCAGAGGTCTGCCACGTGGTCAGAGTAATCTGACTGCTCGATTTTATGGTTAGTGCTCATGTAGCATTTGAAATCATGTTACCCCAAATTGCAGGGTTCCACCGAGAATTGATCAGGGCCTTTTGGTCGATGTTATTATTATTATTATCAAAATTGTTCTTAGGATCATTGCAAACTTGTAAATGGCTGACATTTCCCCTTTTCAGCTGATTTTGACACAAAACATTCTTCTTTTGCAGCTGAGAGGGCAAATGTCCAACAGAGGCCATGCACCTATTAGGATGAGGCGATTTGGCGTTCCTGAGTTAGTAATGAAGTAGTCAGGGAAGAGTTTAACAATTTACTGAAGAGCGGAATGTTTGTGCCCACAAAAAGCCATGGGCCAGCCTGGTTTTAACCATGAAGTAATAATATGGAAGTAGCTGCATTGTAATTGATTATTGTTGCCTCAACGCCATTACAAATAAGGATTTATACCTGTTGACCTGAATTGATGATGCTTTGGACTGTCTGGGAGGGGTGAAGTACTTTACTTTGATGTATCTTATCTCCAGATACTGTAACGGTCAGGTTAAACCAATCATTACATTTTTACTTGAGATTCGGAAATCTGAATCTTGAGTTGAATCACTTTTTGGGTTTTTTGAGGTTTATGCAGGAAAAATTCTGAACTGAGTTCAGAATCGCATGGGCTCGACCTTTTAAGGTCGCCCTTCTGGGGAGCCCCTCCTGCACTGTTCTTTAGGCCCCTAAGATCCTAAGAATAGTGTGGGAGGGGCACAGCCCAGTGCTGGACCCCGCATAAACCTCAAAAAACCCAAAAAGTGATTTGACTCAAGATTTGGATTTCCAAATCTTGAGTCAAAATGTAATGATCAGTTTAACCCAACTGTTACATCACCCCCACCCTAAGAATGAGCCCCCCAAAAGAGGGTGCCCCATAGCAGGAGGCAGCCACCATGAGGGCTTCCTCAGTAATGTGGAGCCCGAAATGGACTGCAAAACCAGTCCACCCAGAGAGGGGAAACCCACCCAATGCATGGCTGGGCAGTTATCCCCCCAGAGTGGGCTAACCGTGGGGTGAGGGCCCTGCTGGGCCAGGTCCCTCGGTGCCAGCCAGATCCCTGGTGAGGGGGAAGCCCCACTGGGATTTTGGACCAACAATCGCTTCAGGTCCAGGGTTGGCCATCAGTCACTGGCTCCCCCCAGTGCTGGTTACTTGACAACCGGGACCTGATGCAACCACTGAGGTTGGGCCAAACTGGGGATCTGGTGGCGTGCTAATCAGCACAGAGAGTTCAGAATAATGTAACAAATTGAAAACATCCCAGTTTTTCGATCACCATCTTGCCTTGGTGATGGGCGCCAAATGTTTGTCTGATATGAGGTTCCCTCAAGGTAAGTGCTTTGATTTGTCATATTCACCAATTCAACTTTGGATTTTGGGAAACTCAAAAAGTGAGAAAAGATGACACAGGTAAGCGAGGATCCAACCCTGAAATTAGCCTTGTTTTATTTATTATCAAAAATAAACATGTGGACAAATTCTATCCTGATGACTTAGAGCACCACAAATGAGACATAAAAAACCAGGGTATTTGGCGGAATCAAGGTTCTTGACGCCAAATCCCATTATTTTGTTGAGGATACAAAATTTATCTCTCCGCAGGATACCAGGTAAGACAAGGCAAGGGTGGCCCTGAGGCCACCAGAGAGTCCCACGTGAGAGCAGGAAACGAGGAAAAATTCTGAACTGAGTTCAGAATCGCATGGGCTCAACCTTTTAAGGTCGCCCTTCCGGGGAGCCCCTCCTGCACTGTTCTTTAGGCCCCTAAGAGCCTAAGAATAGTGCGGGAGGGGCACAGCCCAGTGCTGGACCCTGCATAAATTTCAAAAAACCCAAAAAGTGATTTGACTCAAGATTTGGAAATCTGAATCTCAAGTTGAAATGTAATGATCAGTTTAACCCAACTGTTACACATTCATGACACCAAGTTTCAAGTAGTAACATCACAACTTATTACGCAGGCTCTACAACCTAAAGGAGTCTGAGGGACATTTAGCCCAATGAGCTCTGAAATTACAGGCTTATGACTACAAAATTATTCATAGAGCTGGATCAGCCCACAAGAATGTGGATAACCATTGTGACTTCTGATTGTGGCCATCCTGAGAAATTTGGACAATGAGCTCTATAAAAAATGATTAATCAAAAGTATGAGGATGAGCCGCCTGAAGTAAAGAAGTGTATTGAGAAAGCATTAATGGACACTTTATATTAAGATGGAGTCTTATATAAACTCAAGCCCAATTGAAAGCAAAGAATTTTCCTGAAGCCTTCTGAATGCGAGATATTATTGCCCAGGCCCCCAAATCTATCAAACACGACTGATTGGCTAAGACGCTTGCTTAATTCAATACAATTACTACTAGGATTCCATACAGTTTAATATCTAAAATGTAATCAAAATATGACAATCCGCCTGATAGCAAAGCCTATGAAGTCCATGTGAAACATTAATTAATCAAAACCGGCTGGGAGTGGCATACTTTATCATTTGATGTTGTTGGCGCTTTACCTATGAGTAGCCTGGGCAACAAATACATCATTGTTGCTATGATCATCTGATGAAATGAGTAGAAGCAAAAGCAATACAAGATGTTGGGGCCTTGATAACTGCCAAGTTCATCATGGATTGTATTATCTACAAGCACGGATGTCCTTATAAGATTCTGACAGACAACAGAACTGATTATACTCCACAGATGGTGCAACGCTTGAATGAGTTGATGTCAATCAAAGGAGAGTTGTCAACACCATAGTACCCTGAGACTAATGGTATGGTATAACGAGTGGATGACACCCTAGTTGGCATATTGCACAAAAATGCAGCTGCGGCGCCATCACAATGGGCTACCTTTATTATCGTTACAGTGTTTGTGTACAATATTGGACATCAGAGCAGCACCAGGCACTCTCCATTTTGGTTTTTGTATGATAGACAGCCAGATCTACCCCCGTTATTATATTCAGCGTTTAATTCAACTAAGGCAGTTAAACCTACAGGTTATGTTGAAAAACTGGCGAAGATCTTAATCAAGTTGCAGTCTGAGGCTTATCAGAACGTAATTAGCTGTAAAACAAGTCAGAAGAGTTATATGACCTACTCAAGGTGGTGTGACTAAGTTCCAGGAAGGATACTTGGTAGTATACTGTGACACTCATATGCATGCTGCGCACACAAGTTGGCCTTTCTTTAAAAATTCCTTTCATTTTATTGGAGAAATTATCTGAAGATATATACATCTTCAAGAATCAAGCCAGTTGGATTGTAATTCATGTTCACCATAAATTCCCTTATCCATACCTTAAGGAATATCGAGGAAAAAAGAATTAAAAAATAACTATATAAAAAAAGAAAAAGTTAAAAATTGTAAACGTAGAAAACATTGACAATCAAAAATAAAGTTTGATTCATATTTTTGGAAGCTCTGTTGTTGTTTAAGCTAAGTGCTCTTTTTTGTGTGGGGTAGTAGAGTGGGATTGCATGAGTGTAGCCTGAATAATAGTGACTGGGGGAGAAAGCTGCATAATAAAAATACAATTGGCAAGAAAGCTTTCAAGACAAGGAACAACCAAGGAAGAACCACTTTTGTTTTAAACATGTGCCAGCGAGCTTCATCTAACTCTCTGTGTGTGTTAGGTACAGTCTCTGGAAAAAAGGCTGCTGGCAGAAACAAACACATGCGCTAAGTAGAGCCATCTGGTGAATATACCTGTCAGGAAGCCCTTTTACAGACTTTTGCAATGAGCGAGATCATTCAAAAGGATATGATAATCTTTCAAATCATGATTCTTGAGGCACAACAAACGTGTAATTAAGTGTGAATGTCGTTGGAGCACACCAGAGCAGAGTAGCAGAGTGAACAAAGATTAGAGACTAGTTGGCTTTAAACAGATCGAATGGAGCAACCCTGGGTTCAGATGCAAGTTCAGAAGCCTTTAGGCTTCCATGAGTTTAGACATTAGATCAATAGAAAAACCTAAAGTAGCTACACATCCTGTAATAAGGGAAAAAATAAGGCTATAGGTATAAAGATTTGAAGCGGTGAAAAAGGAAAGTCAGGAAGAAGATCATTATCTGATGGGAATTGATACTGAATAAAAATTCCTTGTTTTAGGATGCCATGGGGCCACAGAAAAGTTAATAAGACTGTTGAAGGTGGATTGTGTTTGATCCATTGGGAAGTTTGCTGGAAGAAACTCAAAACTAAGGGGACTGACTCAGGTTCAATAAGTTCCATTGGAGTCATGGCTTGAAAGATAGACCTCTAATAACCATTGAGGTATAACTAGTTGAAGCAACCTGAGAAAGTGAAAACAGGATGCCTGAATTGACCATAGTGCGCCGCATGGAAGAACTGAGCCTTAGAAGACACATCTATCCTTGGAAGAAAGGCTACTGAGGTAACAATCATTTTATGATGATTGCAAGAAATTGGACATTGTGATAAAAATAGAAAGATACCCTCTGCTTATATACAGTCAAGGCGGGGGAAATGTTTAATGGTTTGCTGAAAATGAATTGTTAGTAGATTGGGTATCAGTAATAATAATTTCGGAGTACATTTAATTCATTATATCTTATGCTTAACATATCAACGGTTAAGGACAAAAAGATAAGTGCAAAAGAAACATAAGTTTTGCGGCCTAGCAATTCCACTTAATTATATTCAACTTGTTGAACTGGGATTGAGGGGCTTTGTGGTCATGTCAAGATCATTTTATAATGTCAATTGAGTTACAAGAGAATTAATTAATAACAAATATATCTCCTTGTATGCTACCATTGCTCAAGAGGAGCAATGGTTTAGCTTTTTTAAGACTATTCAAAGAAAAACACTGTCTTGAAGTAATTGTGTTAGTGAGATACTGACCATGGGGCTGAGCTGGGTTACAGCATAACGCCTAATGTATTAAAGACCCTCTAAAAACATTTTACACAAATTGGTGGTTAAGTGGTGGTGCATGTTGTGGTCATGGGTGAAATGTTGTGAACATTGAACCTAAATAATTCTTCTTAAATTTATACAATAGAACACAATTTTTTGCACAATAAATCTTTTGGTAGTTTAATATACAAGCTTTTTGTATCAAATACTTTTCAGTCATATTAAGTAGTTGAATTATTCATGATCTGGAAGATCAGGGAAGGAAACCATTGTACAAGTAAACGACAGGAGAATACAGCCTTAAAGTCAAAACTTTAAGGAGTTTATATTCTAATAACTATCATATGGTATATTGTCCTCATACAATAGGCGCTTGTAACTCCAACAATATATCTAAACAAAGTATCAGACCATTCAAAGTAGGCCAAAACTTCAACAATCCCTCATGCTTCTTAGCGGCTCCATAGCCACAATTGCTTATACCTTCCCATGTTGAGTCTTGATTCCTCTATGGCTGATCTCATGCCAAAGGAACTATAACTGTCTATTGAGAAAGGTTAGCTTGCTCCGTTTTTTAAGATTGGATGCTCACAGTTGTGTAAAGAACTCTTGGACTTCTGTATATG
Source organism: Massospora cicadina (assembly GCA_022478985.1). Lineage (NCBI taxonomy): Eukaryota > Fungi > Entomophthoromycota > Entomophthoromycetes > Entomophthorales > Entomophthoraceae > Massospora > Massospora cicadina. The sequence goes on along the minus strand of JAKSZP010001441.1, from coordinate 135,431 downwards.
ATCTTGAAATTGGCTGAATATGGTGATGTTGTTGAGATATATCAACATGCTAGACAACTTGAGATTTTTAAAATGAGATCCAACACGCTGGAAGGTAGCAGGGCGGTGCAGAGTCAATGTGACATCAAAGTGGGCTTGAACAACCCCTGACTACTAATTAAGGTGCACTTCTCCTGATCTTTTGGCGAGGGCTCCATCTTCCAATAGTCGCTGGCCAGATCCATCAACAAAAAGTTCCTTATGCCACCCAGGAGTTTCAAAGTCTCGTCATTGTGTGTATGTGGGTAAGAGTCCACTTAGTTATCTCATTCAAATGGTGTTTAGTCATGACTACTCAATGGGTTTTATTCTTCTTGCATACAAGGAATAAAGGAGAGGCCAGGGACTCTTTGACGGTTTGTTTAGCCCTGCTTCAGCTAGTTGGTTCAGCTCTTGAGCAATAACAAAGACCTCTGTCTTTGAGCGGTGGCAGAGTATGGATTTGAACGATATAGCAGAACTGGTATCCATCTTGTGGACTCGCCCTTGCAGAGGCCTGTTAAAAATTGGGAGTTGACTACTCTTCTCTTATGTACCAAATGTTACAATACTTGGTTCTTAAACAATTGAAAGCTCCCAACTGTTAACTGCACAGGTTCTATATGTGCACAATTCGCGTTGTCTGATAGTAGTTGATAGCTGACTAATATAAGTATGAAGACTATTATCCATAGTTGAATAGATAACCCGTTATAGTCCAACTCTATACCTGTACTTCTCCACAAAATACTCTTGATGTCAACAGTAGGGACTTCTTCCCTTATCCGCCTAACTTGATCCACTCTCAGATCCAAAAGTTTATGGCCTTTTTGTCTTGTCATAGGGAGTCTGCACCAATTCCCATCTAAGTTCAGCTTCTCTTCTAAGGATCCTTGATCCTTACTCTTTATACAACAAAAGAGTCCCTAATTATTGTAAACAACAATAATTTCCTGAAGATGAATAGAACTAAAACAATAATGAATTCTACTAAAAAACTTGACTCTTTTTCCATGTGCTCATTAATGTGAATCATCAGGGAATTTATAGAGGGATTTTGGTGCCCAACCCTCAGTTAAGCACCTCAGCCATGAAACAGCAGCCGTTGCCATTGAACTTCCCTTAGATATCTCACCAGCGATGGTCTTCTCCATCTGGTTAGGATTCCTTTGTTGGACATCCTTGAGACCTAACATGGACAGAGTCAGAAAACGTGTCCCTAACGTTTTTCACTTAATCCCAGGAAACCAACCATATTTGGCGAGTGAAGCCTTAGGTAATGGAATTGTTACCTATTATGGCAGGTCACAAACCAACTGGTTAATTTTCTAGTTTCAGGCGGAATAATTTGCCTTGCAACTTTCTCATTAAATTCCTAATTGGTCGGTGATAAAACCTGACTGATCCAAATTGATACACCTGATAGTTATCAATGATCAACTATCAGATGCCCTTCATTCCATTGGCAACTCTGCCCGATGAGATCTTAATCATTCACCCAGATAAAACCCTGATGGATCCAAACCTTGAAAATTATCTAAAATCCCCCAAACATTATTAACCCAAAATTGGGTAACTAGTATCCAATTCACCCACCATTGGGAATTATCCCTAGTAAAGCACAGGTAATCTAGGAGGCTGGAAATGTGTGAAAAAAATCCCAACAATGCCATAGTTGTTAATTCTGCTATTAAATATGACACTGAGCTCAAAACATCTCACTAAGCTCATCTGCTGTTTAGGGTCACATCCCCTAAACCTTAGCTCATCAAAATCCCTATGGCATATACAGATCCAATGTCATGCAATTGTTAATTAAGCCATTGCTATGTACTGTCCTTTTTCAACTCTAATAATTTTAGTTGAGATATTTCTCAAGATAAATATTATTGGAATTTCGTTAGAAATTTCGATATTCAGGCGCTACAAAGGCAACAAAATTATTAGTTTCGTGGCTCTAGTGAAGATAGAAACAGGACAACGAAGTTATCAGTTCTGTTGCAATAATAGATTCCAATCGAAAATACAGGTTTCTTGTTATTAGTAGACCAACTTTGAGCTATGAAGGACAAAAATAGTGGTACTTTATTAGTTAGAAATAAGGGATATTTATAGGATTAGATTTGGTAGTTCTTCATGACAATTTTCATGCTCTAACCGAGGTAAGTTCTTTCCTAATAGATGATTGATATTGCTGATTATTATTACTATACTTGTAATGGTCAGATCTGATAAGGTTCTTATTAGATGAGATAGACCTTCTTGTGGGATGTTTTGCCACTTCAGATTGCTTAGCCTCATCCTTCAGAGGAGGTTGAAAACTCTGAAGGGTTGATAGTTGGTCTATCCGAGAATCAGATATCTCTGATGGGGTTATTATGATCTCATTAGACCAAGACACCAAATCTTGATCTTGATTATTTTTGGTCATCATAGTTGAATCCCCAACAATGCCCCCCTCAAGTTCTTGCCTAGTGGGCACATACTTACCAAGTTACCTACTATGAACTCTACTGATAAAAGTACCAGTATTAATAGCTGCACGGCTCCATCTTCAGTTTAGGTTTGGGTCTAAGTGGCATCACATGGATATAGGAATAAGGGTTATTAGTAGAGGTTGGGTGCACCACACCATTAGGAATCTCCATCAACGCCTCTTTGATGTCCAGAATAGATCTGAAATTTCTTTTAATGATTTTAAATGTAGTATTAACTGAGTATGAGAAGTAAACGCACTCATCACAGCCAAAATGGCATCATCTATGGTAATACAATTGCAAGTAGCAAGAGTATGGGTCTCATGATAGAATCACTTAGCAAAATGTTGAATTGACTCTCCTCGCTTGATTTGGATGCTCATAAAGGCTTGCTTTTGGTTAGATAGGATTTGATCACTCCTAAATTCCTTAATAAGGGCGATTCTTACTTGAGCCCATATATTGCAAACCTTAAGGTGAGGAACCATTATTTCTTGAGCAAACTGGCTTCAACAAGAATTAATATGTCAAACTTTATGTTGATCCGTCGCCCCATCCATTGCTCGCTCATAGACAAATAAAAAAGAATGAATGCTACCTTCACCCGGTTCAAAATTATCCTTAAAGGTAGGTTTGAAAGCGGTGGGTTCATTGCTTAAGACATGTACTCCCAATACTATGACCAGATCAGCTTCAGAGGGTTTAGACTCAGGTATATGGGCTTGAGTGGGAATTTGTCAACTTGTTGTCTTAAATGGTTGAGATCATCCTCTATATTTTTGAACCCATTGTGTAAGATGGTCATTTGTAGGCGGTTGATTTAAGGTAGAAATTGCAGCGAGCATATCTTCAGTTTATTCTTTAGTACTCTGTATTTATCAGTTAACTGATTAATGGATGCTGTTAACAATGCAAACTGGGTTTCTTACGTAGTTTGTTTAGCATCACAGACAATGAGCATTATCAACGCCATCCAATAAGTTGGATTAAGAATAATTTGGGGTGGTCAGAAGGTCTTCTAGAGATAAGAAACATCCTTGAGCTATGGCTTGGATTTGGGTTTCTAACGCCTGCACTCTTGATACTAGTAGACTCAAAGGTTCAGAATCGTGAATTGAAAGCGTTGAGACAGGGGGACCAGGAGTTCCGGGGGTTCTTGCGAGCCATCACAACCTGCAGGCCCAGATGGGCCTTGTTGACCCGCAGGGCCTTGAGGACCTCGTTCACAGGGGGTCCCAGGGTCACCAAAGGAGAACCAGGTGGTCCCAGAGGTCCAGGAGGACCAGCAGGATTGGGTCCACCTTCTCTAATATTATCCACAATTTGGACAAGTTGTTGAAGTATCCCGTCAAGTTTAACAAAGTGTTCCTCATGTTGGGCCCACAATTGTCCCAGTTGTTTAGTAATCTCATCTTCAAGGGTAGTGATTTGGTGGTGAATAGGATTAGCGACATCACTAACCTGTTGAGATACTTCTTAATCGATGTAATACACAACTCCATTGTCAATTCTCACCATATGGTTATGTATAGCATTAACTTCCCTTCTATTATCAAGTATGGCTTCCCAATTATCCCAACCAAAGTTAGGAGCTATCTCATAGAAAGAGGATAACTGAGAATGAAATTGTTATGACAGGGTCAACTGGCGTTGGATCTCAAAATGATGAAGCCCCAAAATCTGGAGTATGTGATTAATGGCGGGATGTATGTACTGATGGAGGTACTGCTCTGTTCTAGCCAAACCAACTTCGGTATGTTGTAAAACTGCTCTGTTGTATAAGTCCATCATATTAGCTGCAACCTTAGATGCTTGGTCTCAGTTAGGATGGGCACCAAGCTGGATCACCCCCTTATTAAGCCTTTGACCATTTCTTCTACATCTGCAGATTAAATTTGATAATTATCTTGGTCAGGGCCCTCAATGGCCAAGTCCATAGAAGCTCAAAATTGAAGATTACTGATATTAGCGGAAGGTATCTCCTGCCTGTTGGAGTGTACCCATCAGGTGATACTCAATGATTCCTCGGAAGAGGGGCTTTCTTCACTAGACATATTCATCGTCATGAAATTATGTTTTCACCAGGTAGCCTTGGAAGCAGACCTGGCAGGGAGCACCAGTATTGTAATTTCATTAAAAATTTTGATATTTAGGTGCTATGAATGCTATGAAATTATTAGTTTTGTGGCTCTAGCAAAGATAGAAACAGGGCAACAAAGCTATTATTTCCGTTGCAATAATAGATTCCAATTAAAAATACAGAATTCTGTTATGAATAGATTAAAATTGAGTACATGAGACAAAAATAGTGGTGCTTTATTAGTTAGAAATAAGATATTTATAGGGGTAGATTTGGTAGTTCTTCATGAGGATTTTTGTTTTTCAACCGAGGTAAGATCTTTCCTAATAGATGACTGATATTGCTGATTATTACTATACTTGTTATGGTCAAGTCTAATAAGGTTCTTATTAGATGAGATCGACCTTCTTGTGGTTTATTTTCCCCTTCAGATTGCTTAGCCTCATCCTTCAGAGGAGGATGATAACTCTGGAGGGAGGATCGTCAGTCTATCTGATAATAAAATCTCTGATGGGGTTTTTACAATCTCATTAGACCAAGACACCAAATCTTAATCTTAATTATTTTTGGTCATCACAGTTAAATCCCCAACAAATATCAACTTCCAAACTAGTTTGTGTCATAGAACCCTGGTAAACTCTAAGTTCTTGTTTATGGATTACATTATGATTTTAGACCTACAAGATGGTATCTGGAAGTATCTTCACACTAATTAACAAAGTAATCTGACGTTGATCCCCTTGTCAAATCTCCATAGTCTCACTAGAGCTCATCAGAAGCCCTTCTTCTGGCTAACAGTATATGTAAATAATTCACACCCTCTTTGTAAGGATGTAGTGGATGGGGTAAATGGATTGATCTGTTCCACCAAGTATGTCTATTATTTCCACAGTTTAGTTTCTTCATCCTAAAATACCAGCAGAAGTTGGTAAAGTGAGATGCTCACAGTGCTGTATGTAAAGTCAATTTTTGCTCCAAACTTCAGGAGAAATTGGATCACAATTAATAATTTGTAGTAGTCATTGTTAGAACCACTGTTGGTGCTGTTAGGACCATGATCCCATAACATAAGGGTATGGCTGAATATTCTCCTAGAGTGCTGGTAACATCTGGTGTCAATTTCTGGCTGTTGACCTAAAAATAAACCCTTAATGAACCATCAATTCTAGCTGATTGCCTAACAACAACTCAGTAATTATTCCTGATAACTGTGCATGAAATATGAATTTATTATCAAGAAATTGCCCTGGGATTAATAACTAAATCTTCTCAGAAAATCCCGTGGGCTTATAACAACTATAAGATTGCCATCATATTATTGCAATCAGTTTTCTATCCTAGGTAAAATTTTTATGTCAATGCTTGAAATCGGCATTATAGCACTAGCACTTGAACAGCCTAAATGGGAGTACTATGGCTATAGAGAGGTCTGCTGACGTCCTGATTTGGGTATGTCATTATCCAGAAATTGATGCCAATTTTCCCAGTAGTCATATTTTGTCATCTGTACGATGAAACTCAAATTAAGCTGACCTTAGGACTATTTTACATACCTTAGTTGCTTTTTTGTACCTGAAACCTTACCAATTTTGAGAATATTTTACCAATAGTCTTATTAAAAGGTCATGGTTGTATCAGTTCATGTGCCGAAAAGAGGTGGAAAATAATATCTGAGGAAATTTTACATGCTCAAAATATGGCCAGGAGATGTCATAGAGCTATAAATACCGATGTCTAACCTGATAAAAAGATCCATAAATAATCAGATTAAAATCACTTTTCCAATGAAATATATATTTTTCAATTCTCTTTATCTGGTTTTTTATCAAAGCAGTTCATTAAGATTGTCAAAAAACTGTTAAGAAAGAAATAACCAGCTTGTATCTTTGCTTGCGGTGAGAGAAACTCCAAAATTTATAGGAAAAAGTAGCCCAAGAAGACCATGAGAGCTGTTTAATTTAAGATAAGCCTAATGAGCATCCAATCATTCAATCTACCATAAGATAATGACGAAAAACTAATAGATCTTTTGGCTGATTTCTTCCTGATTTATTAAGTAGGATTTTATTAAACAAGGGAGCGATCCTTCATATATTAACAAGTGGTGATCACTCTGACTCAGTAATACACTCTTAACTGGAACCACCAAAACAAATGTTTTAGATTAATACACAGGACATACAGTATATCCGCGGTCATGGGAGGGGAGGGATATAGATAACTCTCTCAAGTTAGGCAGAGAGTTATTTAATATGGACCCTTACGCCTAATAATATATTAATAATTCTCTTCCTTCAACACAAAATGATTCTCATTCAAAAGGGAGTAAAGTTTTCAGTAAGTTGGTACCAAATTATCAATATAAATTTGATGAACCAGAAGAAACCCCATATAATGGTGGAAGATCAACTGGTATAAAGTCCTTATCTCAGATTATGGCAATTTCACCTATTCCTATTCAAGGCACACACAAGATCCAATTTTGCTTAATTGTCCTATGCGCCATTCTAATGAAAGAAAAGTTAACGCTTTGACCACTGTTAAATTAGGCCAAGAGGAAATTGAACAAACTATAAATGCACCTATAATTGTGCAGGATCTGCTGGAGTCACATAGGAAAATCATATTAATGTGCAAACTTACAAAATCGGCCATAATGATTAAGAGTCATCAGACAATCGCTTTTTTACATTTGTTTCCTAACACAAAAATTAACTCATTTCACAAGTTTGAACTCTTAATGAAATAGGGCTTCCTGACAAGGACCTAATTACATTACCAAAGTTGTCATATTCTGATTTCACACAGCTTGGAGAACCGCTTTTTCAACTACTCAATGATAAGGTCCCATTTGAGTGGAATCTGGCCTGCTAAGAAGCATTTGATCAGCTTCAATTGACACTACTGATGGCCCCTGTCCTAGAATATCCAAACTTTGACCGCGAATTTTTTGTCCAGACTGATGCATCACTCACAGCAGTTAGAGCTGTATTATCTCAAATAGAGGATACGGCAGAGAACATCCTGTTAGCTTTGATTGCTAGACCTTAAACGTTCACAAGAGAAACCATAATGTGATGGAACTGACATGCTTGACAGTCATATATGCTCACAACCAATTTTAGGCTACCTTCATGGAACTCACTTCACAGTTGCTACCAAACATGCGTCCCTAAGATGGTTAAACAAATTGAGGGATCCTGAGGGCCGATTAGCCATAGGGCATTAAAGCTTCACGCCTATAATTACATGATTGAGCATCATGTAAGGGTAAAGCATCAGAACACTGACTGCCTATCCTGACTGCCACTATTGCTACACTTATCTTGGCTGCTCATGGGCTTAAGAAGGTGATCAGCTGAGAGAATCAAGATTATCCTGAATCAGTCCAAAAGTAATTATCTGACTTATGACAAGATACAAAAATTTTAAACGGGTCACTATACAATATCATTGAAAAGAAAAAATTATATATTCCCTCACCCATAGGGCTGAATAGACATTATAATACCTGCTCATAAGGCCATAGGGCATGGTGGATTTAAGAAGACAAAGAGAATCTGAAGTAATTTTTATTGGGTGTGTCAAGATTCTCTATTTATTGGGGAAGCCCCAACTAGGGGTCACAACTTGCCTATGGGCAAGTGCTGACTTGGGCTTCCTATTAACTTGGGTTGAGCCTGACTCAAAGTATTGGGGATTGGCCCCAATAATATAATTTGATTCAACACTGGTGACTTATTCCAAGGATGTCAAACTATTGTGTCGTGGCAAAATCCCATCTTTGCACTAGCACCCAATCAATTAGCCCTTTTGGGATTTAAGGGCTGAATTATGCTGAGGATGGTCCCAAACCCCTTTGTAACATATTATCTCAATTGAAACCCAATTCCAATATCTCTCTTGCCCTAAGCACTTGTCGCCTAGCTCATGTTACCTGCCTTTCCAAAATCCTTCCTTTAGCCTCAATGTCTTTTAAAACCTCAAGGCTTATTCTAATAAGCATATTGTTTATCTTACCTTCTAAGTTCTTTGTAGCTTTCTTAGGCCCTTAGTGCCTAATATCTCGCTGGGGGCTTCAGGGCCCTGATTTATTAATAACCCGTTTAGGAGTTACTCCCCCTCGTGGCCTGACAAGGTTTGATGCATTTTGACGTCCAGGAAACACTAGAGTGCTGTGCGGAATGTCAAGGTGAAAAGACGTTCTGAAAAAGAACATCTTATCAGCTTGTTTGACCCAATTTTACTTACCATAACACATCTATTGATGTTTGTTGGGCTTTTCCCATAAGCAATTAAAAAATAAGTACATTATTATGTCTATTGATCATTTGACTAAATGGGTGAATCTAAGGCTATTTGGGAAGCATGGGAAGCAACTACAGCTAAGATTGTCCTCAAAAACATTCTCCACAAGCAAGGGTGTATGCAGATCATCTTTACAGATGATGGATCTAATTTATCACCCCATGTCATCATCAAGATCAACCAGTTAAGGTAAGTAGGAGCCGTGCTTTTCTACACCCTATTAAACCAAAACCTATGGTACAGTTGAGCAAGCAAATGGGACGTTGGTAAATATCATTGAAATATAACTTCAAACAAACCATCTGAATGGAGTACCTACCTGGGTTTGGCAGTGTTTGCCTACAACATTCCTAACATTCAGCTACTTGGATGTTACATTTTTGGTTATTATATGAAGACAACCAGCCCTTCTTTAACTACTATATCCAGTCCTTGAAGATCCTGGCGAGACCAACTACCCTCAATATGTCAAAAAACTTGCAGGTGCTTAATCAAATTGCAAGCTAAAGCCTTCAACAACAGTTTTGCTGTGAAAAAGGCCCAACAAAAGAAGAATTTTGAGAAATTGCTAAAAACTGGCTGATTTCAAAGTAGGCTATGAATTTTTATTTTACACCACCCACAGGTTGGGCCAATTGAAAAGTTAGATTGTATCTGGGAAGTTTATTTGAAATAATTGGGAAGACATCACTTTTTTTATATGCAATCAAGGATGCTATAACTAGCCATAAATACAACCATGTCCACACAATATTTCTAATAAAGGTTCAATAAGTTGGCAAATCAAGAAAAATATAATAATAGCATTACAAAATGAAATAAAATGAAGAAAAATAAATATAATAAATATAAGTAAAAAAGAACAAAGTTATTATATAAATAATTAATCAATACCATTGTTCATTCTTGAGGAGGGGAGGGTATCTGACTCCAAAACCATCAGCAGTTATGGATGATCTCAAGGCTAGGCATCTGGCCTTATATCTATTGGCAATTTAGGACAAAAACAAAGATGAATGGTGACAATCAATGCAGGCTAATCAGGTATATTATTGCTCATGTTCAAGTCAAATGGAGAGAAATGTCAGATTCTGGTGGTTGACTCAAAAATAAACCCTTTGAAAACCATCTAATCGGGCTGATTACCCTTTCCATAACTTAGGCTAATTTCCTTTGTTAAATTTTTGGAGCTTGTGGCTCAATAAGGCACCAATTGATAGAGTTTTGATTTGTTTCCTCTTTATAAATAATACTTCTTCAGCTCCCTTGTTCAACTGCACAAGTTTCTTGTATGTGCGTTAGTCAACTAATTGATATTATAATATAATGGGCAATAGTAGTATAAGGACTACTACTCTAGTTAAGTTGATGACAAGATAGTAATTGGGTTCAAAGCCACCTGGTGCTTGTCCAAATTATGAATTTGTCTGGAATTGTAGGGGCTTCTTCCCTAAAATCTAAAATAACTTAACTTAGGATAATTCTTATGTTCGCTTCTTCAACCAATATGCATCTTCCATGAAAAAATCTGCCTGAAGAAGAGCTGCCCCACCCTTTCTCCCCCTTTGCCATGGTGGGCTAGCGGTACTCCGCTCCCTGCCTGGTTGGAGGTTTTTTTCTTTTGTTTTGTCACCTCATTTGTTGTGAGCTTTATTGCTTTGAATTGTTAATGTCCATCCCCTGGTCGGCGTGGCTAAAAAAACTTAATTTAGGTTAAGGTTCAGAGGTTCATATTCCTTCTCGTCACACAGAGTCCATGAAGATAGCAATAATATAGACATAGGATCTTTTTGTCCTTATAACAACTCTAATCATAAGAGTAAAAACAGCTTAATTATAAAAGCATTTGAACTTCCTATTCTAACTGCTTTATCATAAACAAGGAGAATTTATAGGGAATTCGGGGTACAGCTCTTTGGTTGGTGTCCCAATTAAAAATGGCGACTGAAACCAATTAAAGACCCTCCAGGGTCTGAAAATTGATAATCTTCCTCACCAAATTAATAGGGTTCATTCCCCTCTTGACTGCGATCTTTTTAAGTTGAGACAAAAAGCGTGTCCCAGCATCTTCAATCAAATCCCATTAAATTAACCTTATTTGGTAACAACCTGTTTAGTTAATGGGATTCTTACACATAAATAGAAGATTGCAAACTGAAAAAGGTCAACTAAAAAGTTGCTCTTCCACAGTCAGCATTACTCGCCAGCAACTCATAAACTTCTTAGTCAATTGGCAACTAAACTGGATTGACTCCTACAAGTCAATTAAGTTATTAATAATGAAATCAACACCCTAATCACTTGTTTAATGTTGGTAATGATCCTCAATGAAACGCTCATCAATATGGCAGATTGTGATCTGGCAGTTCAATAAATATTTGCCAAGAATATTTCTCCAAACAATAGTTATTGTATGTAAAATCAATAACTTTGACATCCACTAGTGGGATGAATCCCCTAATGGACCAGAAGATTAAACATAATTGATAAAGCTGATAATGTGGGGAAAAATCTTAACACATCTCCTGCTTGACCAGATTATCCAGTGATGAAGATTTACTGGGGTTTTACCTCTTTAATTCTGACTGAGACCGCCATCATGGTTTAAATTTGCGTGCACTTGGTACATTTCCATTCCTTGCTCAATACATCTTAGTTTAGTCCTTCTTTGTGCGTTTCTGTTCTGTGTCCTCCTTGCTGACGCCTCCACAGAGCGCAGTTCCTACAGCCACATGTAATTCCAGCCTAGTTTGGGTGTTCTTGCTGACAAAAAGAACTAGAAAGTTAGTTTTTCCCAAGTTGGGGCTATATGGCACCTTATCATTTATAAATTTTCTTGGGTGGCTTCTCTAATTCCTTGTTCCCTGTATTTCTCTAGGTTGGGCTTCATTTCTTAAGGGACTACTTCCAGAAAATCCAGCTTCAACCCATCCTAATTCTAACAATGTGGTTTTCTTCTTTCAGCGCCTTCAGACTACTTGCAGCAGACCCAGTTTCATCCCAAATTGGTACTACCAATAACATAAAGGCGCATCACCAGATGCTTTTTGATGATTGTTGTAATTTCAGCAGAATAGTTAAAGATACACCATAAGGGTTTTTGCACAGGGTTGACCCACTGAGAAAAATTGGAACGATGATATGAAGATCGTCAGTCCCTCAGAATACACTTATAATAATAAATATAACAAAAGGGAGCAATATCCCTGAAACACTTTCTTTTATTGTAAATAATCTAGCAGTTCTTTCCTAGTCCGCTTACTCTTTTCTTCTAAAACAACCTACATCTCTCTCAATCACCCATCTCGCTTATATACAGCAGCTTCAGATGATACCACTCTCATAGCTTGGACTATTCTATTCCGCTGATTCTCCTCGATTTCAGCTTGTTATTCTTGTAGCTCTTTATCACTCTAATTTTAGGTGATTTAATTTGTATTTGTCAAATGTAGACATCGCCTTATCACCTTATTCTGGATGTGATCTAATAATAGCTCATTATATCCCAATATTGCCTCATCTCAAGGTACTCAAATGATCAAACCCAATGTCATGTTTGGCGAATTCCGCCCTAGCAATTCCCATCTTATTGTCCAGTTATATCAGAATCGCAACATTACCCCCTTCTTGATGGACAATAAGGCTCTTATTGCTTATATGGTTGGAGGAACTTCGCATGCACTCAGTTAATGATTTGACCACTTGTGGGGTCCTTGATGGTATAAGCGTCAACCCCAGTTTTCTCTATAACTTTGAATGGACCAATCAAGATGTTGGCCAGCTTGTGTTTTTGACCAAACCCATGCTGGTCATGAAACAAACCATATCTTTACCTTGGAATTGAGCGAGGCTGCTACGCTGTACTTTATCAGCTGCCTGAGCCTTATCTTTTTTGCTAAACTGCATTAGTAGGCTTCAGTTTGCAGTTTGATCAGCGTGTCCGCTAAGTTAGTCAAATACCAATGAGAATCCATTCCGCTGGTATCCTCTATACAGGAATAGAGCAGTGCCGGAAGTGCAGGGCGCTGCCCATACAATAGTTGGAAAGGACTTTTCCTTGTAGCAGAATGGTAGCTAATGTTGTAAGCAAAGACAGCCGTGGAAAGGAGAGAGGTCCAATTAGAAGGTTGATCCATCACCAATTTCCAGAGTATGTTCACCAAGGTACCATTAACTCGCTCAACCATTCCATTAGATTCAGGGTGATAGGGGGTTGTCAGAACCCCATGGATGCCCATTAATTCATTAATCTTAGGTAGAATGTGTGAAGTGAAGTTCGTTCCATTGTCAATAAGGATAAACTTGGGACAACCATGTCACTGAATTATACACTCCATGACAAACTTGGCAACCGTTAGCGCCCCCAAATTGCATATTGGTCGCACCTCAACCCACCTGGACAAGAGGTCAATTGCTACCAGGATGTATTTGGACCAGTTTTCCCCTGTTGGCAAGGGACCCACAACATCAATTGAAATGGTATGCCATGAGAAGTGCAACTTCACTAACCAGTATGAAGTCTTCTGGCATAATGGCTTTTCCACTTGGCACTGGTGACAGAAGAAGATAGTATCAAGTACATCGAAATTCATGCTTTCCCAGTAATACCAAGGATGCAATAATTTGCATGGTCTTATGTACTTCACCATGTCCAACCGCTCGGTGTGCGCTCATATAAATAGTTAGGTGGGCGGAAGGTCTTTGGAATGTTCATGGTAGTGTCCCCTATCCGCTTATACAATTCCCCATTTTTCTGGAATGTATTGGCCCTTATTCCATCCAATACCTTGATGACTGGGGGCGGTTCATCATACTTGCCACTAAGCATCTTATCAAACATGATATCACTCAGATCCACTGTAACTGCAATCGTGGGTAATCTAGATAAACAATCTGCATTCTGGTTTTTGCTCTGAGTCAACGAAGAATTTCGAAATTGTATGCCTGCAATTTAAGAACCCATCAGGCCAGACGCCCTTCCGGTTCTTTCAGATTTTGTAACCAGCGTAGCAAGGCATGATCTGTTACAACTTTGAATTTCACCCCATGCAAATACACCTGAAATTTCTTATAGGCGTAGATCACCGCTAAGCACTCCTGCTCAGTCACAGTATAATTGCGCTCATGGCTGTTCAAGCTATGACTGCAATATGCTCTGGGGTGCTCTTCTCCTTCCTCATCTTTTTGGGATAGGACTTCCCCCACAGCGGAAAGGGATGCATCCATCTGAACAATGAATTCTTTTTCAAAATTGGGATATCATAACACCGGCGCACTGATCAGTGCCATTTGAAGCGTATCAAAAGCGCGTTTCTGCCATTCCGTCCATTTGAAAACAGTGTCATTTCTTAATAACTCAAATAGTGGTCCCCCAATACAGCTGAAGTTAGGGATGAAGCGCCGGTAATAGATGACCATTCCAAATAATACCTGTATATCCCACTTGCTGTTGGGCAGAGTTATTTTTTGAATAGCTTCCACCTTAGCTGGGCGAGGTCTCATCCCCATGGCATCAACCATGAACCCTAGGTACTCCAGCTGCTCCTTAAAGAAATAGCATTTCTGAGGTTTGATCTTGATGTTGGCCTCAGCGAGCTGGCGGAATACTGCTTCTAAATGGTCAAGGTGTTTGGAGAAGGTTTGGGAGAAAACATTAATGTCATCGAGGTATACAAGGACGCATGACAGCTTTATGTCCCCAAGAATAGAGTCCATCGCCCGTTGAAATGTAGCTGGGGCATTACACAGCCCTTGCTGCATCTGGGTTGGTTGAAAAAGACCTTTGGACATGATTATGGCGCATTTCTCCTGTTCCACCGCTGGCAACTCAATTTTCCAGTAGTCTGAGATCAAGTCCATTGCTGAAAAAAACAAGCTCCCCTAGCCAATCCAAAGCGTCATCAATCCGCGGTAAGGGATATGAGTCCTTTTTGGTGATGCTGTTGAGCTTTCAGTAGTCAATTACTACATGGTTATTTCTGTCCTTTTTCTTTACAATAAGAATGGGAGAAGCCCATGAACTCATCAATGGCTTAAGCATCCCTTGCTCTAATAGCTTGTCCATCTCCTCAGTTACTACTTCTTCCGCCATTCTTGATTGGCAGATTGGCCTTGACCGGATGGGAAGATGATCTCCAGTGTCCACCCTATAAACTACCCCCGCGCACATCCTAAATCATGGTCGTTGACAGCAAAAATCTCTTTATATTTTTGAAATAAAGCGATTGCCCCATCCTTCTGTGGTTCTGACAACCCCATTAATTCATTGTGCAATACAACAGCCATTACGTTGAGCTGTGGTTCAAAAGGCAGACCAAATTCCTCTAGCGACCCAAGCTCCTGGACCAAAAGAACCTCCTTGAAGGGATTAAGTGCAAATATGCCACTGTTTGGTGGCGGCGGATTTTCAGTGGTACCATTTATAGGCTTGCAAATAAAACTTTAATCTCCCCCTGCCCAGGTAATATAATGCCTGGGGCCACGTGGGGCTCAAACCGCGACTGCTGATATGGCCCAATAACCTCCCCATAGAGTCCATCTGGAACTTCTAATACCAAGTCAGTGTTTACTATAACTTGATGCCTGGATGGAATAGATATATGTCCAGCAGCTCTGAGCGGCAGCCCTTGATATTCATTAATCTGTTGAGGAAGGGCCCAGGTTTTGCCCTTTAAACGATGGTAGCGCACTGGGATTACTCCGTCACTATAAGCTAGATTGATATTCCCCATATGCACCGGATCATTTGGCACTACACTAGAGATAAAGTGAATTGGGATTTGCTGACCCAATATTTCAAAAGTCTTGTCCGTCATATCAATAACAGCCCCATAGTGTTGCAAGAAGGCGGTTATAATTAACAGATTATAATTGCTATTCAGTAACAATATAGGTGGAGCTACCATGACAATAGAGCCAAACTGCAATGAAAGCTCACTGTTGCTCCCTCAGAGATTGTGTTATCCGCTCCAGCAGTTCTGTATACCACCCGGTGGTCCACGTCTGGTTTTAATGATAATTTGGCCACCAACTTTGTGGAGACTATATTGACGGGGGCACCAGTATCTATGATGGCACAGACTCGGGTTTTAGCTACAACCAGGTCACAGTAAGTACATTTGGAGTAAGATGCATCTCGACTGTTTATGACATGGACATTTATGGTGTCTCTGTTTCCAAGAAAACCCACAATCCCTTCACCAATTCTGGGGTATTGTTTGATAATAGTGTTGACTGCAAAAGTGACGCTTACCTCTTGCAAGAAAGGTGCATCAGAGGAGGTGTCTAACTTTTCAGGTAAAACTTGGTCAAACATCTGACAAGCATATGGCTTGACCTGCAACTGAGACCCCTCTCCTGCCATAGCTGCAGACTGTACTCATGTCAAAATATTCACCACCCCCCAACCAGCTGCTGATATAATACTGACTCATTGGGTAAGGGAGCTTCCACTGAATATTTTAAGATGGGTTAAGGTGGGACGTTTGAATTTTATATAGCGGAGGTAGAGAGTTCCATCTCTACTCCGCTCTGACTTTTCCCTGGCAGTACTGTTCTGACTGTACACCAGAGACCTGTTGATTGGGGCACCATTGGGCCATGTGCCCCTGTTGACTGCATTTGAAACAGCTGACTCCATAGGGCCCACATCCTGATTAATGCGAAACAAGCTGCGTCAAGAGTTGGGCTGGATGTGATAAGTGGAAACAGGGATAGGGCGATAGTTGGGCTGGTGACAATAAGCAGGTATGGGGAGGATGTTTAACTGCTGCGAGTAACTTGGTGGAATCTGAACTGGGCAGACAAAGTTTCCCAAGTAAGATGATTCAGTGGTGGGAGCAGAAGGATTCCACTCTGTATTAGGTGGAGGGAAGTTGGCTGATATATGGCGTAAAAACTGAACAAGTTAAAGCAAAGGTACATCTTCATCCAACATTGGGGTCATAACGTTATATAGCTCACAGTATGGCTTCACATCAGAAGTCATCCAATACACACGTCAGATTTGGATAGAATTCTGGCCCCAATTAACATGTGAGCCTCCACTGTAAATCGCTCAGCAAATATGGTGAGAGTCTCATTCCTTTGAAACCCAATGATCAAAAATTTGGCCTTCCGCTGTGACATCTTTGCAGTTCCACTGAACAGCCACAGCACCGTTTTTTTGACTTTTTGGTATGTAATGGAACTTCCTGAAAGGTAACAGATGACTTGATCAGCACTTCCAACATCTAAGGTAGAAATCAACAGTTTTGCTTTACATCACTCTGAGACTCCTTCCAACACAACTTCAAATCACTTAAAGAACCCATGGATATTTCCTTCACGATCAAATGGAGGCAGTTTATCACTGAAAACCTCCTGGAGCAGCTCATCTTGTTTTCTAAGTACAGCATCCAACGCAAGTTTCAGCTCCACATAGGCAACTGGCCCAGCGTGTTGTGTAGAATTATTATCAAGATTATCAGGATGCAACATAGCTGGCAACGCTGAGTCTTTATCATATTATAATTGATCAATGGGCCCCCTGTAGTGAGCACCACTGTTGTGATTTTGGCAGAATCATTTAAGATACACTGTAAAGGTTTTTGCACAGGGTTGACCCACTGAGCAATTGGAACGATGATATGAAAATTGTCAGTCCCTTGTAATACACTTAAAATAATAAATATAACAAAAGGGAGCAATATCCCTAAAACACTTTCTTTTATAGTAAATAATCTAGCGGATCTTTCCTAGTCCGCTTACTCTTTTCTTCTAAAACAACCTACCTCTCTCTCAATCGCCCATCTTGCTTATATACAGCGGCTTCAGATGATACCACTCTTGTAGCTTGGACTATTCTATTCCGCTGATTCTCCTCAATTTCAGCTTGTTATTCTTGTAGCTCTTTATCACCCTAATTTTAGGCAATTTAATTTGTATTTGTCAAATGTCAATATTGCCTTATCGCCTTATTCTGGAGGAGATTCAATATTAGCTCATTATATCCCAATATTGCCTCATCTTGAGGCACTCAAATGATTGAACCCAATGTCATGTTCAGCAGATTCCGCCCTAGTGATTCCCAGCTTATCATCCAGTCATATTGGAATTACAACAATGATGAAAAATAAAAATCAATTTCTAATATATTTAATTTTAAATTTTTATAAAATACATATTTTTCTTTATGATTTTTAAGCTTATTTTATTTTTTGGTATTTTTTCCTTATGTTTTTTTTTGCAATGGGACTCAACCTATTATTAAATTCAAGGGTTCATCATTTCATTTCCCCTGCTCTGGTTGAAAGTTAATTTTTTTGAACTTAATCTGATATTGTGATTCAGATGTCTATTTTTAAGATTTAACCACCTATCATGGTTCAGCGGCACCCACCTGGTACTTGACTAACATTAGGACATGTCCTATTTTTTCCAGGTTCATTAATATTTTGGAAACATTGCATTTACTTCTCTCCTAGTTCCATTACTTTTTGATATTTTGTATGGACCCAGTTCACTACACAACCATCTGCAATGTTCTTGATTGTGTTGGCATTAGTCGCCAACTTGTCAATCACTTTAAATGGACCTGATCACAAAGCATCCAGCTTATTTCTTCATCCAAAACCATTGGTGTAACAATAAGCTACCCTATCCCCCACAATGTACTCCTTTATCACTGGCAGTTTTTGTTGTCCGTTGACTTCACTTTGATCCTTTTTAAGGTGGTATTAAGCGCCTGCAATTGTAGTTTTTAATAATACTGGTCAGTCAATTCAGATATTTATTGGTACTCATCCCCACTGCTGGCTCTACAGCAGAATACAAAGTTGGTGGTAAGGCTTCCCTTTGTCCATAAAGTAATTCAAACAGCGTTTTCCTGTCACCATGTGATGACTTATGTTGTAGGCGAAGGTAAATGAACTTATGTAAGTTCCTCAAGCGGAAGTTCTCTCCTTGACCAATTTTCTTAGCATCATGACTGGCGTTCCATTAACTCTTTCCAGCATTCCATTTGTTTCTGGTCTATATGGAACTGATACTAAACCTCTGATATTCATCAATTCATTAAGCCTTGGGATTACATAGGAGGTAAATTTAGTTCCATTAATGCTCAATATTATTTGAGAGATCCATGCTGGTAAATCACTTGATCCAAAATAAACTTTGCTGTGCTCACAGCATCCACTTTGCTCAAGGCTTTGGTTTTGATCCATCTAGTTAGATGGTCTATTGCCACTATGATATATTTTGCGCCTCCTGTACTGATACTCAGGTGTCCCATCGCGTCTATTTACACTGTGTGCCACGCAAATCAAGGACTTTCTAGCCTGCATCCTGTTATATTATTATGATGCTTGTGGAGTTGGTATTCCACACAACATGCCAGTAATTGGCGACATCATAATTGATGATTACCAGTAATAGTACACTCAAATATGGTCCATGGTTCTCCTCAGGCCACCATGGCTAACAACTTTGTGTGTGGCTCAGATTATTTCCGCTCATTCTGATGGCTTCAATGATATAAATTATTTTCTGTCAGACGTTTAAGATAATTGTTCATTTTTCATCTCAGTTTTATTGTTGCTTTCTTTAGCGCACCTTTAATTTCTCAGGGTTTATGCCTGTCATTGCCTTCAAGCATCCTTTGGAATGATTAGTCCGCTTGATGATAGAAAATATGGATTGCAGCATTCTTAATAATCCATTAGCGTTTTGATGCGCTGCTCCAGCCTGATGTAGCATCTCAAAATCATAGTCTTGTAATTTTAAAGCCTATTCGTCTAGTAGCCCCTCTGGTTCCTTCTTGTTATAAATCCAGCGTAAAGACAAGTGGTTCATCACCACTTTAAAGTGTGTTCCTTAAATTTACACTCAGAATTACTTGCATACATGTAACACCATACGGCATTCTTTTCATCATGGTATAATTTCTCTCCAAAGGAATTAGTGTTCAACTCACATAGGCTACCAAATGCTATTCCCATCTTCAACCAAATGGCCCAAAACATCTCAATTCGCCATCAATAATGCATCAACATGTATGATGAATTCTTAAATAAGATTCAGGTACTTTAATACAGGACTGGTCATTAAGTAGTGGCGTAATTCATCAAATGACTCCTGGGCTTCTTAGCTTAACATAAATCCTTTTTCAAATCCTTCAATAAGTGAATTAAGGCTCCACACTTTTTTCAAAATCCTTTATAAATTGGCATTAGTAGCTGACCATCCCAAGAACTACTTGGATATCCCAAACGCTCTTTGGGATTAACATCCCTTATATTACCACAATCTTCTGCTTCTGGGGTTGCAGCACTCTAGAGTTGTTAACAAATCCCTAGTAGTCAAGCTCCTTCTTGAAGAAGTGACATTTTTTAGATTGATTTTCAAGTTCAGCCGTCGCCAGGCACTTAAACACATCTTCTAAGTGCTCCAAGTGGTCCATAAGGTCTTGCTGAATACATTTATATCATACAGATATACTAAGACACAGGATAGCTTCAGATCACTAAGGATAGAGTTTATTGCTCTCTGGAAGGTAGCCAGTGCGTTACACAATCCCTGGGGCATTTGGGTCAGCTGTTAAAGTCCCTGTGCGGTAAGTTTGCACATTTTTCTTAATCCTCCTTTGGAAAATTTGTTTGCCAATATCCTGAAATCTATTACATCTTGTAAAGTACTTGGCGTTCCCTAGGAAATTGAGCACGTTGTCAATCCTCACAGTAAATATGAATCCTTCTTAGTGGTTTTGTAAAATCAGAAATAAATTATCACTAATTAACCTGATCAGTCCTTCTTTTTACTATAAGAAGCAGACTTAACCATGGACTTAATGACAGAACGAGGAGCCCATGCTCAGCAAGCTTGCTAATTTCTTCGCTGACCACACCATCAGCAGCTTTAGACCTTCAAACAGGTCTCATTCTTACCAACAAATATTCCCCTGTGTCAGCCTTATGGATCACATTCTTTGTGCACCCCAAGTTGTGGTCATCTTGGGTGAATATCTCCCAGTATTTTTCAAATAGTCGGAGCATATCTTCTTGCTGCTTTTCATATAAATCAGTCAGCTGCTCTCAATCTATTAAAAAGGTTGATACTTTTGGCAGTTTCTGCCAACGATTCCATTTTGGTTAGCATTCTGAAAATCATGAAATTTGCTAATCTCTGCCATCAAGATTAGATGTAAGAAGGTAATGACTGGATTTTTTGCTATCTTCATCGTTTCTTTCACAGATTAGCCAGTAGCACGTTTATTTCTCCATGTCCCAGCATAATTATCCCTGGCATACCCATGGTTCAATCCTTAATTTCCTTCATAGTCCAATGACTTCTCCATATAGTTGATCCAGGATTTTGAGCTTTAACCTAGTGTTAACAATTATGTGCATCCCAGGCAGTAGAGTTTCTCGTTTTTGTCCCAAGGGAATACCACAATTTTCCAAGTTTTTTGAATTTCTCTCTATTTTTGCCCAACAAACTTATACTGGATTGGAACGATGCCATCATTGTAGATCAAGTTTAAAAAGTTGTTCTTCTTAGTCAGTGGCGGCTTTCTTTCCCGCTGATATATCAAGGGCAGGTTCTGCCCCAAAATGGTCAGTGTATTCTCCTTGAAATTACATTTCAATCCATATTTTCTCAGATACTCCATCTCAATCAGGATATTGTAATTCTGGTTTGCCAACATGATGGCGGGAGCTGATACCACAAGGGGACCAAAACAGAGTGACATTTCACTGTAGGCTCCACAGGATATTGTCATATCTGATCTGGCCATTCCGTGTTCCTTCCAGTGTTTTAGGTCCAGTAAATTCTCATTCGTTTCACCAGTTTGGTTAAAACAATTTTATGGGCGCTTCACTGTCAATGATTACTCTCACTCTCACTCGGTTAACTATGATATTTACATAGGTACACTCAGAATATTGTATTAGCTTTTAAGGAGTAAATGGCGGCGTTATTTGCTGAATTGAGAGAATAATTTGTTGTGCTGAGAGATCAGAAAAAGGTTCCTTGATTGCACTAATTGTAATGGATACGTTTGCCCCATCTTTCTCATCTTGAGTAATTCCTCCTAGTTCTTGGCGGATCTTATTTTGTCCACTAGCTGATGAGCATACACTTAAGACACTTCCTTCATAAATTTTGGGATCAATTCCCTTCATTTTTTGGCTTGAGTTTGGCGTTCACGTCCATGGTAACAACATGATAAAGTTGGTCAGATGCTTCATCATCTACAAAGAGATCAGAAATGTATATATCATCATTCATAATATTGGGAGGAACAGGGTTAACTGCAGTACCAGAGTGTTTCCATCTCTAGAACGCGGTACATTTCCTGACTCCTGATTGCTTTCCTTCTCCATCACCTGGACTAATGTGACCTGCTCATTGGGCTTCTTGTTCCAACATTGGATGGCAACTTGTACAGGTTTACCACACTGGTGGCAGCAGGTCAGCATCTTGTCCGCTTGTTTTTGTACTTTAGGCCTGTTTTCTGACATAAATTGATTAGGTTGCTCCTTATTCATCTTAGTAAATTTTACAGTATTTTGAGATCTGGTATTGATTTCTTTAAACGCTTGATTTGGGGCTTCAAAAGTGGCTCCCAAACTCTATAATTGATCCATGATTTGAGATAAGGGCATTTTATTACTGACGCTGAAGCCAGTGTTTGATGCAAATCACATTAGGGCCATAACACTGCTTGAATCGTGATTCAGGCATCAAAATCAGTTAGCGCCTTCTCACCATCAAGGATCTGAAATTTCTTGTAGAATTGTTCTGCAAAAGCTATTAGGGTCTCATCTTTATAGAATTGAATTCCCATAAATTCCTGCTTATGGTTAGACATCCACATAGGGCTTTTGAATTCTAGCATGATGGCTTCCTTGGCCTCTTAATAAGACAAGTTGCCCCCATTTAGATGGGATATCACCTGATTCTGACAATTGTTGTTGTTGGGATTTTTGCCCACCTTTCCAGATTCCTAGGTTATCTGCTGGTTCTCTAGGGGATAAATCCCGCTAGCAAATGAATTAATATCAAATAATTTTGATTTTGGTTTATAATGTCAGCGGATTTTTGGGTAATTCGCCAGGTTCAGACCCACTGGGGTCAATCCATGCAAATGCCAAGGTCTCATTAGGCAGAGTTGCTGATGAAATTGAGTTATCTGATGGTTGATCGTTGATTAACTATTAGATGTACTAAACTTGGATTGTTCAGGTTTCATCACTGACTGATTGGGAATTTATGTAGGAGTTGTGAGGCGAGTGATGCCGCTTACAACTAGTGAATTGATCAGTTGGTTCATGATCTTCTATAATGGGTAAAGGGTTACATTACCTAAGCAGGTCGCTAGCTAAATGTGGTTGGTTTGCTGTGATTGAGCAAAAACGTTAGGGACACGTTTTCTGGCTCTTTCCGTTTTTAGGTCTCTGGGATGTCCAACGGAAGAATCCATAGCCCAATGGAGAAGACTATCGCCAGAAGAAACTTTGAATGGAAATTCAATGGCAACGGCTGCCATTTCCTTGATGAGGTGCCAACAGAGTAGTTGGGCGCCTAATTCCCCTAGAAATTTCCTAGTATTTTATAATAATAAAGCAGATCATATAGTAGTAATAAGTTCTATTCATCTTCAGTCTATTATTGTTGTAGTACAATGATTGTTGACTCTTTTGTGTGATAAAGAGTAAGGATTGGATATCCTTAGAAAAGAAGCAGACCTTTGAAGCAGATCTCCGCTGACTTGGCATGATGGGAACTAAGTCCAGGAACCTCTGAATCTGAAAGTAGATTCAGTTTAGCTGGTAGAAGGAATAAGTCCCACTTTGTCAGCATAATCAGCTTTTTTGGAACATTCCAAGTTTAGTGTAGGAGCGCATCTCAACCTGGTTTATTTATTTAGCTATGGTTTAGTCTCCATACTATTATCACCCATCTATTAATATCAATCAACGTTAATAGTGCACATAACCGAACCTGTGGTGTTAACTTTTGGGGAACTAGTATCAACAAACCCAGATTTTAACAATTGTTGCTCACTACATGGTTTAGTTGATTAAGATAAGCCAATTCACGATGGCATATAAAGACGAGTTAAGAAAGCTATGGAAGGGATTGGCAACTATCAGAAAGAACGCCTTGAATTCAGCCAATCATTGAGAATTTGCTGCTCTAGAGGAGAGAGTCACTAAGATGGAAGAAGGAGTAGAAGAAGTTTAAACTTTAGCAACGATCTATTTGGAAAAATAACGTCCCTGAAAAATTAAGAAGGAGATTTGATCTGAGAAGTTTTTTTCTTGAAAGTGGAACACAAATAAGATCATGTTTGACTGCGCTCACTCTGCTCAGAAATGGAACGTTTAGTGAAACAAGTTAACAAACTGAAGAACTAGAAATGAAAATGCAAACCCTATGCAGCAAAAAATGCCGAAGAAAATACTCCAAAAACCCCAGTTGGGAAGTTGGCAACGCCTAGAAATATGCTGATTGTGTTTGCTACTGATTTTGGAGATGACTCCTGTTATTACTCCTCTAGTCAGTCAGGTTGCTGAGCCACAAGTGGTGGCTAGAGAAAAATTTGGAGGAATTCAAATTCAAGCCTTAACTACCCAAATTTTATTAGACCAATGCTACTTGTTCTTTCGCCTGTTTGAAATGACCGTTTGGTGTGGTGACAGACAGAAAGCGTTGACAGTCATGAACTTCTTGGATAATGACTGTCAGACTTGGTGTTGCATCATTCTGAGGGAACAGCTGATTCTATTCTGAGGCAAAGGCTGCAATTATGAAGGAGTTTAAAAGTTTCTTGTGTATGTCAAAACACAAGCAAGAAATCATGGGAATATAATAACTGAAAGACAAAACCTTACCGAGCTTTACCAACTGATTCAACCAAGAATTACAGAATTTGGTTGAATCTAAAGTGTTGACCAATTTTTGCATGTGGATCACATTAAAGCAGCTTTTAAGCCTTATTGTGATTTGCATCAGATGATGTCTTCTGCGCTGGTCACCAAAATAACCATTTTGCAAATGGTGGATCACTTGAAAATGTTAAGCGTTACAACCAATGCCCCTAATTTAAGCTACAAGCCTAGTCCAGTCAGAAATTTAAATACCACCAAATTCGCTAAACCCACTAAGGAATCACTTAATTGAGCAGTGCTAGGAAATAAACATGAGGGATTCAAAAGGACAAATAAAGGTAATATGTGCTGTCACCAGTGTGGAGGGAAGGGCCACTTTACTGTACAGTGCTTCATCAAGAAGCCTAAGTAGCAGATTAATGTGGTGCAGGCAAAGGAAGCCAAAGCCGCACAAGTGTTGGGAAAGGGCCCGCGGCCTATATGTGAAACAGTCTAGAGTTGCGGTTAAAATTATTACTCCCATTATCATGAATGAAGAGATTGACATCAGTGAACTGTTTGTAGACAACAACGCGCTGGATCAACTTTATTAAGTGGTCAACCTAGATGTTAATGCTGAACCAGAGCTGGTTTGAAGGGGTTTGACCCCAATTTAATTAAGAGGTTGCTCGCCAATATGCACATCATTAGTGGACAAGATCCAATCTACTGAGAATCCAGACAGACTGGCCAAGGTCAAATTGGATGAAGCAAGCCTGACAATTCCCTTAAGCGCAATCAAGAAATATTTCCTGATTTGTCAGCGCAAATAATTCACACCCTCAATTTGGCAAATAACACCGCTATACACTCAGTAAGCACTATTTTACAATACTCCAAGTGTACGTACACAGATATAATGGTCAATCTAGTATGGGTACAAGCAATTATTAAAAGCGGGGTGCCAAGCAATATTGTCTTGACCAAACTAGTGAAGAAAATGAAAACATCACATGATTTGGAGCACAAGAAAGAATATGAGATCACTGGGCCTGATACCACCATCTCCTGTGGAGCGTATAGTATGCTGCCACTCAGATTTGGATCCTTGGTGGTATCCACTCCAGTTATTGTTTGGCAAACCAGAACTATGAGATTCTAACCTGGACAAAAAATTTAAGGAAGTACTGAGTCAAATGCAATTTTGAAGACAATATGCTGACCATATTGGGTCAAACCTTGTCTATG
Organism: Massospora cicadina; assembly: GCA_022478985.1. NCBI lineage: Eukaryota > Fungi > Entomophthoromycota > Entomophthoromycetes > Entomophthorales > Entomophthoraceae > Massospora > Massospora cicadina. The sequence goes on along the minus strand of JAKSZP010001441.1, from coordinate 109,449 downwards.
GTTTATCAGCAGAATGGGGAAACTCCGCTTACCAGGAGGAACATTTCTATCAATCTAATCTATAACGATGGCTTTATCCTGATCTGCTATTAACTAGTTGGACAAAAGTGGAGAAAGATGCTGACGTAATCCTGGAAAATTGGGGAATTTCGTTACAAACAAAGATGTCAAACACCATTATGCTGGAATCTCAGATCATAGTCAATACAGTATTTACTTTGGAAATACCCAAGCAGTTGCATGGAGAGGTTGAAAAGTCATGGAAAAATCCAGAGTAGAACACTGGGTAGCGCCTGGAATAGTTATGCCGGGCCATGAAGAATTCCAAGTTCTCTTGGCGAATATGAGTGAAAAACTGATAAGGATTAAGAAAAATCAGATCGTTATGATTATTCATTATATCCCATCAGTAAAAATTGAAGAAATTCCATGAATTTGGAACCCTTACTGAGATGGGATTTCCAGCAGGGGTTGCTGAGAATATAAATTAACTTGTTGACCAAGAGCAACTTGCTGATCTGACAGAAAGGCAGCAGGAGGAGGTGCTCAAATTATTTGAGAAGTATTGGAAAATCTTCTCCCAGGATGATTACAACTTAAAATGTGTAAAGAACATAATCCATAAAGTTGACGCCAAGGAAAATTTACTGATATGGATAAGATTGACCTAAATGCCCCAAGGTCTTTGTAATGTGCTCACAACGTTTTAAAGAGCCATGGACGCCATATCAAACAACCTGAAATTGTCCTGCGTCCTGGTGTACTTGGACGATATAAATTTGTTCAGTAGGGCTTTCACTGACCATTTACACCATTTGGAATAAGTTTTCAAGAGACTATCTGCGGCCAATCTGAAGATCAAGCCAAGGCTGTGAATTTCCTCAAAAAAATAGTTGGAATATCTTGGATTTTTCAATAACTCCAGTGTACTACAGCCGCAAACACAGAAGGTTGAAGTAAGAGCGGATGCTATCCCAAAGAGCGTCTGAGATATCCAAGTTTTCCTTGTAATGGTCAGATACTATAGATAATTCATAAAGATTTTGCAAAAATCACTGAACCCCTTTCCCATTTGGTGAAGGATTGAAAGAAAGGATTTTTATGGAACAAAGGGGCTCAGGATTCATTTGATGAGTTGCGCAAGTACCTTATAGATTCTCAGGTTTTTCAATATCCAAATTTTAATTGAGAATCTATAATTCAAACTGATGATTTGTTGAAGACGATTGGCGCTGTCCTGAGTTAAGTGGATGAACTTGGGGACATACATCTGGTAGCTTATGTGAGCCAGATGTTATCAGCAGCAGAGTGGAGCTACATTGTTACAAAGCATGAATTCCTTGCGGTGATTTACACCTGTAAGCAGTTTTGGGTGTATATCCATAATATGCACTTTAAAGTGGTGATGTGCCACTCCTCCCTGAGGTAGCTACAAATATAAATGAGCTGGAAGGACGTCTGTCCCAATGGGCACTGAAGATTCAAGCATATGACTTTTAAAAAGTCCACTGAGAAGGAGCTTCTCATCAAACTTTGGACGGCTTATCAAGGTTACCAATTATCCAAGTGGTTTATCACCAGGATGATGAGCTATTTCAGCGGATGGTCAATGGAGAGACCAGGAACAAGCCCCAAGAAATATAAGGTGCGCTTCAAAAAGTGATGGAAACACCAATACCAAGAATAGAAAAGTTTTTAAGATGATTGTCAGGAAATGATTACTATTCCTAAAACCGTCAGAATAAGTGGCAATAGTTCAATATGCACATAAGGTTGTCTGGCATGGAGGCCTGAGGAAAACAACCAACCACATTCGCCAGTACTATTACTGGGAGTCTATCAACTACGATGTAGTGGATTGTCTAGCTTACTTTGTGGAGTGCCAATTACATAATCAACACAAGAAAACCACTGGATACTGACTGGTCCGCCCAGGATTTTCATGGCATGCATTGTCCATCAACTTAATGAGACTACTGAATATGAGTACTTGGGGGGTTAAGTACAACATAGTTTTGAATAATCATCTGACAAGATAAGTTAAGATGAAGACACTATCAAAAGTAGATGCTACAAATACCAAGTGATTTATCCTGGATCATGTCATTTATTGCCATGGATGCCTGCAAGTCTTGTGAGCGGCAATGGAATGAATTTCACATCTCATATGATTTTGAGGCTGAATAAAATATTGTGGATCCAAGGAGTCATATCAGTTCCCTACTAGCTGGAAACAAATGGACTGGTAGAAAGAGTAAATGGAACGTTGGCCTTAGCACTGAGGAAGTTGGTTGCTGGGAAAACTTCCATATGGGGAACTTACCTTAGTTTGGTAAAATTCACCTACAACATCAGCTACCATATGGCGACAGGAAAAACGCCGTTTGAATTGTTATACAGGTGAAAGGCCGCGTTATCAACAATTCTATATTTAGCAGTTGAACTAACATCAGGGATGAATGCAGAGCAGTATCTACTACGACTTTTGAATGTCTTGATCAAAATTCAATTGCAAGCTTTTAATACAACCTTGAAGAGAAAGATCAAGGTCAAGACGACGGACAATAATAACCAACCAGCGTTGCACAAATACCATGTAGGCAATAGGGTAGCCTATTGCAATATGCATGGCTTCAGGAGAAGAAACAAACTAGATGTGCTGTGGTCAGGTCCATTCTAAATTATCTCCAAGTTAGTGATGGATGCCTATACCATCAAGAACATCATGGATGGGCTAATAGTAAACCAGGTCCATGCAAAATATTTAAAGTATTGGAGCCAAGAAAAAAATAATGAAAGTGTTCCCAAAGGACAACTGGACCACTAAGATGGTTATGCCCTAAGATTTTGGTTAAGTCCTAAAAGGACCGCTGAACCAAAAATAGTTTTTAAGTCTTAAAAAATAAGACCTTTTAATCATGTAAAGTGGTAGGTAAGAGTATACCTAGGAATCTGTTTGGAGAATATAGAAAAGATGGACCGCTGAACCAAGTATAGGTCAAGTCCCATAAAAGAAATAAGAAAAATTCAGTAAAAATTTGATAAAATATGTAAAAATTGAGCCCATAAAAATAGCGTACATTTTATAATTTCTTAACTTTTATCCTCGCCTTGGAGATGATTCTGCCTATGTCACCTCTTAGGGGAGGGAGGATGTATGACAGTGGGTGTGAACAAGCCAGTAAAATCTATTTGAGAGTAAAACTAGTGAGGGCTAAACCCACCTAAAGCCAATTTCTTTTAGCAGGAGCTATGCCTTGAGAGAAAGTGACCAAGGTAAGAGAAATTGTAATGTTTGTACTGGCCAAATGCGATATCCAGATTGGGTAGGTCAAAAGCAGAAAAGGAAGAGGCAGTCAGTAAATAACCCTGAATATTCTGATATGGAACCAGAGACGGAAGATTGGTCTTGAGTGCTTGTTAGCAGGCTTCATTGAGGACGTTGAACATGTGGTCAAGCATGGAGCAAGGGATACTGGAAGGAGGTTGCTGAATCATGCTCCAATCAGAGCCATTAGGGGAAGGTATTGATGCAAAGCGCCAAAGACAAGGTACTCATGCAATGAGCAAACAGCATCTTGAAGGCGATGACTGCAAGCTTCCAGGAAATGGAAGAAGAAAGATGATGGAAGCCAGGGGAGGTTGGAAGCTGCGTGGCCCAACTGTGAAGGACTTGGATAGCAAAACAAAGAGCAAAACCTGAAGCATCTTGATCTAAAATTTTGCGAGATTGGAAGGTTTAAGAGCCTCATAAAGAACCTCAGTTAACCTGCTTCTTAATATGTATACAGAGGCTCAAAGTGTTCTTAGTTCCAATAGTTAATTCGGACGAAAAACCACTGGCTTGTTTCATTGACTGAGCTTAAATAGGAACTCTGAAAGCAAATCAGAGTTGGCACAATATGATTGACTTATACTGAATGGCATTGCTTTAGTAGGCTCAACAATTATTATGGGATTAGCTGAGAATGGAGCCAAATACAGCAAAGTGTCAAAGTCCAATTTGAAACCAATAAGAGGGATAATTGGCCGCAATTTGTTTGAGATGGTAGCTACTCTGGTAAAATCAGGATCAGATATCGTTTCTGGTAATTCAACAGGTGGACTACCCACATGTGCTCGACTTAGAGTATGGGTCCTGGTGAGACCATAGATGAGATTCCTTCAAGTGAAACAACTCATCAATTGAAAGAGGCGAACTTTTTCAGCAGAAAGATTGTCCAGATATTGCTTGTATTGGGAGTTAGACAAATTTGACATATGAGCTGTGCAAGCTGGGGGAGTTAACTCTTATAATGGTCAACATTATCTACCTTGGTGTAGATTAAGCTCTAATTCTCTCTAATTTTGGTACAATTAATTTAAAATTATGAAATAGAACTTTAAAAAGAAAGAAAATATATATGCAAGAATGATATGAGCAAAAAAGCTATTAAGAGAAAAAATATAACAAGTACAAATATAATAATTCATTCTTATGTTGCCACTATTAATGAACATTGACAGTAGTCCCACCTTCCAAGGAAAAGGAGGGAGATTAAGGAATTAAGGACGCTGAACCAAGATCCTATAAACGCAAAGGGTCACATGCCTTGACTGTGAGGAACTGGCTTTCTGGGATTAGCAATGGCATGTACAAACTGACTAGGCCAGCATACCAGTGGGTCATTAGGACCATGCTCTGAGGAGGCAGCAGCGAGGAAGAAAGGAAGAGAACTACAGGCAAAAGGTTGTCATGAGCAGCGTTGAGTGTGGAAAGGGCTGTGCTCCGCAGGAAACTTAGAAAATATTCAACCTGGCTCAAGGCAGCATTCTCCTGTCCCAATCTTATTCTCGCTGGAAATCTAGGCAAGATAGGGATTTGTTGATATTTTTGCCCAACTTTCCAGATTCCTTTGTTATCTTCTGGTTCTCTAGGTGATAAATCCCGCTAGCAAATGAATTAATATCAAATAATTTTGATACTGGTTTATAATTTCAGTGGATTTTTGGGTGATTCGCCAGGTTCAGACCCACTGGGGTCAATCCATGCAAATGCCAAGGTCTCATTAGGCAGAGTTGCTGATGAAATTGAGTTATATGATAGTTGATCGTTGATTAACTATTAGATGTACTAAACTTGGATTGTTCAGGTTTCATCACTGACTGATTGGGAATTTATGTAGGAGTTGTGAGGCAAGTGATGCCGCCTACAACTAGTTAATTGATCAGTTGGTTCATGACCTTCTATAATGGGAAAAGGGTTACATTACCTAAGCAGGTCGCTAGCTAAATGTGGTTGGTTTGCTGTGATTGAGCAAAAACGTTAGGGACACGTTTTCTGGCTCTTTCCGTTTTTAGATCTCTGGGATGTCCAACGGAAGAATCCATAGCCCAATGGAGAAGACTATCGCCAGAAGAAACTTTGAATGGAAATTCAATGGCAACGGCTGCCATTTCCTTGATGAGGTGCCAACAGAGTAGTTGGGCGCCTAATTCCCCTAGAAATTTCCTAGTATTTTATAATAATAAAGCAGATCATATAGTAGTAATAAGTTCTATTCATCTTCAGTCTATTATTGTTGTAGTACAATGATTGTTGACTCTTTTGTGTGATAAAAAGTATGGATTGGATATCCTTAGAAGAGAAGCAGACCTTTGAAGCAGATCTTCGCTGACTCAGCATGGCGAGAACTAAGGCCAGGAACTTCTGAATCTGAATTAGATTCAGTTTATCTGGTAGAAGGAATAAGTCCCACTTTGTCAGCATAATCAGCTTTTTTGGAACATTCCAAGTTTAGAATTGAACCAAATCTCAACCTGATTTATATATTCAACTATGGATTAGTCTCCATACTATTGTCACCCATCCATTAGTATCAAAAAACGCGAATTGGGCACACAATAAACCTGTGCAGTTAACTTCTGGAAACTATTATCAACAAACCCAGATAATAAAGGTGTTTGGGAAGTTCATGATGGTCACTGCCTTTTGTTGGCCACTGAAACTAAACATTGTCATCTCTAATATCTGAAAAAAATCAGGAGAGTCATCCTGAGGGAATGTGGGTAGCAATGGTGTGCTATAAAATTTATCTGTGGCTCCACTAACAAGTGAATCCTGTTCAATGACTTTATTGACCGTGGTAGTACCTTTTAGGGTCATCTCCAAAATTGCTCCAAATGACCCAGGTATATTTCTGGGTTGGCTATTCTTCCCAACTTGAGTTTCAGGCGTTTTTGTCTTCTTTTTCCATCTACATTAGTGCACAATTGCATTTTAGTCCTCCGGTTCTTCTATATGCTTCAATTGTCATGATATCTCTTCAGTAAGCTGACATATGCATTCTCAGTCCGTCTCTCACTTGGTCTTCTGAAACAATACTTCTTTGACCAAATCACCCTCCTTGCTCTTCAATGGTTGACTTTTCCACAGAGGTCATTGTTGATTTTACCACTTGTTCAACCTCTTCCTCAGCCTTTGTCACCCATTCTTATAATGCAGTTAATTCGTCTTTTGACACTGAGTTAAGCGCGTTCTTGTTGACAGTTTCAAGTTCCATATAAAGCTTGCATAGTTCAGTCTTATAAGACATATTTAATTCAACATTATAAAATCAGAAAAATTCAACTACCCTCTGTAGTGAGAATTAATTGTTGAAACTTTGGAAGCTTGTATCTCAATTGAGCACCAATTGATAAAGTTTTAATTTGTTTACTCTTATTGAATAATACTTCATTATTCCCTTGTTCAACTGCACAGGTTCCTTGTATGCGCATTGTTCAACTTTTTGATAATAAGATATAATGGGTAATAGTGGCATGAATACTACTAAACTAGTGTTGCTGATAGCCAAGATAGTATTCAGGTCCAACGCCAACCTGGTGCTTGTCCAAATATTAGAATCTTCTGGAATTGTAGGGACTTCTTCCCTATTTCATCTGGTATAATTTAACCTAATATAAGGTTCAGAGGTTTTTCTTCCTTCTCGTCATGCAGATTCCATAGAGATAGCAATAATATAGAAAAGGATCTTCTTGTCCTTCCAACAACTCTAATCACAAGTGCAAAAGCAGTCTAATTATAAAAGTATCTGAACTTCTCTATTCTATCTGCTTTATTATAAGAAATTGAGGGGAATTTATAGGGAATTCGGGGTACAGCTCTTTGGTTGGTGTCCCAATTAAAAATGGCGGCCATCGCTAATGAAAAAAACCTCCAGGGTTGTGTGAACAATGATCTTCTTCATTGAACTAATTGGGTTCTCCCACTTGACAATGACCTCTTCTGAGTTGAAACAAAAGTCTTTCAACTTCTTTGCTCAACTCCCATCAAATTACCCTTCTTTTTTAACAATTTGCTTAGATAACCCAATTTTATCCATAAACAGAAAGATTGTGACCTAGAAAAGGTTAACTTGAAGTTGCTCTTTCACAGGCAGCTTTGCTTGCCAGCAAAAGATAAACCCCTTGTAGATTGACAACTAAACCATATTGACTCCCACAAATCAATCAAGTTAATGATAATGAAATTGGCACCCTAATCACTGGTTTATTGTTGTGGATTGTTCCCAATGGAACACTTATCAATCTGGCAGATTATGATCTGAAAGATTAATAATTATTCGCTGAGAATATCTCTCTAAACAATAGTTATTATATGTAAAATTATAACTTCAACATCAACTAGTAGGATGAATTTCCTAGTGGACCAGCAGATTAATTATAATCCATGAAGCTGGGTAATGTGAGCAAAAATATCAACACCTTTACAATTAGTTCAGGCTGATTATCCTTTCAACAACTTGGGCCAATTACCATTATATCAACTCATGCTAATTATACTTATGACAACTCAGCTATTAGTCCAGAACAACTGTGTGTGATATCAACTATATCTTCAAAAATTGTCATGGTATCAGTTCCTAAACAAATCTAAAAATCCCACGGACTATTAAAGATAATAAGCTTGTCCCTCAAATTATTGCAATCAGTTTATCGCCCTATGGCAAATTTTGTATGTCTATCTTCATAATTGGGACAATAGCACTTGCACATGAACAGCCCAAATGGAAGTACCTATTGCTATCGAGAGTTCTGCTGATGTCCCAATCAGGGGTACATCATTTATTTTAAAATTAATGCCAAATTCCAGAAGTCTTATATTGTCAGCTGTATGATGAAACTCACATTGGGCTGACCTTAGGACATTTTTTCACATTCAAATTGCAATTTTTGTACATTAAACCTTTCCAATTCTGAGAGTATTTTATCAGTGATAGTCCTATTAATACTTCATGGTCTTATCAGTTTAAGGCGAACTGAGGTGGAAAATAATATCTGCTGAAATTACATGCTCAAAGTGTGGCGAGGAGATGTCTAGAGGTATAAATACCAGCGCCTGTCCTAATGAAATGATAATCAAAATAATATCTCTTAAATAAAGTTATACTTTTTTAATTCTCTTTTACCTGGTTTTTATCATAGTCTGTTCCTGAAGAGTGTCAACAAGCTGTTAAAGCAGAAATCTCCAGCTTGTATCTTTGCCTGTGTAAAAATTTACTTAAGTGGCTGTTATCAGCAAGCAACCCTAGTAAACTTTTTACTGCACAGGTTTGGTTTCCTCATGAACTTCATCACGTTGTATAGTATAATATTGTTTGATAATAGTATGATGACTATTATCCTTAGTTGAGTATGAATTCTTATATTGTGGCCCAACGCTCAGCCAGTATTCCCAATTAAATACTCAAAATGTCATAATTGTAGGGATTTGTTCCCTTGATCTGTCCAACCTGATCTTCACTGAGATACCATGGTGACAGTCTCTTCAGTCTAACACACAGTCGGCAGCTTTCCCTGATTGTGACTCCTTCTTCTCTAGATCCCCGCTCAGATCTTTACTCTTTTCTCTAAGAGTCTTCAAATTATCGCACACAGTAATAATATCCTTGAGACAGAACAGCACAATGGAAGCTGATGATAGTTTACTCTATAAACTATATATTTAATGGATAACTTAGAACTATATAACTCTGTTCTTTATTATCTGTTTTTTATTATAGTGAACCCTAGGGAATTTATTTTGGGGATTTGGTCATCTAACCATCAGTTGACACCTCTTCTATGAAATGGCAGCCGATTCCATTGAATCGCCCATCCTCATCTCAGCAGCGATGGTCTTCCCCATCCTGGCTAGGATTCCATCATTGGACATCCTTGAGACCTAAAACAGAAAGAGTCAGAAAATGTGTCCCTAACGTTTTCCTCTTGATCCAAGCTAACCAACCATATTTAGCTAGAGACCTGCTTAGGTAACGGGACTTATTACCCATTAAGGCAGGTCACTCACCAACTGATCAATTCTCTAGTTGTAGACGGCATCACTCGCCTTACAACTTGCTATTCATTCCCAATCAGTTGGTGATGAAACCCAACCAATTCCAATCGGTACACCTGATAGTTAATCACTATCAGATGCCCCTATTTTGTCAGCAACTCCACCCAATGAGATCTTAAGTATTCATCTGGATCAATCCCCAATGGATATGACCAGGTGAATATACCAAAATTCCCTGAACGTAGTTACTCCAAAACTTAGGCCAACTGATTTCCAATTCACTTTGCCTTAGGGAATTTTCCCCTAACAATTCCAGGTAATCTAGCAGGCTGGGAATATGGTCAAAAATCCCAACACATCCCCCCTCCTGCCTAGATTTCCAGCGAGAAAAGGACTGGGGCATGAGAACACTGCTTCAGACACTTGGACAAATACTTCATTGGTTCAAGCGGATTACACTCATCAATACTCAACACTGCTTGGGACAACCTTCAGCATATGGCGTTCTTCCTCTTCCTCCTTGCTACCTCCTTCTCATAGCACGGTCCCCACAATCTACTGTCATGCCAGGCTAATTGCTTTACTCATGATGATATTATTTCTGGGATCCAGTTTTCCCCCCATCAGGGTATATGACCCGCTGTCATATTCAGGATTCTTGGTCTGTCATCCTTGATTTCCTGATTTTCTCCTCATCCTAGACAGGAAACTCTTGTCATCAATTTTCAATTTGCAGCTCAATTAAGAATACTTATTTTGATTCACCCTTGTTATTTCTCTCATAACCTCTTGGCTCAAGTCATTCCTAATTCTTCCCTTGGAGAGTTTATCCCATTAATTTTGAGATTAAGTTCTCTGAAATTGGAGCTTGATGGATTGTAGAGTGCATAATGTCGACTTTCATATAAGTCTGACATCCCCCTCTCATCCAGCTTATATGTCAAATTCTGAGTCATGATACCAGCAGCTTCTGAATAGTTTGTATGATCAAGACCTCCATCTCTTCCAGCAGATGAGTCAGGATGCTTGGCGGAACCTCTTCTATGGTCCTTCCAGGACTCATATGCCTAGTCCGGCGCCAGTGGCTAGTCCTTCCATCAATTTACCAGAAATGGTAACTAATCCCTCCAAAACCAGGCTGGCTATCATTTCAAACAACTCTCAGCCAATTCTTCCTCTGCCATCAATTCCAGAGTTGGACTTCAAAACTCTCTTGGATTTGGCTCCTTTTGCTGATGCACTGACCATTGTTGTAGAAGCTCTGGAGATTATGCCATTTGCTCTTGATTGTTCATTTCTTGCCATATCAGACCTGCTTCCTGAGTTCCTCTTCTGACTTGGACAATATTACAAATCTGCTGTTCTGGCTACCGAGCTCACCATTGGTAACAGTATTCACTTTGAGCTCCCCTATGCTGAACTCTGGGCCCAAGTCACTGAGGCTTTGTCCCTAGCGCTGAATCCCTCTGATCTTTATAACACCCTGGATCAGGATACCGCCACTTATGCTCTTAGCTTTGCTGGCCAAGTTCTTCAAAGTTGGTCCACAAAGCTTCCAGCCTCGCCTGGGTTCCACTATTCATTCAGCTTTAGCTTCTGAGAAGCCCGTAGCCATCACTTGCAGGATGCAATCTGTTCCCTGAATGACTATCTCTTCACTGGCGCTTCCCATCAGTATCTTCCACTGATGGCATTGATAGGGGGCATGATTTGGCAACCCCCATCAAGCATCCCTTGATTGTTGCTGGCCCACATGTCCAGTGTTCTTGATGAAGCCCATCGTCAGGCGCTCAAGACTAATCTTCTGGCTCCAGTGCCATATCAGGATTACTTGGGGTTATTTGCTGATTGCCTCTTCTTATACTGTTGCTTTCCTCCCCACTATGGGGTTTCGCGATTGGCTTCATCCAACATCTCAATTTCCCTTCCCCTAGTTGCTTTCTTGCAGGGCTCTGCATCTGCTCAAAGAATGTGGTTTCATGTAGGTCTAACCCTCACTAGCATCCAATCTCACATCAATTTCAATGGGCTGTTCATTCCTACCATGATCCATCCTCCCTCCCCCAAGAGGTGACATAGGCGGAATCATCCCTGTATTGAGAACAATTAATAAAAAATAAAAATTTTATAATATTATATCGATTTTTTCTCTATGCAGTTTATACTCTTTTTTCCATATCTTTTATCAATTTTTTATCTTTATTCTTTTTCTTTTTTCCCATGGGACTTGATCTTGTTTCGGTTCAGTGGTCCATCTTTTTATTTTTTTCCCCCAAACTGGGTCCTGGGTACTTAAACCTGCCAGTTTTCTATGGTTCAGAGGTCCTTTTTTCAGACTTACCCATCTATATTTGTTCAGAGGTCCTTTTTTTGAACTTGACTTAATCATCAGGACATGACCAACTTAATGTTTCATCGGCCCTTTGGGAACTCTTTTATTTTTTCATTGATTCATCACTTTAGATACTTAGCATGGACTCGATTCACAACTCTTCCATCCAAGAGATTCTTGATGGAATAGGCATTAGTCACCATATTGGCAATCACTTCAAATGGACCCAACCATAATGCATCTAGTTTTTTTCTTCTTCTAAAACCATGCATATTGCAATAGGCTACTCTTTCCCCTATTTGATATTCTTCTAATGCCAGTCAGTTTTTGTCATCTGTTGATTTCGCTCATATCCTTTTCTTTAAGGTAGTATTGAATGCTTGCGATTGCATATCAATCAGGATACTCATCAGTCAGTTCAGGTATTGTTCAGTACTTATCCCTGACATAGGCTCTACTACTGAATATAATATCGGTGGTAACGCGGCCTTCCTCCCATGAAGTAATTCAAATGGCATCTTTCCCATCGCCGTATGATGACTGATGTTGTAGGTGAACATCACTGAACTCAGGTACATTCCCCACGTGGAAGTTCTCCCTGCGACTAGCTTCCTCAGTGTCATGGCCAACGTCCCATTGACCCGTTCTACCAGTCCGTTTATCTCTGGCCAGTATGGTACTGACATGACTCCTTGGATCCCCATTATCTCATTCAGTTGTGGGATCGCATGAGACATTAAGTTTGTCCCATTGTCACTAAGCAGGACCTGCAAGCATCCATGTTGATATATTACTTAATACAGGATGAACTTCATGGTGCTGGTAACGTCTACTTTTGCAGGGCTTTCATCTCAGCCCATTTTTTCAGATGATTAATTGCAACTATTATGTACTTGACTTCCCCTGTGCTCATCATCAGCGGTCCTATTACATCAATGGACACTGTGTGCCAAGCAAATCCGGGGCAGACCAGTTGGTATCCAGTTGTATTCTTATGTGGTTTGTGCAGCTGGCACTCCACACAACAAGCTAGATAATCCGTGACATCATAGTTGATGGATTCCTGGTAATAGTACTGGCGAATATGATCAGTTGTTTTCCTCAGGCCTCTATGCCCAACAACCTTGTGAGCTGCTTGCACTATAGCTGCTCTTTCTGAAAGTTTCAGGATAATAACCACTTCCCATTAATCATCTTGAGTACTTGTCCATCAATGGTCTTGGTGTTTTCCATTGCTTTTTGAAGCGCACCTTGGATTTCTTGGGGCTTGTCCCCAATTTTTCCGTTGACCATTCTCTGGAATAGCTCATCCACATGCGGGTATACCATCTGGACCATTGGTAACTGCAATAAGCCATCTGCATTCTGGTGAGAAGCCCCCGCTCAGTGGACTATCTCATAATCATAAGCCTGGAGCTTAAGTGCCCATCGGGCCAGTTGTCCTTCTGGCTCTCTCAAATTGTGAAGCCAACGCAGTGAAGAGTGGTCCATTACCACCTTAAAGTGTGTTCCATGGATGTACACCCAAAACTGCTTGCATGCATAAATGACCACAAGGCATTCCCGCTCAGTCACGGTGTAGTTCCTCTCAGTGGCTGAGAGTGTCTAGCTCACATATGCCACCGGATGTTCATCCCCAAGTTTGTCTACTTGGCTTAGTACAGCACCAATTGCTGTCAATGAAGCATCGGTTTAAATAATAAACTCCTAATCAAAATTCAGATATTTCAGAATTGGCGAATCTATTAAATACTGGCGCAGCTCATTGAAGGAGTCCTGGGCCTCTTCATTCCATATGAACCCTTTTTTTGGATCCTTCAATTAATGGAATAATGTCTCAGCTATTTGGGTGAAGTCCTGAATAAATCTTCTATAGTATCTGACCATCCCAAGGAACACTTGGATGTCTCAGACACTCTTTGGTACAGCCATCCATTCTATGGCTGCATCTTCTGGGCTTGCGGCTGCAATCCACTGGAGTTGATTACAAATCCCAGATATTCCAACTCTTTCTTAAAGAAGTGGCACTTCCTTGGCTTAATACTCAGGTTAGCCACGGACAGTCGCTTGAATACTTCTTCCAAGTGGTGTAGGTGATCAGTAAACGTTCTACTGAACACGTTTATATAGTCCAGATATACCAGGACGCATGACAACTTTAAGTCGCTCAATATTGCATCCATGGCCCTCTGAAACGTTTCAGGCGCATTACATAGACCCTTGGGCATCCTCATCAGTTGGTATAGCCCCTGCGCAGTAATAATCGCGCATTTTTCCTGATCTTCCTTTGGCAAGTCAATCTGCCAGTATCCTGAGATTAGATTCATTGCAGAGAACTACTTCGCTTCTCCTAAATGATCCAGCACATCGTTGATCCTCAGTAGGGGATTCAAATCCTTCTTCATAATTTTATTCAGCATTTGGTAGTCAATCACCACCCAGTTGGATCCATCCTTTTTCTTCACGATCAGAATTGGACTCACCCAGGGGCTTGATGACGGAACTAGAAGCCCATGCTTCACTAGTTTGCTGATTTCATCCTCCACTACTACTTCAGCAGCTTTCGATCATTGGATCAGTCTCATCCCAATTAGCAAATTTTCCCCAGTGTCAACCTTGTGGATCACATCTCGTGTGCATCCCAAATTGTGGTCGTCCTGAGCAAACACTTCCCAATACTTTTCAATTAGTTTTAGCACCTCCTCTTGCTGGCCTTCCAACAGATCAGTGATCTGCTCTTGATCAACCAATAGGTTGATACTTTTGGTTACCCTGGCCAGTAATCCCATTTCATTGGGAGTCCCAAAATTGTGGAATCTTCTCAATTCAGCCATCAGGATCAGATTAACAAACGCGATGATCTGATTCCTCTTGATCTTCATCAGTTTTTCACTTAAATTTGCCAGGAGAACTCAAATTTCTCTATGGCCCAGCATTAGTATCCCAGGAGCCACCCAAGGCTCCACTCTGGACTTCTTCCAGGGGCTTCCAACTTCCCCATACAACAGCTCAGGAATCTCCAAATCACAACCCCATGTCAACTATCATCTGCGATCCTGGTGGTATGGTCCTCTCATTCTTGATCCTCAGTGGAATTCCCCAGTTCTCTAGGATTTCCACTGGCATTTTGCGTCACTTTCTAACAACTAATTGGTACCAAATTGGGACAATGCCATCATTGTATATTAGATTGATGAAGTTGTTTCTTAGATTTAGCGGAGCTTCACCATCCTTCTGATATACCAATGATAACGTCTGGCCCAATATGGTCAACGTATTATCCTCAAAGTTACATTTAAATCCATATTTGCATAGAAACTCCGTTCCAATAAGAATGTCATAGTTTTGGTTCGCCAAGACTTTTGCTGGCGCAGATACCACCAACAACCCAAATCATAGTGGCAATGCACTATACGCTCCACAGGAGATGGTGGTGTTTGGCCCAGCTGTTCTGTATTCCTTCTTATGCTCCAAGTCCAGCGAAATCTTCATCCTCTTTACCAGCTTGGTCAAGACAATATTGATGGGCGCTCCACTGTCAACAATCGCCCTCACCCACACTCAATTCACTTGTATGTCTATATATGTATACTTGGAGTATTGCAATATAGTGTTTACTGAGTGAATAGCGGCGTTATTAGCCAAATCAAGGGTGTGTTTAATTTGCGTCAATAATTCAGGAAATGATTCCTTTATCACGCTGAGGGGGATCAACAAATTGGCCTCATCTAATCAGACCTCAGATAATTCTTCAGAATTCTCAGCAGTTCGAATCTTGTCTGTGAGTTGTCAGGCATATGGCCAGGCAACTTCCTTGATTATCTCGGGGTTAATTCTCTTCACCCCAGCTCTGGTCATGGCATTTACATCCAAATTGACCACTTGATACAGCTAATCCTGCTCGTCGTCTATGAACAGATCACTGATATCAATTTCCTCAATCATAATGTTGGAAGGAACAGGCTTCTCCGCAGCTCTAGACTGTTCCCCATCTAGTCTGTGGGCCCTTTTCCCAAATCCTTGGTGTCTGCCGACTCTTTGGCCTGAACCACGTTGATCTGATCTTTTGGCTTCTTACAGTGCACGGCAAAATGTTTTTTTCCTGCCACATTGGTAGCAGACCTTTTCCTTCTTGTTCAACCATCTGAATTCTTCAGGCTTATCCCCCAGCATGGTTCAATTGGTCATCTCTTTAGCTCCTTCATTTCCCTTCATGGGATTCAGATTTTGTACCAGATTGGATTTGAAGCTTCTATTTGGGGCATCAGATGTCGCTCCCAAAATCTTCAAATTATCTACCATTTGTGAGGTAGTTATTTCCGTTGCAAACATGGAAGACATCATGTGATGCAAATTGTGATAGGGCTGAAGGGCTGCTTGCAAGGCGATTCTGGCATCAAAGTCATCCAATACTTTTGCTCCAACCAGGATCTGTGACTCCTAGTAAAACCAATCTGCAAAGCTAGCTAGAGACTTGTCTTTATGAAACTGGATTCCCATAAATTCCTGCTTGCATTTTGACATGCGTGTTGTACTCCCAAACTCTTTCATGATGGCTTCCTTTGCCTCAGCATAAGACCAGCTGTCCCCCTCCAGGTGAGGTAACACTAAGTTCTGACAGTCAGTGTCTAGTAAATTCATGTTTGTCAACGCCTTTTGACGATCCCCATAGCCATACATGGTCATGTCAAACAGTCAGAAAATGCTGGGGCATTATCCTAATGAAACATTGGCAATTTCAGTGTTGCCTTAAATTCCTCTGAGTTATTTCTGACTGATTCTCTCAGTTCGTCCACTCAGCTAACTTTAGGAGTGACTTCAGGCATCATCTCCAAAATGGCAGCAAAAGTGGGCGGCATGTTCCTTGGGTATTTAACTTCACAAGTATCATGCGAGGACTTCTTTTTTGGCATCACTTGCCATATCAGGCTCACAAGCACATTTGTGAGCTTTAAGTTCCTCCACTTGTTTTATTAATCTCTCTATATCTGCACTGAAATTTCTCAAACAAACGTGATCCGCTTCTCACTCCATTTTCAGTATAGGACCTCTCAAATGAGGTCCCCTTCTTTCTTCTTCAACGAAGTTACTTTCCCAAGTAACTCATTCCTGAAGCTTGCTATGTTATCTAACCCTTCCTCCACCTTGGCGACTCGTTCTTTCAAGGCTGCAAACTCCCAATGGTCCACTGAGTTTAGAGCATTCTGGTTTACAGTGACTAACTCAGTCCACAGTTTGCATAATTCATCTTTGTATGACATTCTTATAAATTCTTCAACTCAACTCCCCCTGTAGTGAGCACCAACTTGTAAAAATTTACTTAAGTGGTTGTTATCGGCAAGCAACCCTAGTAACCTTTTTACTGCACAGGTTCAGTTTCCTTGTGCACTTTGTCGCGTTGTATAGTATAATATCATTTGATAATAGTATAATGACTATTATCTGTAGTTGAGTATGAATTCTTATATTGTGGCCCAACGCTCAGCCAGTATTCCCAATTAAATACTCAAAATGTCATAATTGTAGGGATTTGTTCCCTTGATCTGTCCAACCTGATCTTCACTGAGATACCATGGTGACAGTCTCTTCAGTCCAACACACAGTTGGCAGCTTTCCCCAATTGTGACTCCTTCTTCTCTAGATCCCCGCTCAGATCTTTACTCTTTTCTCTAAGAGTCTTCAAATTATCGCACACAGTAATAATATCCTTGAGACAGAACAGCACAATGGAAGCTGATGATAGTTTACTCTTTAAACTATATACCAAATGGATAACTTAGAACTATATAACTCTGTTCTCCTTTATTATCTGTTTTTTATTATAGTGAACCCTAGGGAATTTATAGTGGGGATTTGGTCATCTAACGCTCAGTTGACACCTCTTTGATGAAACAGCAGCTGATTCCATTGAATCGCCCATCCTCATCTCAGCAGCGATGGTCTTCCCCATCCTGGCTAGGATTCCATCATTGGACATCCTTGAGACCTAAAATGGAAAGAGTTGGAAAACGTGTCCCTAACATTTTCCTCTCAATCCAAATGAACCAACCATATTTGGCTAGCGACCTGCTTAGGTAATGGGACTTATTACCCATTAAGGCAGGTCACTCACCAACCAATCAATTCGCTAGTTGCAGGCAGCATCACTCGCCTTGCAACTTGCTATACATTCCCAATCAGTCAGTGATGAAACCAACCAATCCCAATTGGTACACCTGATAGTTAATCACTATAAGATGCCCCTATTTTGTTGGCAACTCCGCCTGATGAGATCTTAAGTATTCATCTGGATCAATCCAATGATGGATATGACCAGGCGAATATCCCAAAATCCCCTGAATGTAGTTACTCTGAAACTCAGGCCAACTGATTTCCAATTCGCTTCGCCTTAGGGAATTTTCCCCTAGCGATTCCAGGTAATCTAGCAGGCTGGGAATATGGGAAAAAGTCCCAACAGCCTGCCTCATTAAAAATTTCCAAATTTGAAGGGAAATTTTATAAAAATTGACCAGAAGAGTCATACCATTTTATATAATCCTAGTGAGCTTCCAAATGGCTGAAATACTGTAAGACACTAGTTAAAAGCAAGGATTTTTTCAGCTGAACTTCTTCCCAATTAGACATGATGGATCTTTTTATCAAGCGAGTAATCCTTGTAATATAACAGGTGGCTAAACCAACCTTGTGGCCAATGGTTTAGGGGGCTGGTAGCTGGGTGTCACCCTTGTGGGTGGGTCAGAGGCCCAGCATCTGCAATATTTGAAGCAGATAAAATTTAACTTAATATGGGAGATGCATGCATGGGAGTGCTAGGCTTTTGGAATTCTGGCAGTTTAGATGCTCACTGGGCCTTTTCTGCACAGAATTCTACCAATTTAGCAGTGACTAGTTTTGTGACTCTCAGATGCTTTTTACAAGGGACAAGAAACCCTTATTACCATTTTAATAAAAATATGAAATTTAGCATTAAAAAGAATTTGAGGTTTTATATACATAATTTTTTGGTGTTATACTTGGGGTTAAAAAGCAAATCCTTATTATTTTAAACCTCCTAGTATTTAAGAAACTCATAGGCTAATAGTGGGGCAGGCGAGAGTTCAGTATAAGCAGGGATAACTCAAATTTGTTAAATTCATCTTAGCCTATCAAAAACTCTAAAAAGACCTTCACCTCATTATAGGGCTTAGATTTAGGTGTCAAGTTTGAAACCAGAAGGACGCAACCGTGAAGTGGCATTTTAATATAATTTCTCCCTTAAGCTACCTGACACATAGCCTTAGTTTAGACGCTTACTGAAATTCCTATTTATTGATTTGTTAGTAAAATATTTGCCCCTCCTGGCACCCCTCCAGGTCTATAAAAGGGGGTTGTTAGCTTATGCGTTAGCACCAAATTTGAGGTGGTGCTGTGGTGGCCTCCCCCATCAGTTGTACTATTTTTACCCAAAACATGCTTCTCTATTAAGCGAGAAGGCAATCGTCCAACATTACCCCCTTCAAGAATGTTGGGAAAGAATAGGGACGTAAGAAGCGTCCATGTACCTGATTTATAGTAATATCTGTAACCAAGGTCTTTATGGATTAGTCATCGCCTCTCTTGTAGGTGATGACAAAAGGACTCTCCCAAATTGATCCAAGCTTGCTCTTCTAGAAGTGATGCGGTTATGGTAATACAGGACCATGTCTGACATTTGGAAGGTAGGTAAAGGAGCCTGGAGCTCATTTGCAGCTTGTCCTTCTTTGTTAACAGTTTTAGCTAAGTAAGTCATAGCCTCAGATTGGAGCTAAATTATATGCTGAGCTAATCTTCTCATAACTTTTTCTGGTTCTTCACCCTAGAGAAAAAGACATACAATATAAAAGGGCTGGTATCCTTGGTTCCCACCCATAAAAAACATGGAAGGGGGATATTTTCAGGATCTGGTGATACAAAATCTGATAGGCCATAAGAGCACTGGGAAAGAACTGATCCCAATGGAGAGGGTCAGATGTGGCCATTTTCCATAAATTAACCACTAAGGTTCCATTCGCCCTTTTTACAGTACCATTTTTAGAAGGATTATAGGGAGTTGATAATAGTTGCTGCGCACCATAGAAGTAGCCAGGATTTTGGCTACTCTAGAGGTGAAGTTCTTCCCATTGTCGTAGAGCAGGGCCTGGGGCAACCATGACGGGTGAAGGTAGACTGATGGAGGAAAGTAGCCGTAGCTTTGGCAGTTTAAGCTGGGAGAGACACTGCTTCAATTCATTTAGTGAAGTGATCAATTCCTACCGGTATGTAGTGATTCCCGCTGGTAGTCTGGGGTAGAGAACCCACCATATCTAAACTTACTGTTTGAAATGGTTGCTGAGGGGTGTTAGATTAATATTGATATTTACTTTTAAGAATAGATTGCTTTTTGCAGATTAAGCAGGCCTTCAAGACATCAATGATGGATTCCATAATTCCCTCTCAGTAAACCTGGTCTCTAACCCACTCATAAGTTTTCTTCACCCCACCTTACCCAAGTGTAGAGTGGGCTTCCAGGATGACAGGGACTCGCTCAGAGGGCTGAAGATAGGGCAGCCAGTTGGCCCCTACTGTTTCGTATAACTTCCACTTTCTACCTTAGTATTACAGGAGTGTCTTGCTAACATTTTCTTCATGGTATCATCTTCATCGTCCCAGGAGTCAGGGGTCATGAGGAGGTCATGCAACCTCCCATCTTCACTTTTATCTAAAAAGAAGAACAGGCAGGCAGGTCAGCCCATCAACATTAATATGGCGAGTTCCGTCCCAATGTTCATTTTCATATCATAGTGTTGGAGCTTCAAAGCCCAGCGAGCCAGCTATTTCGTAGGATCCTTCATATTGTGTATCCATTTGAGGGAGGTGTGGTCAGTAACCACAGTAAATGTAGTTCCATACAAAAAAGATGGTAGTATTTCACAGCCAACAATACAGCTAGGCACTCCTTCTCAGTGACACTGTAGTTACGTTCAGCCTTTGATAACAGCTTGCTGACTTATGACACAGGATGATCCACGCCATTTTTATCCAATTGGCCGGGATGACTCCATGTCATGGCTAAATGATATGATAGTGGGCACCAACACCAAGGATAAGGCTGGGCAGCAGGAGGCCCAGAAGGTGAAGCTTCAGTCCCTCCCTGACCTTAAGCACACATTAGACCAACGCAGGGTATAAGCCAAATATGCCCAGGCTGGTACTAGTGTGGTGCATAACGCCCAGCCCCTTGAGTTGGCCCAGGCGTTAAAACGGATGGTTTATTCTATTAACAAAGATGGTTCAATTCAGTTGGTTGAGGAATGGGGTTTTGAAACCCGTTCCATTTATGAAATTACACGTTTGGGTCAGATACAACTTCAATCAATTACTCAAGTGAAGTCAGTATCAGTGTATTCTACCAATTTGGATGGGAGTGTTTGCCTATTGGTGAATCGGTGCTTGGGACCACTTCAGCAGACCCCAAATTTCCCCAATGACATTTAAATGTGATTTTCGTGACCAACATTCCTTGTTGGTTGACTTCTCCCAATAAACTTTTCCCATTTTCCCGTTTTATTTATGTTATCTCTGATGATCCTGTGCGCGGACCTCTTCAAGGAGGTCTCTCACTATGTTAACCATTCCATTTTAAATATGATTAGGTTATCCCCTCATGCACCGTTGGGTCGCCTAGGTTCCCTCCAACCTGGGACTCTTACCCCTTCTTCCCCTGTGCACTGCGTCACTTTTGGTTGGTTATTTACTATGATGATCGCTCTTCTCTACTTAAGTTATTATTGCTCCAGCACCCTCTTCTGGGCTCTAGTACCTTTTGTAATAACGGCTAGTTCCCTGGCGTTGGCCTTGTGCACCAAGCACTACCACGCTGGGAACAGGATAGTTATAGACACTCTCCTTACACTCCAACGCATAGTCAGAAGAATCAGTAAACAGAATGAAGGGTTCACCATAATCAGGATGGTGTGGGATGGGGCGCTTCTGAAGCAATCTCTTTAACGTTTCAAACGCGGCCTTTTGTTCAGCACCCCAATAAAAAGGGATGTTTTTTGTTAGTAAGTGGAAGAGGGGCTCACTGAGCTGAGAAAACTTGGGGATGAATTAATGGTAGTATCCCATCATTACAAGGAAGACCTGGTTATCTCTTAGGTTTTGGGGAGATGGCATTTTGGATATTGCTTCCACCTTCTCTTGCAAGGGTTTAATTCCCTCTTGTTAGTTGGCATGGCTGAGGAAATCTAGTTTCTTTTTAAATAAATTGCACTTTAAAGTTTCAATTTGATGTTGGATGCACGCAAGCGTTAAAAACTTCTTTTAGGTGGGTGAGATGTTTTAGTGCATGTCTTAATAAAAACGGTGATGTCTTCAAGATAAACAATCACATAGCTTAGCTTAAGATCCCGCAAGATGTGATTAATAGCTTGTTGGAATGATGCAGGAGCATTGCACAACTCTTGAGGTAGGTGAGTGGGCTGGAATAAGCCTTTACTGCAAATGAGCGCATATTTCTTTTGATCTTGGGGAGAAAGGTCATTTGCCAGTATCCTCTAGTCAAGTCCATGGCATTAAAGTGTTTTGAACCGGGAAATTGTGCAAGAGCATCATCAATGCATGAGACAGGGTAGCTGTCTTTCTTAATGAGGTTGTTCAACTTCTGGTAGTCCATAACTACCTGATGGCTTCCGTTTACTTTTTGATGAGCAAGAGAGGGGACGCCCAAGGGCTTTGGGATGGTACCAGTAACACAGCGTCTAGCAACTTCTTGAGCTCCATCCTCATCTGTTGCTCCTCAACCTTTGACTTGCAATAGGGTTTTGATCTAATGTAACTGACATCACCAACATCAATGGTGTGTCTCCAATTCTTAATGTGCCCTTAATCATGATCAGACTTGGAGAAGATATCACATAAGCATCTAGTAAAGAGTGGACTTCTCCAAGATCGCCAAAGGTTAATTCATCTGATATTAGAACGTCAGGCATAGCACACAATATTTTGTCAGAGGATAGGCCCATTTCTGACATATCCTCAAGATAGTGAACTTTCTCAATATCATCAAGGGGAATGAGCTGACCCTTTCTTATCTCCTGGTGTTTTTTTACAATCATGTCTTTCTTGGTTAGGTTCCCCAGCAGGATATTAATAGGACGCTGGTAGTCAGGATCTAATATTCCAGGAAGTACTCAGGGCTCTAGATGACTTACTACATCAATACTGGCTAGGTGGAATAAGCTGTTCTGGGAGATTTGTAAAGTAATCTTGGTGTCCACCACCCGTTGTTCCCCAGATTTAATTAACATATCCTCTGAGGCATAGAAAGGAATTCCTTCAGAGGCGTCCACTGACTCTGGCAACAATTTTTTTATGATGCCAAGAGGAGGTATAGTGCAGCGGTAGCGCAGAAGAAGGGCATTCAATCAAGCAGGAGTACTGTTTTTTATAAGGTTCTTTATTGGTCAGCACCAGAGGCACCTCATAGATAAGCAGGGATAGGTAACCCTGATTCAGATTAATGGTTTCGTTGTACTCAACCAAGAATTGAGTACCAATTAGCATGTCATAATAATTGCTCTCCAAAGCCACAGAAGGGGCCAACAGGATAAACTTTTTGAATCTTAGGGGCGATAAGGAGTATGCTCTGTTAGCCTGAGTGCTATCAGGTCCCGCTGTTCCATACTCTTAGGTGTAGTCCAAGTTAGGTGCCAATTTGATCTTTTTTATGAGTTTTGAAGAGGTTACATTTATGGAGGAGCCAGTGTCAAGAGTGGCCATAACCCGCACCTTGTTGATAACTTCTTCCACCTATAGGACAGCACCACCAAAATTAGGGGAAAGAGCTAAAACCTCCTTAAGACGAAAAATAGAGGCAAGTTTTTTAACAGTTTTGGGGTAGTTATCTTCAATAAATTAGGGCGTATGAACATGCGGGACATGGCGGATTATCAAAGCCATGAGCTGGTTGGCATCACTAGCAGTATCAATGACCTCAGGACACCTCAGGATTATGCTAAGATAGGTGTCATCAAGTATCACAGTCTTGTCTACTTCTCCAGAGTTTAGCTGTTCCAGTATTTCTACTTCAACTGGGGCACCAAGAACATAGTGTCCCACATCCTTTTAACCCCTTTAGATTCATCATCTGAGGGGTTGTCTATGCAAATCAAGGGAGTCATAGGAGTGGAGCTAGGGCTGGGCACTTCAGGTTGGTCGCCTATCTTCTTACAACCCGCCTTTACAATGTGCCCTTCCTTGTTGCAGGGGATACCCCTAGGGGGCGTAGTTACCAGCTTAGCTGGGAAAGAAGGCAATGCAGCTTCAATGCGCTTTTGTGGGAGCACTTTGTTGGCGTACTTAGTGATCTATAACCTACAGGATGAAGGGGGTCTGTTTTAATTTGCACTGAAGGAGCAGATTTCAAGGGCTGAGTAGGCACAGTTGGCCATATGGGGGCTACCGCGGCCCCCATCCTCTGGCTGACAGTTGGAAGGTCATCAATATTTAAAACTTGGGAGCCAGCCAAAGCTTCTGGGGTAGTCTCAGCTTTGTAGTATCCTGCAACATATAGGACTGCATCATTTATGTCACATACATTCCTGAAGTTTTGCTTCACAGAGACAATATGTCTGGCTAAGGAAGGATGAAGAGCCAGGCATGTATAATAGCAGCAACAGCATCGTCATGAGTTAGCATTTTAAAGTTTATTAGCGTCTGGGCTTCTAATTAAAACTGCTCAACAAAGGCAGCAGCCGTTTTCTCTGTTTTCATGTTAAGTCTCAAAAAGGCCTGTTTCATCCTATTCAAACTCTGCATTGAGCTGAATTCCTGAATAAGTGCTTCCTTGACCGCCATCCAAATATTAAGAGAGTCTATATATGGTATCATTACCTCTTGGGCCATGCGACTTAATTGAGGGAGGATGTGCTGGATTTTCTGTTGTTCAGTTGCACCTTCCATGGCAGAGTTAAGACGTATAAAGATGAGACAATGCTACCCTCACCAGGGGTGAACTTGTCTTTAAAGGATGGCTTAAAGGAAACAGCAGTGGGGCGTTGTCTTAATTTTTTAAGGCGTGATAGGGCACTGGCTAGTTGCTGTTCAAGTGCAACTATCCTTAAGTTATTTTCAGAGGGAAGAGGAGGAGGGTTACTCACTTGACTGACCTCAATTTTAGGTGAAAAATTATGGTGTACAGGGCCCTTGTAGTGAGCACCACTTGTTGAAATTCGGGCGGTTTAGGTGCTTGCCAGTGCTTTTATGCACAGAATTCTAACAATTTAGAAGTGACTGGAGTTTTGTGACTTTCAGCTGCTTTTTACAAGGAACAGGGAAACTTTATTACCACTGTAATAAAATATGAAATTTAGCATTAAAAAATTTAAATTTTATATACATAATTTTTTGATCTTATCCTTGGGGTTAAAAAGCAAATCCTTATTATTTCATGCCTCCTAGTATTTAAGAAAGCATAGGCTAATAGTGGGGCAGGTGAGAGTTCAGTATAAATAGGGGTAACTCAAATTTGTTAAATAGCATTTTAGCCTATCAAAAACTCTCTAAATCCCTTCACCTCTTGATAGGGCTTAGATTTAGGTGTCAAGTTTGAAACCAGAAGGACGTAACTGTGAAGTAGCATTTTAATATAATCTCTCCAATCAGCTATCTGACACATAGCCTTAGTTTGGCCACTTATTGAAATTCCTATTGATTGATTTGTTAGTAAAATATTTGCCCCTCCTGGAACCCCCTCCAGATCTATAAAAATGGGGTTGTTGGCTTAAGCGTTGCACAAAATTTGAGGTGGTTCTGGGGTGGCCTCCCCATCAGTTGGACATACTGTGCACAAAATATTTTTTCCTTAAGCAAGAAGGCAATTTTCCAACATGGGCTGCATCCTTCTGGGACATCATGATTAAAACAGCTTAGCAAATTATTCTTGGTAGGAGGGGCCCTGAGGGTGGTAGGCTGCTATGCGCACTGAGCTGATGGGCGTGCCAGATGCAGAAGTGTGATCTGGCAAGCAGGATATTGTTGCAGATGGTGCAAGGTTGGGGTGATGCCTGCTTTTGCAGCTGCCACTTGAGAGTGTGATACCCTTGTTGACACTGATGTAAGATCTTAAGGGTTGGGTTTCTTGGGCTTTTTGGCTTTCTTGGGTGAGTCAGCGTGTTCCTATGTGGGGTTCCCCCATTACTACTATATGATTACTAGTCTTTCTGGTAGAGCTACTCTTCAAGTTAAGTTGATACTTGAATAATGATGCTTGAAAAAATTGAATTAGGTTTATCTTTACCCAGAATTATTAAAAAATATTGTATATGGTTAGTCTATTTCCATTTTATTCAGAAGTTAATTTCCTAAAAATATATGTCTATAACTAAAATTTGTTTGATATTTTAAAGTATTTGAATCTTGTAAATTAGCAACTTAGGATATCTTGGGCTTGGGCTTTCAATTTAGAAGCTTTGATGAAAATTTCATAATTACTATCTGGGACACTAACTTCCTTTTATACTTAAGGACCTGACCTAAGGGTTATATGTTAGTCTGATTCAACTTTCACCAATACGCTCAGTAGGTATATAAAGCAAAAATAACCCACTTTAGATTAATTATAATGCCCAATACTAAGATAATTGCTTTCAAGTTTAACATATTTTTATTATATAAAAGCATGATTTAGCCAACTATTTTGGTGACTTTGATAAAGTGCATAGTCTCTACCCTAGATCTCCCTAAGAGATATAAACACCATTTGGTGGATGCCCCCAAACCCTTGCTTTCCATCTTGGCCTACACCTTTCTCCATGATGATGGATTTGAAGAAGTTTCCCTGATCTCTCCTCTCCATCTGCCATGGTCATCTAGTGGTATGCCAGTGCCAGTCTGGTTTTTTTATTTTGTTTGGACTTTGTGCCATTTTCTTGCGTGAGCATTTTAACCCATGTCATTATTTATTTTATTTTTTAGTAATCTCCTTCCCCTGGTCAGCTTACCTTAAATAACCAACTTTTATATACTAGAACATTATTATCTTGATCAACAACGACTCATATTTTTGCAATGCTACAAAGCTTGAACAAGTATTTATAAACATATTAAGGTAGAAATTAGAAAATAATGACAAGGTTTCTATTTCTAGATATATACTATCATCCTATATATAGATAAATAGTTAAATATTAGGTTTATATATGCAAAGTATACCTTATATAAATGTGTAAATGAGATCATCCTAACAGTGGTATTGCTAATAGATAAAGAAGTATTTTTTGGTGCTATGTGAATAAGTTTACAAGACAACAGATAATATAGTTTAATCTAAAGTAACATGCACTGATAAAAAAGTAAACATAAACTTGAAGGTATACATTAAAGAACAAATTAGAGAAAATTCTTAAATCAAGTGTTATATTAAACTATGTAATTGATATTTAAGGCACAGTTTTTATTTTAGAACCAACAGTAAAGATTGTCTGTTACCAACTATTAGCATAGTAGGCTTTTTTGCCTAGTTAGGTACTTGCCACATTAGAAGTTGTAATGGTAAAGGCAATTATAATTCAAAAAAAGACTTTATACATACACATCATCCTGGAGAAGTAATTTA
Source organism: Massospora cicadina (assembly GCA_022478985.1). NCBI lineage: Eukaryota > Fungi > Entomophthoromycota > Entomophthoromycetes > Entomophthorales > Entomophthoraceae > Massospora > Massospora cicadina. The sequence continues at coordinate 82,185 of JAKSZP010001441.1, read as the reverse complement.
AAAATCCAACTGATCATAAGGAATGTAACCTTTTGATGTATGGTATTGATTTGAATGAAAAATCTGATTAGGATTTATAAAATGTAAGTGAAAATAAAGATAATGAGATACTGGTTTAAATATTAAGTTTAATTTAGAAGTAGCTTGAAGCTAATCTAGATTTTAGTTGATAAAAATTTAAGAATCCTAAGGAGATCTAAAATATAATTTTCTTTGGAGGTTGCCTTCTGATGCTGATCCATAAAACTCACAGTATATATTACTGAAAGTGTATAGTGACTTGTAATTGTCTAAGAAGATGGGACCAAAGTCAATCAATCTGAACTAGTCAAGTAGAGATTTTGGCTGTGATGGAGGAAAAACATAAAGAACTATTTGAAGCATAAGGTTTATATGTGTCAAATTTGTTATTGAGCCTTACAAATTGGTGTATTATAAACTTCTTACAATGAGAAAAGACAATCCAAAATTTGTAAAGAATTTGTACAATTTATTATAAAATTCTTGTAACTTATTTATATCTTCCATACCTATGACTACCACTAAAGTTTGATACAAAAAAATAAAACGTGAGTTAGATAAGGAAATTTTTTGTGATAAGAAAAAAAAATCTCATGGGAAGGCACATGTTGTGTTCTTACCTTTACATAACTATTGACCATGTGTTGATTGCTTACTTGCATAGGTTTCTGGATCATTGGGCATTCCAGATAACAATTAAAATGCAACCTATTTTCTACTAATCTATTGTAGAATGCCAAATGCAATGCTAATTAAGCTTTGATCTGTTCTAGTTATGGGCAACAAGTGAAAGTGATATAGATCACTGCATCCCATGATAAAATATTTCATTTTAATCTCAGACAATCATATCAATTGGGTATAACACTTCATTCACATTGTAAGCGTTTTTGGCATGTTGTGTAAGGTCAACCTTAGGACACTTAACATATAGTAGTTTTATATTTGTGTAAAATCTGTTTTTAAGAGAAGTAAAAACTGACTCTCTTAAGGTTCAATTAGTTACAGACTCTGTTGGGAGTACTCTTCCCTCTATTGTTTTCACAGTATAGCAGAATCCAGATAATCAAATTATAATTATAGCATTAGGAAATATAAATTAGAGGAAGACAAAAATGGAATCGTAATTAAGTTTTAAAGTACATACTCATATCAATTTTTCTTGATTTAAGTGGTAAACTTATAACGATGCAGAAGCAAGGTAATTTTTTTAAACATGTTCAAGCGATTTTATATATTCCATAAGATCTCAATATGCAGGAGTAACATAAGTTTAACAATTAATTGCAGATATACAAGTTCTTTAATTATTAGTGTGATGCAATAAACATCTTTTAAATATATATAAGTTCAAAAGATACATGCACAAGAAACATGCGTTAAAAACATAATATTATAATTAAACCTAATGATATAATATATGATATCAATAAACATTGCCTCCTTAGTTCAATCCTGGTAGATGAACTTGGGTAGGGGATAATTTGACTGTGTTGGCATTACACACCAATGCCCTAAACCAAGATAGTAAATAGCAAGGCGGCCTATGGAGTCCTTGGCCCATCAGAACACCATGATTGGAGGTTTACCAAGATTTATCCTTCTTTCCCATTAATTTTGATTTCCTTATTTACCACATTAGTCAGCGTGGTATTGTTTCCAGGTTGGCCCACCTCAAAATAAATAAAGATATAATATATAATACATAGTAAGTTTAAATTAAGGATTATAAACAAATAAAACGATGGAAAACTTTATAAGTTAAAATTTAATTTAAATCTATCTAATATAAATGAGGATAAAGATGAGATAGAATTGGAAATTATAAATACCAAAAAAGATCATAAAAATAGTAATTGCTATGAAATACCGAATTTGATAAATCAGACTCAAGCTTTTATCTTTAATCTATTTTAACTTGAAAATCTCTAGGGGAGGATACCCCAGTGGTAGAATAGGGACCTCTACCACTGCCTCCCCGAGTTCGATTCCGGTAGAGGAACTTTGGGTAGGGGACACTGACTGTGTTGGCGTTGCGCACCAATGCCCCGAACCGAGATAGCGAATAGCAAAGGCGGTCCATGGAGTTCCTGACCTATCATACGCCGCGCATGGAGGTTTTCCGGATTTTATCCTCCTTTCCCATTCATTTGATTTCCCCTCAATCGGTGCGGTATCGTCCCCAGGTCGGCCCACCTCGAATAAAATTTAAACTTGAAAATCTCTCCTATAATAGATATTCATGTACTATCATTTTTAAAGATAAAGCTAGTATAAATGGCTGATTCGGGTCATCAATTAATTAAGTTTTGTCTAGCTCAGTTCTTCCAATATTATCATATATTATGATTTTTTAGGATCTGTTTATCTTGGAAATTATTCAGATTGCACTGAATGGCCAAGAATTATTTATTATTGGTTGAGCATGGAATTCCAGGATATTCAGTCAGCTAGCACTCCCAATCAATTTATTCGAGGAATCTCTAATTCTATGACAGCATTAAGAATCGAATGTACAATTTGAAATAATAACTGAATGCATAATCTGAGACTTATGACCAAAATACATGCCAACTACAGTTCCTACAGTTTAATTGATCTTAATGTAGTGCTTTCCTATTTGGCAGGCTATGATTTGCCATGAGGTTTGTAAATCACGTGACTTAGTTTTAAGTAATAGAGATCGACTTCAGTTAAATTAATAACCTTTAAATTAAGAGTATAAATAACTGCTTCAGATAAGGTTGACTTCATGATAAAATTAGGACTATTTTTTACTATCCTTGGACAAACTCTAGCCTCACGGGCAGTGGGGAACATTATGTTCTTGGGCGAAGGGAAACTTGAGGATAATCTTTATCTTTTGCCATTTGAGAGAGTTCAAGACGAAGTTATGAGCGATGATTCGCCATTCAGATCGATTAATCCTGACAAGTACGAAGATTTTGCTCATGCCCAGCCGGTTGAGCATGACTCTTGGCTTCCCCGTTTTTTAGAAAGAAAACGTTATCTGTTGGTTCAGAAGGACATCACCATGCACACCGATCTGCATGTTCCTATCAATTGTACCAAATGCAAAATGGATAACTACTGTTACAGATCTGGTCAAGTTATTAAAATCAAAGACCTAGATAGTTCTCAATTGGGGATACCTTATGAGCTTATGACTGAGATAATTGGTTGGCCTTATCAGCGCAAGTTGAACTACATTACTGATGACGAACGCCCATTTTCGACGAGAAATAACACAAATGACGTATTCATCCCAATCATGGTTAGCCTGGATCTCACCTTTGAGATTTACAATCGTCCAATGTTGTTCTGGAATAAAGAGTCAGAGTTATACACGTATCGGTTTACAACTCCTGTTGTTGCCGAACACGATCGCGCAAAAGTATTTGGGAAGGTACTTAAAGCAGCGTGCCCTGTTTAGTTACGTAAAATATACATTGGCTTTAGATGTTCAGCTCCAAGCTTTTTGAATAATTTGATTTTATAAGCTTTTTTACCCTTTATTAGTATTTTTACTTGGACATGTACTTGAAATTTACCTTTTATAAAAATTAACATAGCGTTACTGAGAATTCCTATAAATCATATTACCTACTCCATTTTATTATTGTTTATGTCATAAGTAAAAGGGAGGATACCCCAGTGGTAGAGTATGGACCCTCTACCACTGCCTCCCGAGTTCGATCCCGGTAATGGACTTTTGGGTAGGGGACGATTTTGACTGTGTTGGCGTTGCGCACCAATGCCCCGAACCGAGATAGCGAATAGCAAAGGCGGTCCATGGAGTTCCTGGCCTATAATACGCCGCGCATGGAGGTTTTCCGGGTTTTATCCTCCTTTCCCATTTTCTTCACTTCCCTAATCGGTGCGGTATCGCCCCCAGGTCGGCCCACCTCGAATAAAATTTAAAATTTATGTCATAAGTAAAATTCAAGTATGCAAGTATCAAATTCGGATAAGTTCACCTACCAGCACTAGAAATTAATAGTTTTATCAGAGGCTATAGAAAACATTCAAATGGTAGTACCAGTTGCTAACTTTGATGGTTTCAGAAATGACCAAGTACACATTTTAATTTGTCTAGAGTTTTAACCCGTAGCTGCTAGCTTAACAAATTTATGCCAACTTGTAGCTAAATTCACGTTTTATATTTATCAACAATGACAAGAATCTTTTATTGGATCATCCAATTTTAAAAATCCTTTTATTTTATACTAGCCGTTTACCCGTGCTTCGCTACGGTGTCTATAAAATTAAAGATTTTCAATCTATTAATTTAGATTTTATATTATAGACAAACAAAACCACTCAGCCAAATCCAATTGCTCAATCGAATCAACCAAAAACCACCAACCACTTAGGCAAACCTAACTGAAATTATCAAAACAACCAATATCTAATCACCCCTCAAAGCTAAACTGTGTCCTATCGATTCAAACAAAAGCCATCAACCACTTGGCCAAACAAAAAAAACCTATCGAATCAATCAAATAACACCAACCTGCTACCCGAAACATTCTTTATACTTAAAATCATTGAGCATGTGACATATCTTCCAAACTACTAAATCAACTTTACTTAACTTGCCAAAAGTATTTTATTAATTAGGTGAACCAAATTAGACAGATTTTTAAAATTTATAAACCTAACATCCAGATACCCATGCTTCGCTACAGTATTTAAAGTTTATCAGATGATAAGCTCACATTGTAGCCTATAAGCTGTGCCAGCACTACTCTCGAGCCACTCAGACTAACAGCTCCACTGTTGCTCTCGTGGCTGGTGAGTTGATTATCCTAACTACTTAATCTACTTAAACTCTAACACTGATTTTTGTTGAGTTTCAGGTGAGCAATTTGGTGAATTATTAGATAATATTCACCAATTCTCACCCATTCACCCAAATAAATTAAACTTATCAGACTTGATTAGCTTCAGATGAGCAAATTGGTGAATTATTAGATAATATTCGCCAAATCTCACCAACTCACCCAAATAGATTGAACCTATCAGACTCGAAGATTTCAGATGTCAGTGAGTGATGAATGTGTTTTATTAAGTAGATATACCTAGAGTCGCTTAAAACTCCGCTTGAATAAAAAATTATCTATATAAATAAAGTTCTAGGGGGTGGAAGGCGAGTCGGTAGGGCGTACAGCTACCAACCTGAAGGTTGCGGGTTCGATTCCCGCCCTTCGCACATTGATCGGGGTGCCAGCCGAAGGAAGCTATTGGCGGTTAGTAGGTATAATAACATGAAAACCTTACCCATGACGTAACCAGAAAAATCCGAGTCCCTATCCGGAGATGAAAAAAACTTTCTACGACAGAGTTGACCCTGCTCAGGTTTCATGTCGATACTTTCTTTCTCTATTTCGGTAATGTCCGTCCCCTGGTCGGCTTGCCTCGAATAAATAAATAAAAAAATAAATAAAGTTCTAGGATTTATAGGCTGTTTGCGATTATCTCAGAAACTACCAATTTAACCTTGATGTAAATTTGCACACTCATAGCAGGTATCCAGTGCTAGGTTCCCCATTTTGTTTGGAAACAATAAATTATTAATGAATAAAGTTATTTTATAAAAACTTTTTGCGATAACAATATGACCAACTCAATTTAAACCCACGTTCTAAGGGAGGCTTAAAAAACTTAAATCAGCTCCAACCGATTATTAACCAAGACTTTTACTTCAACTTGCACTCAGCCCCTGCCTTACCCAAATTAGGATCAAGGTGACAATTAAAAAATTATTTATATAACAAACTAGCCAACTTTCCCAGCTTTGCTTGGGTTTATATTTTGCCAAATGATTCTAATTGGCTAGTTTAGTATTGTCATGAGAATAGGAGGTTCTTGCAGAATCCAGCATGCCAAGAATCTGCACTGCAACTTTTATTCATTTTGTCCCGGTTAACTGGTTCCTTGCATGCCACTGGAACCTTAAATAATAATTCTAAATCACCTAATATAAACCCCCCTCAAATCTACATTAAAATTAAGTTCTCCAGATTTATAGTTGACTTATATTTAGTTATAACATTTTATTTTATTAACATAGTATTTCAGTAATTATGTCTAACCATCCAGAATCCACTAGGTGGACTGCCAATCTTAAAAACAATGATTTATTGTACACCACACGCACACCTTGCCATAGAAAAACCAAAGATAGCTAAACTTCACAACAAATTGGTGATCTTGTCCAATATAAGTCAGAACCCTCCACTTCCTATAGGGGACAACCTTATCTGAGAAGACTGCAATAGCTATCATGCATATATGTACTTTCCAATCATTAGCCAAATTTGATGATGAACTAATAGAACAATGGCTTGCAGCCTACAACACATGGGGGATGATTGCAAAGTCCCTCCCCATCAATGACTCTGGGATATTTACTCTTTCCTTAATGGAACTGCCCAACACTGGCACTGTGCCAATATACCATTCAACTCATGGGTTGACTGGCAGGACTGTGCCTGTGCCAAGTTTCACCTCTCCAAGACTCAGCTACATGAGAAGTTCCTCCATACCAATCTAAAGAATTACCCAACTTTAAGTCATTTCTTGGATACCCTTTAAGACCTGGTAGAACAGTGGTACCAGGCCAGCAACTGCTACACTGAGAACATGGACCTCCAACTTTTCAACTGGTTCCTTAATACTTTGGAGGAACCCTACCTGAACGCTGTGCTGATCACACAGCCTACAAATATTGATGATGATATTTATGCCTTCTGAAACTAAACCTGCCTAGCATTTTACCACTAAAATGAGATTCAGGAACCTGAAGATTACCAGTTAACTGAGAAAAGCCTTTATGACAAGGTCATCCCCAAAATGAAGCTGATCACTTTACCTTCTGAAATAGCCTCTGAATTTCTGCCCTTTCAGCTCAGTGAAGAATTTCATGATGATGGTCAAGGGACAGGACCCCCAAAACAATATGCATTGCCAAAAATGCAATAAGCCCAACCACCATTCTTACCAGTGCTGCATGCTATGTTTCCACTGTAAAGTTATCCATCTTGATGACTTGTGCCCAAACTGACCACCTCACCAAAATCAAGCAGCTACAATCAGCCTCAGCAATTGAACTATGTGAAGCAACAATCTTACCACTGTGACACCAATACTATCCAACAAAACCCCATACAGTACATTGAGGCTCTGCCTTGAGATCTTGACCAGATTCAAATTTTTCTCCTGATGGAAGCTTATGCTGCCAAAAAAAGGAAAAATGAAGAACAAAATACCCAAATGCATACTGCAGAACATGTTAAAAAATAAAAATTGAAGATCTCCTAAATGTATTAAATGAAAATCAGCAAGTACCCACTGAAGTACCCTATGGAATAATACAATGAGCTGCATCCTTGAACCCAGAACTGGGACCAGTTGCCTCTTTCCACCTTCACCAAGAACTTTTTGTAATACCAAAATCACTTGCCTTATGAGTGACCCATTCAGGACACCGCTCTACATCAAACTGCTCTGACAAATCCATTCAAAACTCAACCCATGACAGAAAAACTTATTGATCCTGTGTCCTCAAACAATCTGCACCTCAGAGTGCACACTATGCAGAAGAAGTTGGCATCTAATTCAATTAACCTACCTCAACAACTCATGAAAATTGACCCATACCTCCCTCATATCAGCCTGAAAGAGTTTTCACTACAAAAACCTTGTAAAGACACCGTGATCCCAACTAGCCTTGAAGACCTGTGAAAATCCAGTACCACGCTCTGTCAAGATCTTTATCAAGAAATTGGAATCACCTGATTTATACCTGGCAAAGTAAAACCCCAGAAAACCCTGTTCAGTAATACCAGCTCACTGTGTGCCATTGGATCACTTTTTGGTTACACCTTTCTGATCATCTTAGACACCAGCTTGTCCACCAACATCGTTACTAAGAAATTCCTACTAGATATTGGTTACAAGGACATACTGCACAGAGACCTGGTGTTTCTCATGGCCAGAGGCACCCAACAAGCCTGGTATGGACAAGTTTTTGACCTACCCATTAGGATCGCTGAGAAAACCAGATCCATTGACACCTTTGTTTTTGACCATGATCATTTCCACATGTTACTGTCCCACCAGGCCCTAAAAGAATTTGGCATCCATGCAAACGTTGAGAGCAACCAGTGGTATATCCAAACTGATGTTGGGTTGAAACCCATCAAAATCTCCTACTACAACGCTGATGGCCAACAAGAATGTCTCACCCAAATTGCAACCTACATCTGTTCTAAATTAGATGACCAAATCAGACCTTGAGCTTAAATGACCCCAAAACTCAGTTAACCCAGCTCTTCTTAGAACAGCACCATGAAAATACCTGCCACAATGATGATGACATATCCCTTTTGACCCTAGGATCTCACCACATAGATGTAGGAAATGCAGCACCCATAGCCAAATGCTCCTATTGACTTCCCAAAGCCCACAAAAATCATTCAAAAAGATATTCAGAAAGGTTTATTCAGAGAACTCATCTGACCCTCTCAGTCACCCTGGAATCTTCCTGTTGTCATTGTACCTAAGAAAAATGGCAAGCTCAAAATGTGCATTGACTATGATATACTCAACAAAGTAACTAAAAAAATGCATACCCATTACCACTTATCTCATACATATTGAACTCCATGGGGGCGCAAAGTAATTCACCAACATCAACCTTTTCTCCTGATACTATCAACTGGGAGTTGATAAAGAATCCATCCCAAGACTTCCTTCATGACAAAATTCAGAGAATTAGAGTATACCAGAATGCCCTTTGGACTCACTGGTGCACTGCGCACCTTCCAGAAAGTCATTGACAAACTATTCCAAGACCTGTTGAACAGATGTGTTACCATATACCTCAACAACATTACCATTTTTCACCAAACTTCCAGCAACACATAAGCAACCCCAAAACTTTTTTCCCACATAAAAAATTTAAACTAAGCATGAACAAATTATAACTCATTCTGTGCACTCAGAAATTAAATCTACTCAGAAGTATCCTCACCCCTGAGGCCAAGTGCATAGATTCATCTAAAGAAGAATCTATTGTCTCTTGTCCTAAACAAAAAATGTAACTGAACTACTCAGATTACCGGGCACCATCAACTACTATATAGCCTTTAATCTGAACTTCAGTAAAATCTCCAGTTTGCTTTACCTCCTGCAAAATAAAGAAACTAAAATAGAATTTTTCATATGAAAAAACAGATTTGAGGTCCTCAAAAATTCAATGGCCTGTTCACCCATCTTAATATTTCCAAAACTTTGAAGAAGAGTTTAAGATGTTTATAAGTGGCAGTGACCTTACCCTTGGCGCCATCCTCACTCAACCAAAAGATAACACCTACATGCCTTTATAATATAACTCAAAAGTTTTGCCCCAGACAAAATTAACTACTTCATGTACAAAAAAGAGATCCTTGCCATGGTATTCACCATTAGAAAATTCTGATGTTAGTTTTGGATAGACCTATCATCATTTTCACCAACAACTCCGCAGTGTCCTTCCTATCCAACAACCCCATCCCAAATGGCTGACACATTTGTTGGCGCTATGAACTAATGAGATTGACTTGAAATTCACCCAACTTCCTAGAAAATTAAATACTGTGGCTGATGGTCTTTCCCACATCCTGATTACCCCACTGACGCTGCAATATTCCATACAGGGGAGATTGACCTTGAAAAGGAGCTTTTAGAGATATGGAAGTTCCTACATGAGTTTGAAGTACCTAAAGGCTTCAATTTTAGGAGCATGTCTGTAATTCTCAAGTTCCGGTAGAGGTGGGAGAGGTCCCACCACACTACCAGGGAACACTTCACTTAGAATAAGGTAAACAAAACACTGCAAATAAGGATGGTGCACAGAGGCCCCAAAGCAAGGATAGCATACATTTGGTTATTCTGGACCTGATGGAGGTCGGCAAACAACCCTAAACAAATGCACATAAATAAAATGAATGAATGGGGTTAGCTTTAATAAACCAGACGACCAACAAAGAAGGTTGATCATAAACAATAATTATAGGGAGGGGTCTTTTTCTCTTGGGCGATGCACTGCACCCAATCCAACCAATTGCTGTAAACTGCAATCCTTTGCAGTACAGTAGTTCAAGTGTGCATAAACTTGGGTGATTGATTGCAAATGAATTTTGCCCAATTTGGCAATGTGGTAAACTGAATGCGTTTCAAAGCCTTATTTTCCCACTAAACTAATAACCCGTCCTTATTCAAAATATAACTTGTGCACAGCAAGGTGAAGTTGTAACGCCCTCATGTCCATCACATGCATCCCCTAAACCAACTTGTGCACATTTTGCCCTCACCCAGAGTTGATCCAGGGTGTGCATCAAGTAAGGCAAGATTTTCAGCTTGCTCCTCTTGGCCTCTTCACGCTCTGATTTGTTTTTGCAATCTTATAAACTATTATGTCATTTAGCCATAACATTACCCTCTCATTTTTTAAGGGCTCCACCTCTCCTTCAGGGGCTTTTTTCCAAGGAAAATTCTTGTGGACAGGGGCCAGCTTCATGGAGGTGACCGTTGGTATGGCCTTAGGCCCAGCTGCATCTGGAAAACTCTCATGTAATCTATCAAAAGGTCCACGGCTTGAACGCAATCCTGTGATGATACCCAGCTGTTCTCAGCCACATCAAACCCTTTCCAAGACACCAGATACTATAGCCTTCTAATACACTATGAGAGGATACAATTTCCTCCAAAACCCAATCTGGTGCCCCATCAATGACATATGTCTCTGGAGTCTCTGGTGGGGCCCTCAAACAACGTCAGCTTACTTTCATAAAAGATGGCAAAGATCTGGAACGATGGGGGAAGATCCAACTTGTTTGAGACATGGCCCACCTTTCTTACAATGCAGTAACTCCCTATCCTCTTCAGCCCCAGTTTTTTGCATGGCTTCTTGATTATAATATTCCCAACATCAAGCACAACAAGATCCCCTTCCTTGTACGTAGGACCTGTCTTTCTCTTACCATCAGCGTTTTCATTATAGGTTTGTATAGTTGCATCTAAATTTGTGGTAACCCCGTTTTGTACTCTCTTGATGTTCTTAGCAAATTTCACAACCAATTCTACTTTGGATCCACATATGGGCTCAATGTTGAAGAAGGGGTTAAGCCCATAGTTAGCAAAAAAATGGAGAATACCTGATGGATGCATGTTGAGCGTTGTTATAGCTAAATTGGTCAATGGGAAGATGAGAAGCCCAATCTGAATGATCCGCAGCCATGTAACACCACAGGAACTGTTCCATGCACTAATTTCACTCGTTCTGTCTGCCCATCAGATTGTGAGTTGTAGGCAGTAGAACAGAAGGGATGGATCCAAAGAGTCTTACACAACTCAACTTAAAACACAGAGGTAAACTGCGGTCCAAGATCACTAATTATCTCCTGAAGCACCCCATGTAGGGAAAACACATGAGACACAAAGAGCCTAGCCATTTCCGCCGCAGCTACTGTGGTGTTGCAGGGATAAAATGGTAGAACTTTGTAAATTAGTCCACCAATACCATGATTGCATCATAGTCCTTGGACGCAGGTAACTTCACAATGGAATCAACTGATAAGGAAGTCCAGGGCCTTCAGCCCTATTAAACTGGTACCAACAACCCTGAAAGAGGTTGACAATTTGGCTTCATCTGGTTGCATACCAAGCACTCTTTACAGTACCTGGCAACCTGTGAGGCTAAACCCTTCCAGTTATAAGTGCGACGAATCAGCTCCAGAGTCTTCACCTTTCTGGGATGCTCAATAGTGATTACAACATGATAGTCCCAAGTGAATTCCAGTCAGAGTGGTCCAGCAGGAACTCACAAGCATCCCTGAAATCACACCATATCATCCTTTATATGGTAACGTCTGGTAAATCTTCTTGATTCAACTTGCTCTTTGCAAGGTGTTATAATTTTGGGCGGTACCATTGAGATATGCTTTAAGGGCCACACAGTTCAAACCCACCAAACAACGGATGGATGATGGGAGGATCGTTGGTTTTCCAAACAAATTAAAGATATAATAAAATTATAAAGGAATTAGCTTCAACCACACAATACTTTATTTATTTTAATATAAGCAGAATCCTTCTGCTTTGCGCTCTCAATCCTATTAACAAACTCCTCCTTTAATCGCGCCATCTCGCTTCTATATCAGTGACTTTGGACAATGCTGCTCCCTTGGTTTAGACTATTTAGTTCCACCTTATTCTCATTGGTTCCAGCAGGATATGGTATTATTAAATTCTCTATCGCCTTAGTTCAAGGCAATCTAATTAATCTTTGTCAAATGTTGACATCACCTTATCTTATTTAAAGGCATCCATTAATAACCCTTTATAACCCAATATCCCCTCATATCAAGGCGCTTGAATAATTGTAACTAATCATCATGGTCAGTGGATTCTCGACAATCCACCATAGCTATAAAGGGCTTAAAGTCCAGTCATATCAGAATCTTAACATTACCCCCTTGAATAGACAATAACTCTCCTATTTTATACACCCAGAGGAACTTTTCATGCATGCAATTAATGATTCAACCACTCATTAGGTCTTTAATAGTGTAGGTGTTGATGCCCGTCATCTCAATTATTTTGAATGGACCAATCCAGATGTTGGCCAACTTGTTTTTCCGCCCAAACCTGTGCTAGTCATGGAACAAAACTATCTCTCCTTCTTGGAACTGAGCTAACCCAACTATTCTGTACCTGATTGGCAGTCTGATTTTTTTTCTTTTTGGCCAAGTTGAAGGAGTATGCTTTGGTTTGCAATTTGATCAAAATGTCCGCTAGGTTAGTCAAGTAACTTTGGGGATCCATTCCTTTGGTATCCTCTACAAAAGCATAAATCAGTGCCAGAAGAGCAGGGTGGCGTCCATATAGTAAATGAAAGGGACTCTTACCTGTTGCGGAATGATAGCAAATGTTGTAAGCGAAAATGGTGGTGGACAGGAGGGAACTACAGTCAGAGGGTCTATCCATTACCAGATTCTGGATTATATTCACCAGGGTTCCATTGACCTATTCGGCCATTCCACTGGACTTGGGGTGGTATGAGGTCATCAGAACCCCATGGATGCCCATTAGCTCATTCAACTTTGGAAGGATGTGTAAGGTGAATTTGGTTCCATTATTGGTAAGAATAAACTGAAGGCAACCATGTTGCTGGAACTACATTCCATTACAAACTTGGCCACTGTGACCGCCCCCAGTCCCATATCACCCATGCTTCAACCCACCTAGTCAAGTGGTCAATTGCCACCAGAATGTACTTAGACTAGTTAGCTCCCATTGGAAGAGGGCCAACGACATCAAGGGAAACTGTATGCCAAGAAAATGGGATTTCACTAACTGGTATGAAGTCTTCTGGTGGAACGGCTTTTCCACTTGGCACTGGTGGCAGCAAGAAATGGTTTTAAACACGTTAAAGTTCATGCTTTCCCAGTAATACTGAGGGTGCAACAATTCCGTTGTCTTGTGTACACCACCATGTTCAACTGCCCTATGTGCACTCATGATATTGCTTGGCTGTGTCAAGGGTCATAGAAAGTTCACCATAGAGTCGCCAATCCGCTTGTAAAACTCCCCATTCCGCTGGAAGGTATTTGCTTGCATCTCGTTTAATGCTTTTATAACTTAGGGCGGTTTATCGTCATATTTTCCACTGAACATCTTATCATACATCACATCACTGAGATTTGCCATAATGGCAATGGTTGGCAATCTAGATAAGCAGTTAACGTTCTGATATTTTGCTCCCAGGCGGTGAAGGATCTCAAAGTCATACGCCTTCAGTTTGAGTGCCCATCGGGCTAGATGTCCTTCAGGCTCCTTGAGGTTCTGAAAACAGCGTAAAGACTCATGATCAATTACAACTTTAAACTTTATCCCATGCAAATATACTCTATTTTGTTTATATGCGTAAATTACCACTAAGCACTCCCGCTTGGTCACAGTATAATTACATTAATGGTAATTCAGGCTCTGACTGCAGTACGTCACTGGGTGCTTCTCCCCCTCGTCATCTTTTTGGGATAGAACCGCCCTACAGAGAAAAGGGACGCATCCATCAGGATGATGAAATCTTTATTGAAGTTTGGATAGTGTATCACTGGTGCACTGATCAGTACTGTCCAAAGTGTGTCAAAGGAGAATTGACAGCATTCCGTTCATTTGAACATGACATCCTATTTTAACAACTTAAATAACAGCCCCCAAATACAGCTGAAGTTAGGGATGAAGAGCTAGTAGTAGCTGACCATCCCCAAAGATACCGGTATGTTCCATTTACTGTTTGATGTAGTTACTTTTTTGGATGGCCTCCACCACGGCCAGCTGTGGTTTCAGCCCCTTAGAGTCTATCACAAACCCCCGTATTCCAATTTGGTCTTTGACAAAGTTACATTTATGAGGCTTAATCTTGATGTTTGCCCCAGCGAGCTGGCAGAATACTTCTTCTAGATGATCAAGGTGCTCAGAAAAGATTTGGGAGAAAGCACTGACATCATCAAGGTAACTACGGATGCATGACAGCTTCAGATTGCTGAGGATAGTGCTCATGGCTCGTTGAATGTAGCAGGGGCATTACACAGCCCTTGTGGCATATGGGTTGGTTGGAAAAGCCCTTTGGACGTGATAATGGCGCATTTCTCCTGTTCCACTGTGGGCAAATCAATTTGCCAATAGCCCAATATCAAATCTTTCGCTGAGAAGTAGCAAGCTCCTCCTAACCAATTTAATGCATCATCAATCTGAGGCAAGGGATACAAGTCCTTCTTTATAATATTGTTAAGCTTCCGGTAGTCTATCACCAACCAGTTGGTACTGTCCTTCTTTTAACAATCAGAACAGGTGAAGCCCACAGACTCTTGGATGGTTCTAGCATCCCCTGCTCCAGAAACTTATCAATTTCCTCGTTGACAACTTCTTCAGCTACCCTAGATTGGCGGATTGGCCAAGACCTAATGGGAGAATGATCCCCAGTGTCCAATCTATGGACCACCCCCAAGAACACCCTAAATTGTGGTCGTCAATGGTGAAAATCTCCTTATACTTGAAATAAAGCTATCACTTGGACTTTTTTCTTATGATAACCCTAGTAAATTCTCCCATGGTACCACTTTCATTACGCTGGGCTATGGCTCAACAGTTAGACCAAAGTTATCCAGTGACCTGAACTTGTGAACCTGAAGGACCTCCTCAACTGGGGTCGAGTGTAAATATGCCACTATTTGGTGGCGGCTATTTTCATTGGTTTGTTCTGGAGATTTTAAAAAAACCTTGATCTCCATGGCCAGGGAGCATAATGCCTGGAGCCACATGAGGCTCAAGCCACATACGCTGATAGGGCCCAATGACCTCCTTATAGAGCCCAGCTGGCACTTCCATCTCTAACTCAGTGTTTACTATGGCATGGTGTTCGGATTGAATGGATATAGGCCAGCAGCTTGGAGAGGTAGCCCTTGATATTCATATATCTGTTGGTGAAGGGCCCAGGTCTTGCTCTTAGGTCAATGGTAGCAAAACGGAATCACCCTATCACTATATGCAAGATTGATATGCCTCATGTGCACCAGATCCTTTGGCACTTCGCTTGAGGTAAAATAAGTTGGGATCTGCTGCCCCAAAATTTCAAAGGTCTCCGCCATCATATCAATGACAGCCTCAAAATGTCACACGAAAGAAGTTCTAATTAGCAGGGCATAATTATTGTTTGGTAGCACTATCACTGAGGCTACCATGACAATTACCCAAACTGAAAAGGTAGCATGCTTTATGCTCCCTCAGATACTGTGCTTTCTGCTCCAGAGGTCCCATACACCATGCGATGTTCTACATCAGGTTTTAGTATCAATATCGCCACCAACTTAGTGAAACTATGCTGATTGGGGCGCCCATATCTATTATAGAGTAACTCTAATTTTTGCTACAAAAACGTCACAGTATGTACACTCAGAATAAGAAGAATATTGACTGTCTAATATGTGGACATTTACAGTATCTCTTTTACCAAGGAAACTCATAATCCCCTAGCCAACTTTGGAGTATTCTTTACCAATAGCATCTACTGGAAGGGTGACGTTTACACCTTTCAGGGAGGGTGCATTTGTGGCTGGATCCAGCTTGTCTGAAGAAGCTTGGTCAAACATTTGACATGCAGATGGCTTCAGCTGCTCCTGAGATCCTTCATCTGCTGCAGCCTTGGCTTGAGACAATGTCAGTACGTTCACTCATCCAACCAGTTGCTGGTATAAAAACCCAGCATTGTATTGATGGAATTACACTGGATATACTACAATTGATTGAAGTGGGACATTGGGGTTGGGATAATGGAGGTAGAGAGTCCCATCTCTACTCCTTTCCATCTTTTCCCTGGTAGTATTGATCCTGTTGCACGTAGTGAACTCAACAGTTAGGGAAACTCCAGGCAAGGTGTCCAGGGCGACTGCATCTAAAACAACTAACCCCATAGGGTCTGCATCCTTGGTTCTCCTAATGAGGGCCAGGCTGATAGTTTGATTGTTATTGTTCAGCGTAACTAGGGACAGGTCAGTAGGACGATTGCTGACATTCGGCGTAATTAGATCCAGGTTGGTAGTTGGGCTGCTTACAATTTTTATAAGCAGGGGTAGAGCAGAAGTAAAACTGCTGGGGGTAACTCAGCCAAGGGCGTGGTGAGTGATTATAATAAGGATGATGGTTAGTAGGCGAAATCTGGGCAGGATGGGAGAATTCCCTCAAATAAGTAGGTCCAGCAACGGCGGCGGTATGTTTCCACTCTGTATTGGGCAGAGGGAAGGTAGCGGATAGAAGGAGCAGAAACTGAACAATTTTGAGCAGGGGACGTCACCATCTAAAATTGGGGTCATGACATTGTAAAGCTCATGGTAGGGCTTCACTGCGGAGGTCATTGCAATGCACACATTGGTTTCATCTAGAATACCTGCCCCAATTAGCACATGGGCTTCAACCATAAAACGGTCAGCAAACGAGGTGATGGTCTTATTATGTTGCAACCCAATGGTCAGATATTCAACCTTTTGTTGCAACATTTTTGTGGTACCCCCAAACAGCTGAAGCACAGTATCTTCACTCCTTGGTAGGTAATGGAGCTGCTTGGAAGGTAGCAGGTGACTTGATTGGCACTCCCAACATCCAAGGCAGATATTAACAGTTTAGATTTATGATGATCTGAGGCGCCTTCTGCTGTAAACTCAAAAAGTTTAAAGAATCCTTGGATATTCCCATTGTAATCAAATGGAGGCAGCTTCTTGATATAGACCTTTTCTTCCCACTCATAGCCGCAACCTTTTGGGGCATACTGAAGAATGAGTAAGACCATAAGCAGTTTCTCGCTGAGGAGCTGGTCCACTGGAGGTTGAGTTGTCTGCTGATTCAGAGGTAGCGTGGGCCTCCTCAGTGTGCAGTACTGTCATCACTTGAGGGAATTGGCTCTCCAGTTCATAACCATATCCAGAGCTGCCCTCCTGGGTGTAGTAGCTCATTCCAGTGTCATATTCTCCATCATACTATTCTCCCTGAGCAGCGCCTTGTCACTCTTCCCCTTCCTAAAAAGGGGACTGGGAGGTACCATTAAACTTCCGCTCTGCGCAATGCAGTCATTTGGTAGTGTCATCAAAGAGACTAGCGAGTTTCTTGTTTTATTGTTCAAGGATTCACATTTGACTAAACGTGCTGTCAAGCTGATTCATAACGTCACTCCTTTTTGAATAAGCTCATCCTGCTTTTTGAGCACCATGTCTAAAGCAAGTTTAGTTCTGCATATTCAGCTGGTGCAGTGTGTTGTGAAGATTACCCGTCAAAGCAGACCTTATGGGACATGGCCAGCGACTGAAGATTTTTAATTTTTTAGTGGTTGATCAATGGGACCCCTGTAGTGAGCACCACTGCTAAAATTTTTGGGTGATACTGTTAAGATGCGCCATAAGGGTCACACAGGTCAAACTGATTTAACAATGGATGGACAATGAAAGGATTGTCAGTCCTCTGAACAAATTAAAGATATAATAAAAATATGAAGCAATTAGCTCCAACCACAAAATACTTTATTTATTTTAATATAAGCAGAATCCTTCTGCTTTGCGCTCTCAATTTTATTAACAACCTCCTCCTTCAATCGCCCCATCTTGCTTATATATCAGCGACTTTGGATGATACCACTCCCTTGGATTAGAATATTAAGGTTTTGCCATATTCTCATTGGTTCCATTAGGGTATGGTATTATTTAATTCTCTATAGCCTTAGTTCAAGGCGATCTAATTAATGTTCAATGAATGTTAATATCGCCTTATCACCTTGTTTGGAGGTGCTGTTAATAACTCTTTATCCCCCCAATATTACCTCATCTCAAGGCACTCAAATAATTGTAACTAGTCATCATGATTGGCAGATTATCGCTAACCTGCCATAACTATTAAGGCTTATTATCCAGTCATATCAGAATCTTGACACAATGGCCATAGTATACTCTTCTGACAAGGGCTGAGTAAAACACCCTTTCTGAACATACTATATCCCTCTACATTTTCTAGAGAAGCAAGTGCTGGCACACATGCCATGGGGTGGGCTGTTGGGCTAAATCTTACCTGTGGAATTACTAAATGGGTATTTTGTAATTTCACTTCCTCAGGATCTGGGGCTAAAGCAGGGTATCGACTCAAAGAATCTGCCAAATCATTCACTTTGCCTTTTTTTAAATTGATAAGTGAACACAAATTGTGCCAAAGTCTCATGCCAGTGGGTTTGACATGGGGTTAGGACATGAGGGGCATGATAGTATAGTAGAGCATGGTGGTGTGTACAAATGTGAAAAGGTTGAGATGAGCCATGTAGATGACGCCAATATGTAAGCCCTCCACCATTGCCAATAACTATTTGTTATAAACGGCGTTTTTCAACTCATGCAGGGACATTTTCCTAGAAAAATATCCTACAGGATGCTCCCCACATCTTTGCTCACTTGTAGCAAAAACAGCCACTATCTCAAAGTTGGAGGAATTAGTAGCTGCAACGAACTCCTTTTCAGGGTCCACATGGCAAAGGACTGACATAGACAGAAGGGTGCACTTTACTGCTAGGAGGCATCCTCCGGAGCAGAGGACCACTGGAGAAACTTGGACCCACTAGCTTTAAACAAGAGCGCCGCCACTTCAGAAAGATTTGGCGTGAATTTTTTTAAGGGATGTACAAGTTCCCAAAGAACTCCTCAATTCTTTGACTTAAATAGGGATGGGCCAATTGCGGATTGCCTTCTCCTTGTCTGGAGTTATTATATGGCCTTGGTCAATTATGACATTGCCCAGGAAGGTGACCTGGGATTTAAAAAACTCACACTTACTGATCTTCAGCGTAAGATTGGCTGCCTTAAACTCTCCACCACATGCTGCAGGTAGATTGCATGGGATTCTTGATCAGAGAGAACACCAGAATATTGTCAACTATCCACCGCGCATAACCCATCAGGCCCCCAAAGCCACATCTATACAATGTTAGAAAATAGCAGGTGCATTTTTAAGCCCAAAAGGCTTGAGCTGAAAACTGAAAATACCCTTTCTGGTTTGGAAAGTGGTAATCCAATCCTGTCCCTTCTTGATATGGATCTGTTTATATGCGTTCAAACTATCAAGTTTGGAGAAGACTTTAGTCTTCTCCACATAGTGAGAGATTTGTGAATCACCAAAATAAGATGCAGATCTGGAGCTGACATTGTTCAAGTTCCCATATTCTATGCATAGGCGTAAAGTACTATCTTCTTTCTCCACAAAGAGAAGTGGTAGAATACCGGAGAGGTACGCTGAAATATAGCCTTTTTTGCTAACTGCTCCTTAACCCATACATCCAAGGCTGCTTCCTCCCATAAAGTCAAAGGGTAAATGGGGGAATAAATGCGCACCAGATCCACTGTAAGTTTGAACTTACAATCAAACTTGGAGTGAGCTGGCAACGCACTGACATTAGCAGCATCAAAAGAAGATTTCAACTCTACCAAACAGGAAGGTAAGGTTACCTCCAACGTGGGCTTCAGCAAGGGTGCAAGGCTGAGCGAATGTACCATGGGCCACCGGGGAAGACTAGCCTGAGTGTCAGCTTCAGACAAGGGGACAACAATTCTTGATCATTCTTCAGAGATAAAGCCAAGGTATGAGCTTTCAGATTAGTTTAACATCAAATTTGCGCCACCACTCCACTCCTTAAATAATTGAGTACAAGAGATCTTTGATTTCCCAGAAGTGGTTAACCAAATGGTACTCTCCAAATTGATAATCTATTAACCCCTGAACCTTCAGCGTGGGAATACCTTGAGAGGCCCTATCCTAACCATACCACCAGGCAAGTAGTTCAACTCAAGGTAGTCGGCTAGTTCTTGATCAATAAAATTCTCAGAGGCTCCTGTATTCACCAAGATAATTGTGCTGATCTTTCCTAAAGGAGAAGAAAGAGTAGCAGTGAGCAAATAATAGCCAGAATAATCTGTATTTATTGCAGATTCAGCCAACACTTCCCCTAAAAATTTTCATCAGGTATAAGAATAGCACCAGGATAAGTTTTTGCATCATAAAGTGTAGAGGGATACTCTACTGCTGCCTCCCCGAGTTCAATTCTGATACAGGAAAATTGGGTAGGGGACAACTATGACTGTGTTGGCATTGCGCACCAAAGCCCCAAACTGAGATAGTGAATAGCAAAGGCGGTCCATGGAGTTTCTGGCCTATCATACGCTGCACATGGAGGTTTTCTGGATATTATCCTCCTTTCCCATTTCTTAGATCCTTTAATTGGTGCGGTATCATCCCCAGGTCAGCCCACCTCAAATAAAAAAAATGTAGAGGAATAATTATCCAGTCTCACCACTGAGGACAAATACCCCACCATATCCTCTGCAGTTGCATATAAATTGGCAAAATGTAAAAGTAATTGGTTCTTTACCTTCTGAGTTCTGAAAATAATAGTGAGGGCCAAGTGTGGGTTTTCAGGGTGATTTGGTACACAGAAATTGGCTTCAAGCTAGACTTGCAAGAGTCAGAAAATGGATGTTAGATTTTATATGATTTGCATTTTTAAATGCATTTTCTGAGGTTATTGATACCATACTTGATAGGTTAGGCATCTTGGCGTCGCTTTCAACATCATCAACACTTAGACACCCATCAATGGTTCAGATCATTTTCTGGAATTAATGGAGGAAGAAAAAACATAACAGAAGGATTTTTATATAAATTCAGGTCTAGACCCTTCTGACCCCTTGAATTCTGTTGAGACGGAATGAGGATAAGTGGGAAGCCATGCCCCAGTCAGAGAAAATCCATAAGTTTGGACGCTATATTAAAAAAGGCTGGCTTGGGTGACATAATTGCAGCATAATCAGATGAGACTTTTAATAAAGTTAGGGGATAGACCCCCACACACTTTTGAATTCCCCTGAAACCAAAGGAATTGAAGATAGGATTATTTCTTTTTCAGAGGCGTGCATGAGATTTTAGGGCCCATATTTATAGGGGCACTTCCAGGTAAAACAATGACAGCCTAATTACCTGGCCCCATTTAGATCATGTAGGAGAAATTAACCCAAAAATCTTCAATAAGATGATCAAAGCTAGCAAGGGACACTTGCCGCACTAGATCGTCTCTTGCAAGAGCATCCAATGCGGCATGGAAAAATGACTTCTTGACTACAATGGACACAGGTAGGCCCAAGACCCAGGGAGATTCATAAAAAAAGGGCACTCAAAACGCCCAACTCCATGGTGCACAAATGACCCACAGGAAGATTTGAAAGCAGCAGAACAAGGTTGCGCTGCTCCCAAGGGTCACTTCAAACCCTCTATAGTCACTGACACATACACAGTTTCATAAAAGCAAAGCACCCAGGCAGGTGCCCAGGGTAGAAGCTGACACAGACACCCAACTCCTGGAGGAGGGGAGCCAGGGCTGATTTTAAAGTGAGAAGAAGTGGTGGAAAACTTGGAAGCCCAGGCAACTGGGCTTTGAACAGTCCATAACCACCATGTACTCACCAAAAGGGCGGAAGTTGCACCGTGAGCAGAAAAAGGAAAAACGCCAAGCTGGCACACCGCCAATAAGAATGATAACTCCGTGGACAAGAGCACACCCACCCCGGTGCACAGTCAAAGCGCCTGATACCACTAAGAAAACCTTCCACACAGAATAAGTCTCAGTGAGAACAGAAATAAGGTTTGTCATTCAATGTTAAAAGCGTGTCTGTAACGCTCCAGTTCCAGTAGAGGTTGTGGGAAAAGGTCCACCCCACTACCAGGGAACACTTCGCTGAGAATATGGCAAACAAAAAACCGCAGTGAAGGATGGTGCACAGAGGCCCAAAAGCAAGGATGACATACATTTGGTTATTTGGACCTGATTGAGGTCAGTAAACAAACTTAAAGAAGTGCACGCAAATAAAATGAATGTGAATTTTTTATAAACCAGACGATCATCAAAGAAGGTTGGTCATAAAACAATAATTATAGGGAGTCAAGGTAGTCATTTTTCTTGGGAGATGCACTACACCCAGTCCAACCAATCGCTGTAAACTAGCATCCTTTGCAATACAGTAGCTCGAGTACACATGAACTTGGGTGATTGATTGCAAATGAATTTTGCCCAATTTGGCAATATGATAAAAGATTCTCGTTCTGAAGCCCTGTTTTCCCAATTAAACGTAATGACCCTTCCTTATCTAAGATGTAACTTGTGCACTGCAAGTCTGAGGCTGTAACGCCCCATGTCCATCACACGCACTCCCTGAATCAATTTGGGCATATTTTGCCCTCACCCAGCGTTGATCCAGGGTGTGCTTCAGGTCATGCAGATTCATCAGCTTGCTTTACTTGGCCTCTGCACGCTCTGCTTTGTTTTTGCAATCTGTACAAACTAATATGTCATTTATACTTGATAATCAATGACATCAAAATTAAAAACTAGTGCACAAGTTTTAATCTTTTAAATTAGTTTTGTGTTTGAACTAAAGGATCAGTCACCCAAGTAGTATCAAAATGCCAAAGAATGCAACACATGAAAGAAGCACACTATGATGTTGGCCATATCAGAAGATAAGCAACCTGGAATCAACTATATTCACTTACTGGTGGCCTAACGCCTATTCCAATGTCTTCAACTATGTCGCCACCTGCCACGCTTGCCAAATTTTTGATTCATCACCCCAAACTCAAAAGCCCCTCAACCCCATTGTCACTACCATATTGTTTGAAATGGTGTAATAATTTTATAAGACCACTTAGAGTTGCTTTGATGGATACAAAAATATCCTTTTAGAAACTGAATATTTTACTCAAGTGGCCCATAGATAAAGCAACCCAACATGCCAATGTGGTGACTGTCACCCAATTTTTATATGAAGACATTTTAACCATGTACAGACCACCTCATACCATTCTGTCTGACAAAGGCATGCACTTCAACAATATTTTGGTTGAGAAAATGATTGAACAAGTCTGCACCAAATATTACATGAAAACTTCCTACATTCCCTGATGCAATGGTTTGACAGAATGCCTCAACCAAACCCTCATGCATGCCCTTGAAAGAACTACCACTAATAACCCTGAGAAATGGTCAAACACCTTCCATAAAACTTTGGGCCTACTGCACCAAATTTATATCACTACCAAACACAACCCTTATGAGTTGCTTTCAGTGTCTAATTTTGCACAAACCCTTTAATCAAACAACATTCCAGTATCATTTAACCATCCAATCATCACCAATGAAAGCCTGTGCTCAAAACCTTGTAACTAAACATGTTGAGCAAATGAAACACAACTATGACAATCAACTTAAATAACTTTTGTTTACACCGTTAGAGATTTAGTACTCCTTTATCAAAATGGATTTACTCTCATTAAAAGAAGACACACCCCACTAAAAAGGACCCTACTGTGTTTTCAAGGTCCTCCCCTATGGTAATAATGCCCTAGAGACTCTCAATATAGTACCTACCAATATACCATTAATGGGAATTTCATGAAACTCTATCAGTACCAAAATGAATATGGGGAGTGTCATGATAATAGGAGTTTCTTGAAGATTCCATGCACGCCAAGGATCTGCACTGAGATTTTTATTTATTTTTACCAATTTGCTGGTTCCCTGAATACCACTTGAACCTCAAATAATAAACTAAGTCACCTAATATAAAATCCTCTTAAATCTACAATAAAATAAATTCTCAAGATTTACAGTTGACTTCCACCTAGTTATAACGTTTTATTCTATTAATACAGTTTTAGTAATTATGTCCAACCATTTAGCTTCCACTTGGTGGACTGCCAATCTTGAAAACAATGATTTATTACACATCACACATTCACCTTGTCATGGAAAATTGAAAGATAGCCAAACTCTATGAAAGTATTAATATTGGTATATGGCTTTCAAAAAGTTTAGAAACCATTAAATCTATCAAAATCAAGCATTTACTAACCACTTGACAAAATTATTTAACCTATTGAATTAACTAACCAATAAATAATAGGCAAAATTAATAAAACCTATCAAATTAACTAGATCATCAACCATTTAGACAAAAATAATAGCTATTAAAACATAAAACCATGTCAACCTTCCCCAAATAAATATTCAAAACATAAAACCATCAACTACTCACCCAAAACCAATTAAAATATTAAATAACTAAATCATAAACCATTTACCCAAAACCAATCTGTTTAAAGATCAACCAAAAAACAATTATTTACTCAAAAACCTTGAGCCTTTTAAATTAACCAAAAATCAACACTCACTAATCAAAACCAATTTAACCTATCAGATTAGCTTAACCATCAACCATTTAAGTAAAACCATTAAGACCATAAAATTAACTGAAAACAGCCAATCATCAGCCAAAACCACTTGAACTTAAAACAACCAAAAACTACCAACTGTTTATAAAAACCTATAACCCTATTATGTTAAACAGATAAGACCAAAATTCCCATCTGAAACAATATGATTACCATCCAAATCTTATTTTTTTAAATTAAATATAACTTTAATTAAATTTTATATAACTTTTTTGAAAAATAGTTTTACCATTACCAAAATTTATAAAGTATTTGTGCCAAGTTTGGTGATATTTGCTTTATTTTTATGAGATAATGTCTCATACATATACATACACACATACTTTTCTATTTTATACATATAGATTCAATATCTATTAGCCATTTTAGATACTGTAAAATCTACTCTAGGTTGATTATTGGCCATCAACCCAGTAACCTTTTTACTGCACAGGTTTGATTTCCTTGTGCACTTTGTTGCGTTGTTATAGAATGTATTAATTAATAATAGTATGGAGACTATTATCTGTAGTTGGTTTTGAACTATTATTCAGCCAATGCTCGGCCAGTATTTCTGATTATATACTCTTGAAGTCATACTTGTAGGGATTCGTTCCCTATACTCTTGTCCACCCAATCTTCATTAAGATACCCAGTGACAGTCTCTCTCAGCCCAACACACAGTCAGCAGCTATCCCTGATTGTTGTTCCTTCATCTCTAGATCCCTGCTCAGATCCTTGGTCTTCTCTCTGAGAGTCTTCCAATTATTGCCTTCTGCAATAATATCCTTGAGATAGAATGACACAATAGTAGCTGATAGTCTAACTATACACTGAATTGATAATATAACTGTAGATTATAATATTTTCGTAGATAATGTCTTTATTATAGTAAATCCTAGGGAATTATATAGAGGGGGATTCAGCTGTCTAACCCTCAGTTGACACCTCTTTGATGAAATGGCAGCCGTTGCCATTGAATCACCCATCCTCATTTCAGCAGCAATGGTCTTCCCCATCCTGACTAAGATTCCATCATTGGACATCCTCAAGACCTCAAATGGAAAGAGTCAGAAAACGTGTCCCTTTCGTTTTCCTCTTGATCCAAGCAAGCCAACCATAATTGGCTAGCGACCTGCTTAGGTAATGGGACTTATTACTCATTATGGCAGGTCACTTGCCAACTGATTGATTCGCTAGTTGCAGGCAGCATCACTTGCCCCACAACTTGCTATTCATTCCCAATCAGTTGGTGATGAAACCCAACTGATTCCAATTTGTACACCTGATAGTTAATCACTATCAGATGCCCCTTATTCGTCAGCAACTCTGCCCAAAGAGATCTTAAGCATTCATCTGGATTGATCCCTGATGGATCTGACCAGGCGAATAACATAATATCCCTTGAACATAGTTACCCCAAAATCAGGGTCAACTGATTTCCAATTCACCTCGCATTAGGGAATTATCCTCTAGAGATTCCTGGTAATCTAGCTGGCTGGGAATATGGGCAAAACCCCAACACATCCCCCTCTTGCCTAGATTTTCAGCGAGAAAAGGACCAGGGCATGAGAACACCACTTTGGACACTTGGTCAATTACTTCATTGGTTCAAGTGGAGTACACTCGTCAATACTCAACGCTGCTTGGGACTTTCAGCATATGGCATTCTAAATCTTCCTCCTCGCTACTGCCTTCTCAGAGTGCAGTCCTCACAACCTTCTGTTGTACCAGGCTGATCGATTTACTTGTGACAATATTAGTCCTGGGATCCAGTTTTCCCCCATCAGGGTATATGACCTGCTGCCATATTCAGGATTCTTGGTCCGGCGTCCTTGATTTCTTGATTTTCTCCTCATCCTAGACAGGAGACTCTTGCTGTCAATGTTCATTTCATGGCTTAATTAAGAATACTTAATTCTTATTCGCCCTTGTTATTTGTTCATAACCTCTTGGCTGTAAGTCATTCCTAATTCTTCCCTTGGAGAGCTTATCTCATTAATTTTGAGATTAATTTCCCAAAAATTGGAGCTTAATGGATTATATATTGCATAATATCAACTTCTATATAAGTCTGACATCCCCCTCTTGTCCAGCTCATATGTCAAATTCTGAGTCTTGCTACCAGCAGCTCAGGATGCTTGACAGAACCTCTTTTATGGTCCTTCCAGGACTCATACGCCCAGTCTGGCACAAGCAGCTAGTCCTTCCATCGAATTACCAGAAACAGTAAATAATCCCTCCGAAACCAGGCTGGCCATCATTTTGAACAACTCTCAGCTGACTCTTCCTCTGCAGTCGATTACAGAGTTAGACTTC
Organism: Massospora cicadina; assembly: GCA_022478985.1. Lineage (NCBI taxonomy): Eukaryota > Fungi > Entomophthoromycota > Entomophthoromycetes > Entomophthorales > Entomophthoraceae > Massospora > Massospora cicadina. The sequence goes on along the minus strand of JAKSZP010001441.1, from coordinate 54,957 downwards.
AAAATCCTCCTGGATTCAGCTCCTTTTGCTGATGCTCTAAACATCATTGTAGATGCTCCAGAGGTTATTCACCAATTGCCTCTTTTTATACTGCTGCTTTCCTCTCCACTCCAGGATTTCACAATTGGCATCTTCTGACATCTCAATTTCCCTTCCCTAGTCACTTTTTCTCAGGGCTTGGCGTCTGCTCAAAGAACGTGGTTTTGTGTAGGTCTCACCCTTGCTAGCATCCAATTGCATATTGATTTCAATGGGCTGTTTATTCCTACCGCGATCCATCCTCCCTCCCCCAAGAGGTGACATAGGCGGAATCATCCCCCTACCAAGGATGATCAATAAAAATAAAAATTATAAAATATATCAGCTTTTTTATCTATGCAGTTTATAATCTTTTTTTCAATATCTTTTATCAATTTTTTATCTTTATACTTCTTTTTTACTATGGGACTTGACCTTGTTTCAGTTCAGAGGTCCATCTTTTCCCCCAAACTGGGTCCTGGGTACTTAAACCTGCCAGTTTTCCATGGTTAAGAGGTCCTTTTTTCGGACTTAACCATCTAGATTGGTTCAGAGGTCCTTTTTTTGGACTTGACCTAATCATCAGGACATGACCAACTTAATGATTCATCGGCCCTTTGGGAACTCTTTTATTTTTTTCATTGATCCAATGCTTTAGATACTTAGTGTGGACTCGATTTACAACTCTTCCATCCAAGAGATTCTTGATGGAGTAAGCATTGGTCACCATCTTGGCAATTACTTCAAATGGACCTAACCACAACACATCTAATTTGTTTCTTCATCTGAAACCATGCATATCACAATAGGCGACTCTTTCCCCTATTTGATATTCTTCTAATGCCAGTCAGTTTTTGTCATCCGTTGATTTCACTCATATCCTTTTCTTCAAGGTTGTGTCAAATGCTTGCAATTGCATATCAATCAGGATACTTGTCAGTCAGTTCAAGTATTGCTCGGTACTCATCCCCAATGTAGGTTCCACCATCAAATATAAAATTGGTGGCAACACGGCCTTTCTTCCATATAATAATTCAAACGGCATCTTTCCCATCACTGTATGATGACTAATGTTGTAGGCGAATGTCACCAAACTCAGGTACATTCCCCACACGGAAATTCTCCCTGCAACTAGCTTCCTTAGCATCGCAGCCAGTATCCCATCGACTTGTTCTACCAGTCTGTTTGTCTCTGGCCAGTATGGTACTGACATGACTCCTCAGATCCCCATTATTTCATTTAACCTTGGGATCACATGAGATGTGAAGTTGGTCCCATTATTACTCAGCAGGACTTGCAGACATCAATGCCAGTATACCACTTGATTTAGGATGAACCTCGCAGTACTGGTAGCATCTACTCTGGTTAGGGCCTTCATCTCGACCCATCTCATCAGATGGTCAATGGCAACTATGATGTACTTGACTCCCCCTGTGCTCATTGTCAGCAGCCTATCACATCAATGGACACCGTGTGCCAGGCAAATCCAGGATGGACCAAAAGGTATCCAAATGTTTTCTTGTGTGGTTTGTGCAGCTGGCACTCCACGCAACAAGCCAGATGATCTGCAACATTGTAGTTGATTGATTCCCAGCAATAATACTGGTAAATATGGTCAGTTGTTTTCCTCAGGCCTCCATGCCCAACAAACTTGTGAGCTGCTTGTACTATCGTTGCTCTTTCTGATGGTTTTGGGAATAATAGCTGCTTCCCGTTGATCATATTGAATACTTGTCCATCCATAGTCTCAGTGTTTTCCATTGCTTTTTGAAGCGCACCTTGGATTTCTAAGGGTTCATCCCCGATTCTTCCTTCGACCATTCTCTGGAATAGCTCATCCACCTGCAGGTATACCAACTGGACCATTGGCAACTGCAATAAGCCATTCGCGTTCTGATGAGAAGCCCCCGCTTGGTGGACTATCTCATAGTTGTAAGCCTGAAGCTTAAGTGCCCATTCGGCCAATTGTCCTTCTGGTTCCCTTAGATTGTGCAGCCAACGCAGCAAAGAGTGGTCCATCACCACCTTAAAGTGCATTCCATGGACATACACCCAAAACTGCTTACATGCATATATGACTGCAAGGCATTCCCGCTCAGTCATGGTGTAGTTCCTCTCAGCGGCTGAGAGTGTCCAGCTCACATATGCCACCAGATGCTCATCCCCAAGTTCATCTACTTGGCTCAGTATGGCGCCAATCACCATCAACGAAGCATCAGTTTGAATGATAAACTCCCAATTGAAATTTGGATATTTCAAAATCAGCAAATTTATCAAATACTGGCATAACTCATTGAAGGAGTCCTGAGCCTCTTCATTCCATACAAATCCTTTTTTCAGATCCTTTAATAAATATAATAATGGCTCAGCTATTCAGGAAAAGTCCCAAATAAATCTTCTAATGGATTGATACTCTTGGTAACTCATGCCAGCAATCTCATTTCGTCCAGATTGGCAGATTTTCCCCAGTATTGACCTTGTGAATCACATCACTCATGCATCCCAAATCATGGTCATTTTTGGGTGAATACTCTCCGATACTTTTCAACAATTTGAGCACCTCCTCTCGCTGGCCTTCTGGCAGATCAGCGAGTTGCTCTTGATCAACCAATAGGTTGATGCTTTTGGCTACCCTGGCTGGTAATCCCATTTCATTGAGAGACCCAAAATCGTGGAATCTTCTCAATTTGGCCATTGGGATCTCTCATCATTTCTTAGATCTGAAACTCATAGACCATAAAATAGATATTTTATATGCTTTATATATTTTTTTGTATTTTTCTTTTGCAATAGGACTTGCAACCTACAAAAAGGCCCAGAGTTCCTTCTTTTCCCCTTCATCCAAACTGGGTCCTGGGTACTTAAACCTACCAGTTATCATGGTTCAAAATCTTATCCTATTAAATTTAACCAACCATTTGGTTCAGTGGTCCCCTTCTGGGACTTGACCAAAATCTCAGGACATAACCATTTAATGGTTCAGAGGTCCGCTGGGAACATTGCAATTATTTTCTCTTAGGTTCAATACTTCCAATTAGTATTGGCCTTCACTATATGACAGCAGCGCTGTTTCCTCACGTATAGGCTACTCTTGCCAACTTTTTGGCAATTCTCTTGAATATTAGGCCTCTAACCCCAACTGGTTATTCATCCAACAGGTCCTAATTTCACCTCTTATTTTAACAACTGATGCTTTGGATTCTCATATCTCATTAGCCAACAGTTTCGTTCATTTTTAGATTGTTTTCCTCCTGAAAACGATTTTCCGCCTTTGTGGCTATCCTTAATTACATAGGTCGTTTTGGCCTTGTTAGCTTCATCCAATTTCTCCTGAATTGATGAATTCGTCTCCAGAAACTTCTGACCAGTGATTGGTGTTACCTATTCAAATGATTTTCTCCACCATTTTGGATTAATCATTTCCTATTTTGACTTCATCTCTTCATTGGTAAGGCAATCCAATTCTCCGGATTGATTGCTTCTTAGTTCATCCAATGCCTCATCTAAACACTCTCTCCTCAGGACTATTTAAAGCGGATCCAATTTCAACCTGAGTTGATCCTGATGCTTCTTGGGATTATTTCGAGCAGACCCAATTTCAACTCAAGTTGGCCATGCTGATATTCTTCATCTCAAGTAGATATCTGGTGGAACTGGGCTCTTTGCAGCACTAGATAGTTCCATATCTAAACTGCAAGTCCTTTTCCGTGAACTTGAGTATCTTCATTTCGTTTTACTCAGAGCTCCACTGCTGAGCTGGGTGAACGCCACTGAACGTGACCCTCTTCACGTTCTATCTTTGTTACTTCCTTCAGTAACTTATTTCCAAAATTGGAAACATCTTTATAGAACATCATTTTCTATATTCTTCAACTCAACTACCCCTTTAGTGAGCACCAACTTGTAAAAATTACTCTAGGTTGATTATCAGCTGTCAACCCAGTAACCTTTTTACTGCACAGGCTTGATTTCCTCGTGCACTTCATTGCATTGTTATAGAATGTATTAATTGATAATAGTATGGAGACTATTATCTGTAGTTGATGTTGAACTATTATTCAGCCCAACGCTCAGCCAGTATTTCCAATTAGATACTCTTGAAGTCAAAATTGTAGGGATTTGTTCCTTATACTCTTGTCTACCAGATCTTTGTTGAGATACCCTGTGACAGTCTCTCTTGACCCAACACACAGTTGGCAGCTATCCCTGATTGTGGTTCCTTCATCTCTAGATCCTCACTCGGATCTTTACTTTTCTCTCTGAGAGTCTTCCAATTATTGCCTTCTGCAATAATATCCTTGAGATAGAATGACACAATAGAAGCTGATAGTCTAACTATACACTGAATTGATAATATAACTGTAGATTATAATATTTTCGTAGATAATGTCTTTATTATAGTAAATCCTAGGGAATTATATAGAGGGGGATTCAGCTGTCTAACCCTCAGTTGACACCTCTTTGATGAAATGACAGCCGTTGCCATTGAATCACCCATCCTCATTTCAGCAGCAATGGTCTTCCCCATCCTGGCTAGGATTCCGTCATTGGACATTGTCAGAAATTCGACTTTGGGCCCTGCTAGTTGGCAGGCTAACCAGTATGAAGACTGGTCAGCCCTTGCCATTTTGCCTAAGGCGTCAGGGCTAGCAGCACCCGCTAACCCCTTGGCGTGTCACCCACGCCATTTCAGGGATCCACTATACTCATTCCCTAAACAACAAAATAAATATAAACTTAAATCATAATAAGAATGAGCAAAGGGAGATCTTTATAGAGAAGGAAGCGCCAGGTATTTATACTATTTACAAAAGGGCTACTGCACCCATCACTGACCTATTGGCTCTTCTGCTGGTTCTTCCAGCTAACCACTTCTCTTCTTCTTACACTACTTCTTCTACTCTATTCTCTTCCCTGGCGTCGACCCTCTCTCCATCCTTCCCAATGTCCTAATTAGTTTTGGTTCATTCTCAGACTTAAGTTGCTGGTGAACCATATAAACAATTATTCCAAATAAACATCAAATTTGTATTCAACCTTCAAGTTGATATAATTGCACCAGAAACCACTTCATTTGCTCACTTTGACTTGGAATATCTCAGCATCTCGCTGACATCTATTCTCCTCTTATCTTAATAATAAATGAGGCACTGGAAACAACCTCAGCCACCTCAAACTCATAATTGTTGGATCCACCAACATTGGATAAATACAGGCAGCGAACATCTGAAGTGATACATCAGCTTTCCGCCAGAAATCCCACAATGGACCACAAATGGCCATTGGCATTGACTACTGATCCTGCTGACAAATTGGATCATCCTCAGCTATTAGTCGCCGGTGATCCTTTAAACTAATTTAGGGCCACCAATTGGCCCCACTCAAACCTAAAATACCAAACTTGGCGGAATACTAATTTCAGCTCAACCCAAATTGGGAAGCAACTACCCAGCAATCAAACCAAATAACACGAAATATAGTCAATAAACCATTCTGCCAGGATTGGCTATATCATTCCAAATAACGCTAAATTATTGGAGGATTCCATCTGGTTAAAATTCTGACAGACATCTTCAAGACCTCAAATGGAAAGAGTCAGAAAACATGTCCCTAACGTTTTACTCTCAATCCAAGTGAACCAACCATAATTATCTAATGACCTGCTTAGTTAATGGGACTTATTACCCATTATGGCAGGTCACTCGCCAATTGATCAATTTGCTAGTTGCAGGTGGCATCACTCGCCTCACAACTTGCTATTCATTCCTAATCAGTCAGTGATGAAAACTGACTGATCCCAATTGGTACACCTGATAGTTAATCACTATCAGATGCCCCTATTTTGTCAGCAACTCCGCCTGATGAGATCTTAGGTATTCATCCAGATAGATCCCCAATGGATACAACCAGGCGAATATCTCAAAATCCCCTGAACGTAGTTCCTCCAAAACTTGGGTCAACTGATTTCCAATTTGCTTCACCTTAGGGAATTTTCCCCTAGCGATACCAGGTAACTTAGCAGGCTAGGAATATGGGCAAAAATCCCAACATATACTAATAAATTATTTATGTGTATAACTAAATCTCAAGTTGAATATACATTTGCCTGAGGTAATCTCAGAATTACTGAACCAATTTTAATCTAACTTTATGCTATTATAGCAGTATGACAATGAAAATTGTTTTTATTTATTTGAGGTGGGCTGACCTGAGGATGTTACTGCACTGATTAATAAGGAAATTGTAATCAATGATAAAGGTTGATAAATACTAGTAACCTCCATGCGCAGTGTTCTAATAGGCCAGGAACTCCATGGGTTGCCTTCCTATTTGCTATCTCAATTCATGGAATTGGTGTGCAACGCCAACATAATCAAATTATCCCCTACCAAAAGTTCATCTGCTGGGATTGAATTCAGGAAACAGTGATCATTGAGTCCATACTCTACCACTGGGTCACCCTCCCTCATGATAATGAAACATTATTCACTTAAGATTTAAAACTAAATTAGATATTTAAAAGCATGATCAAAATAAAACCATTTTCAGTTTTTTCATGCATTATATTCATTTTATTTTATTCTTAAGCAATCAGATAGTCACCATTAAAAAGATACTCAAAATATCTGCAGTTGGTAGTTATTAAATTAGTTTAAATAATTTATTAGTTTTCAGGTATTTCACTACACATAAGTACCCAATTACAGCAGGTACCTAAATAAGGTTTTCAATTATTTGGCAATAATAGGTTATAAAGGTTTAACTTTTATCAAATGGCAAATTGCTTAAGTGTATGATACATATCTTATGGCTGGACATTGTTTAAATCATACTTTAACGTTTCATTTTACCATCATATTGTTATACATCATTGGTTTTTGTTGTTTAGATTTAAGATTAAAACTGGCAAATTTTCTTTGAATGTAACATAACATTATAGACTAATAGATTTCAAAGAGTTTACCTAATGGATGAGATTGACATTTTAACCTCATTGACAATTAGTAGTCCTTGAACAGAGCTAATCAGAACATGCCAGATATAATTAAAGTCAATTCACTTAATTCTGCTGCTGATGATTCAAAGTATGGGCAAATTAGATTCCCCTAAATTTGGACTAAGTTACAAGGTTTGGCAGATGGTGTCTTAATTCCATGAGTTAATCAGTTCTTGAAAAATCATATTTATTTATTCTAAATTAAATTATGTCTCAATTTAGAGTTCCCAGACAATCAGAACACAGCAATAGAGGCAAAACTAGGTTTCTGTCATGACGTTGATATTGAAATTAAGGCAATATACTATCCAGCCAAACAACTTGCATGGGTGCAACTGGAAGCAAGAGACCCTGTTGTTAGCCAGAATGCTTAGTTCAGCAAAAGTAAAACTTACAATAAGAACTCAGGGTCAAGCCAAACTTAAATCCAAACATAATAAGCAATGTAATACCATATCAAATCAACTGAAAATTTTATTTACAAACAGTCCCAAAAACCACCTTCATTGCATGATATCATATATTAGTTACATTTCAGGTATACATAATTTTTTACAAATCCCCAGCAAAAAGTTAAGTATCATGATAGAACTAAATTTATCAATAGTAACTGCCTAGTAGATTATAAAACCAAGCAAAGCTGGGAGTTTCAGCTTGTCTCTCTCTATATAAAAATAATTTTAGGTATGTATATGTATGTATGTTAACTGAATCGTCAACAAAGTGTTTTTGACATAAACTAAAAAAGTTTGTGTGTGTTTACACTGGATTATCAATACAATATTTTAGAAAAAAATAGATTTTGTTCAATGGACCATTGATATAGTATCTTTGGCAAAAATCAAAGTATGTATCTAAGTGTATGGGTGGATGGGTGTAAATAAAATTTCTCCACCCAATCTGATAGATATTTTTGGGGTGTGTGGTTGGCGATAATTGGCTCAACACTTAATTGTGTGTTCCTTGTATTAATCCTTTGTAGTCCACTAGTTAAGATTCTCTATTTACACTATAGTGGCTAGGGATTATTCCCTGAAAAGCAGTTTTTATATGAAATTAGATTAGTACAATCAAATAAACTAGATAGTTTAGTTAATTAAAACTGTATTAAAAATAAGCATCACCCTCATAATAAAATCATTGTATGAATCAAATCACCCTAATAAATGAAAATTAGTAAGTTTAGTATATGATCATACCAAACAAAACAACTTATTCATTTATTATTATCCAGTATTTTGCCACCCCACCCAGAACTTTAGTGCGCATGTGTGTTAATTGGATCATCAATACTGTGCCTTTGGCAAAAAACAAAAGTCTGTTTGTTTGTTACTGATTCTGTCAGGAAACTAACTTTACAAGGAAATTTAGCTTTCATCTGGGTGTTTAAGCACCAAGGACATCAGCTTCAGGTCACAATGCATTGCTATTATGATAAAAGGTAATAAGTATAAGTGGAACAATTTAGTGGAGGAGAATAATGGAGATGGTTGTGATTATGATACATTGTGACTTCACTTTGAGTTTCTTGATTTATTTTACTGACAAGAATCCATGCAATAACTAAAACTTGTTTATTTAAGGTAAGCTGATCAGGGGACAGACATTACCACATGAAATAAAATGAATAAGATATTCTAAAGTAGAATAGAATAATATAAATGAAAATAAAAGTAAAAAGGGTGATTAACCTGGTAGGGTAATTCTGCTTCCACTCTAGTACAGGTTTTGTTCAACACATGTTTGAAACCTGTACTGGATATAAAAAAATCTCAGTGTAATATATTTTATCCCAAGGTTGACCTGCCTCAATTACTTTAAAAAATAAATTTTAATAGAAGAATATTTTTGAAGTTTTGAATTGCATTTCTGAAATGGGTAGGTAAGTCTTGAAGCTACTCTATGAAATCTCCAAAAAAACACAAAAGAATATAACTAAGGTTGTAAATATACCTATCTTCTATTATTAAAAGGATTAATTTTTTTAGGCTTTGAAGCAGTATGGGGTTTATCAGATCTTTTCAATCGCTGATCAATTGAATCTTTTAATTCACCTGATCATGATAAGCAAGATCATTCTTATTAGACTTGAAAAGATTAGATTCATTGAGTTCCCCCTCCAATATTATTAGTGGAATATTTGGGGTAAAAGTTTCTGGAATGAAAGAATTCATTGAAATCCTGACACTTACCCCTCAAGAATTAATCATGGAGGAAGATGAATCTCAAAAATCTAGGGTGGATATAATTTACAACCATACCCGTATCTACATGGACAATTGAATATTCTAACCCTTTTTGGAATATAACTCAATAAGGACCAGACCAGTTAGATCCCAACTTCTTGGTTCGTCCACCAGGTAAGGAGTGGTAATACAAAACTAATCTCCAATTTGATATTTAGGCAAAACAGGTCTATGTTGGTTCCTTTTTTGAGTCTTCTTCTTGGTGATTACTTCAATTGATTCCATGGCTTGAGCTTGAAGGCAAATAATCTCATCAGCCAGTTTTCTCATAAACTAAATAAAACTTTTCTGGTATACTTTTATTAAGTATTGATTGAACGCTTGAAGGAAATGAGGGATCTTGCCCATAAATACACTTGAAGGGTGACATCTTGATAATTTGATGATAACTTATTCAGTAAGTGAACAAAGCACTAGATAACTAGAAGTTCCATCAAGATGGGTCCATTGAGGCTATCTTCCTTAAAAATAGAGACTAAAGTTCCATTGACTCTCTAAATGGCCCCATTAGTTTATGGATGGTAAGGATTGACAGACCATTGAGCGGTATTGAATAACTTTGACAACTCTTTTAAAAGTTGAGAAGTAAAGTTCGTTCCATTGTCTGACATAACTATTTTGGGTCACCCATGTTGGTTGATGATATGCTGATAGAGGAATAATGCAGTAGTTCTTGCAGAGGGAGTAGCAATGGATATAGCTTCCAACCATTTAGTTAAATGGTAAACAGCCATGATACTGTACTGGTGTCCATACAACCCCAAGGAAAAGGTCCTACAACATCGATACTTATCACCTCAAATGGCTTAGTCAGGGAATCAATTGATGCTAATAAGTAGGGTTGGTTGCGTCATGACTTTTACATATGAGACATGAGTTAAGTGTCTCTTCAATGTTTTCACTCATATTATTTCAATATTATTGGGTTTTAAACCACCCTTGGGTTTTCCTTAAACCACTATGACCAACTTGTCCATGTCCTTCCATGATAGCATAATATCATTAATTTGGGTGCAAAATGGGTAACCACTTGGATTTGACTTCTTATACAAAGATCCTTATGGACCATGTTATCTTTAGTAATTGTTTTTAGAAGGCACGATATTCTTCAGATTCTCAATCCCACAACTCAGATCATCCAATAAGCTTATATAATTGTTCCTCTTTTCCAGAATCTGAGGTCAGTATAGTAAATCATGATAGGCTGTCAGCAATTTGACGTTGAGTACCTGATCAACATACAATTGATTTTATATATTTTTATATATTTTATTTGAGGTGGGCAGACCTGGTGACGATACCACACCAATAAATGGGATATTGAATGAATGGGAAAGGAGGATAAAATCCAGAAAACCTCTATGCGTGGTGTATGATAGGCCAGGAACTCCATGGACCGCCTTTGCTATTTGCTATCTCAGTTTGGGGCATTGGTGCGCAACGCCAACACAGTTATAATTGTCCCCTACCCAAAGTTCCAGTAACAGAATCAAACTTGGGGAGGCAGCGGTAGAGGTCCCTATTCTACCACTTGGGTATCCTCCCCTCAACGTACAATTGAAACATCGTAATTTTGTAGTCTTAGGCCCAATGTGCTAGTTTTCCATCAGGATCCTTCATATTTTGCAACCATCTTAAAAAAGAATGGTCAGTAACAACAGTAAAATGGTCGCCATATAGAAAGGGTTGGAAGTGTTTAATCACTAAAATTATAACTAAACACTCCCACTTAGTTATGCTGTTTTTTCAATCAGCTTTACATAATGTTTTGCTTTAAAATGCTACAGGACGGTCAATATGCTCTTCATCACACAGGGATAGAATAGCCCCAATAGCTATATTACTTGCATCAGTGTGCAGAATAAAAGACTTATCAAATTGAGGATGGATCAAAACAGGTGCCTTAGTAAAGGGCAGTTCAGAGAAAATTAATAGACTGTTCCTGAGCTGAGCTCTACTAAAATGGCACACCTTTTTGTAATAAATGGAATAAGGGCTCTGCCATATCATCAAACTTGGGTATAAATTGACAATAGTACCCAACCACACTGAGGAAGACTTGTATGTCCTGCAAGGGGGTTGGAGTGTCATTAGTTTAATAGCTTGTATTTTATCCAAAATTGGTTGAATTCCTTTAGCCAAAATCTGATGACCTAAGAACCCCATTTCATTCTGTAAAAAGGAACATTTGGAGGGTTTGAGCTTTATTGAAGGATTCTGAATTCGTCTAAATACTTCTTTTAAATGATCCAGATGCTCAGTAAATGTTTTTGAAAACATGGTAAGATTGTCCAAATATGCCAGGACACAGGTCATCTTTAAATCCTGTAACATACCATCCATGGCCCTTTGGAATGTTGCTGGTGCGTTGCTCAACCCTTGTGGCATATGGGTCAGTTCAAATAAGCCCTCACTAGATATTAGGGCACATTTAGCTTGGTCTTCCAGTGCTAAATCAATTTGCCAGTACCCACTGGCTAAATCTGTGAAATTCTTAGGATAGCTCGCTTGATAATTAAAATCCTGCATAATAAATTGGGAAGAAGTTTGGCCAAACAAATCATTAAACTTACCAGTGGCTTACAGTATTCAGAACGTTCAGAAACTTACTAGGCTTATTAAAATAGCCCTGATTCTTATGGTCAATTTTGGGCTTAATTTCTCCTTCATAATTGGGAACAACTTCCAAGGCAGGGATAGATACATGTTAAGGTTTTGTACTTCCAGCTTTTGGCACTCTCAATAAAAGGATTCTTAACAAAATCAGAGTAGGATAAAATAAAATATATTATATTATGTGATATTTATTTGATAATCAGTCATTAGGCCAGGCGCTGGTATTTATATCTATAGGGCATCTCCTGGCCATTTGAGCAAAGAATTTCAACAGATATTTTACCACCTCAGTTCAGCCCTTGAACTGATACAACTGAGACCTATTGCTAGGTTTATTGGTGACAAAATACTCTCAAAATCAGGAGGATTTCAGGGACAAAAATTGCAATAAAAACATGAAAACTTATCCTAGGATCTTCTTGATTTGAGTTTCGTCATACTGTTGACAAAATATATCTTCTGTAAAATTTCTTCATAATTTGAATTAGACGATGTACTTCTAAGTGGGACGTTGGCAGGCCTCTCTCTTGATAGCACTAGGTACTCCCTTTTGGGCGTCCATGTGCAAGTGCTATCATGCTGATTACACAAATCAGCATACAAATTTCTCCTTAGGGCGAAAATTGATTACATTATTGTTCGTCTGATTGTCCATGGGACTTTTAAACCTTAACTTTGGGTCAGTCCCGGACAATTTTGTATACTAAATGTTTGATATTTTTCCCAATAATTGGGACCAATTGCCAAGGTTTTATGCAGTGATAATTGGCTATAATGTTCGAGCATATTTGGCCTGAGCTTTTTAATAAAGTACTTGATCAAATTGACATTGAGATATATGGCCCAAGCCATGTAGTTGCAATAGGCTTTAAGGTGATAATAAAGGTATTAGCTCAAGCATTGGGAGGATAATTGGCCCAATCTGATGGTTGTTGAAGGGTTTATCTTTTCCAATTACCAGAATCTGACAAAATCAAATGCCAAAAATAGGTTGAGCCAGCTAACAACTGGAGTGAATCATCAATCCTTGGTAAAGGGAAGCTATCTTGATGAGTAATTGCATTTAACATGCAATAATCCATAACCACCTGATGTGAGCCATCCTTTTTTTTTCCAATAACAGAGATGAGGCCCTGGGACTATTGGAGGGCTTTAATAATACAGCCTCCAGTAGTTGATGCAATTCTTTGGCGACCTAGGCCTACTCCACTTTTGAATTATGATAGGGTTTGGCATGAATAGGAGAGTGATCTCCAGTTTCAATGGTATGCATTACTCCTTTCATTTTACCAAAATCGTAAGTATGCTTGGCAAATATGTCAGAGTATTCTTCCAGTAATTGAAGTACTTGTTTCTCCTGTTCTTTGGTAAAGGTATTTCCCTATTGCATGTACCACAGTAAGAATCTCCTGATTATTTTACCCAAAGTCTTGTAGACTTCCAATAGTTTTAACGTCATAAATTTGAGATAGGGGCAATAGTTTGACATAGGCTATTGGATTTTTCAATCTACCATTTTTAGATCATTGGTAAGGTTGACCAATGAAACAGTTAATGATCCAGAATATGCATAATCCAATACTGCAGGACAAGGCAAGATCTCTTTAGCAGAAGGGTTTGACATGCCATGGACTTGTAATAAATGGCCCTTAAGAATAGAAAAATGTAAAAATGTATTGTCAATAACTGAGATTTTGGTGAAACAATCACAATCTCAAGGGAGAAAATAGGCATCCCTTCTTCTATGTCAGCCATCCTAGAGGTTAATTTTACTTGAGGACCTTCAACATGATACTGAATGGAATAGAACCTCTTTGATACCTCTAACAGACATACCCAACATTTAGCATGAGAGTGTTTAAATAAAAGCAATGGAACCCTTTACCCCAATAGGGATATAGAAGAGTCAGGGTAATTTTTTATTCCATCGAATTCCCACAAAATCAATTCCCCAAGAGAAGGTCATAATTCAAGTTATCAAGGATAATTGCAGGTACCATAAATGTTAACTTTTCAATTTTCAATGGTAGTGACGAAAAAACTCCAATTGATTAAGTACTTTATGAGGTCCTGCAGTGCTGTATTCTTCATAATGTAAAAATGGGCGTTAATTTAATCTGCTTGATCAATTTTGATGAGAATACATTTATAGGAGATCCAGTTTCAATAATAGCTTTAGCATTGACTGATTCACTTATAAATGAATATTGTAAGTCCTGGGGACCAGCCCCTACAACTGGATAGGGAGCAGCATCCCTTTTGGACAATAAGGGGCCCAAAGGCCTAAGAGGACCCCCAGTCACAGTTGAGCGACCTGGCGCACATGGTTGATGAGCGCTGGGTGACTGCCCTTCCTCCAAAAGATAATCAGATCTCTCCCCTCTCCCCTCCCCCTCCTCAACCCTGGTAAGATTAATAGAGAGGACCTGCCAGGAGATTATGCAGGCCAGGGGCCATGGGCGGGCCCCTGGGACCCCTCACTCACCAGGGAAAACATACCAAAATTTTGAGGAAATAGTCAGTGCTAGTATCAGAGCCCAGTCTGCAAATTCCAGGCTAATGGAGCCAGTCTGGATGGGCCAGGTCCAAGAATCAGATCGGAGCTTGATTTGGGTCTTGAACCAGGTTACAAGTGACTTGGACCAGTTGCCCCTACCCCCAGGATAGATCTGGGAAGTTTGGATTGCATAAACAATCAGATTGAGAGTTCAGACTGGGTTGCTGACAACCAAGCACCAAGGCCACAGCCCCCCGGGACAAATCCAGGAAATCTGAACCATGAGAACAGCCTGAATCGAATGGTCAAGGTCCAGATTGGTACCATTGACCTGGTCTGGCCCCAAAAATTTTGGAAAATCTGCAAAAGTTTTTTTTTGATTTTTTCCAAGATTTTGGCATCCCTCCACCCCCACCCATCAGCCAACCAAATACCATCGCTGATCCTCAATCACCCAATCCCTCAGCATCCCCACTATGTGATTCTCCCAATACTTAAGGCAACTGCCCTGCTGAGGGGCAGTTGTCAGTTCATTCTCTATTCTTCCTGTGCTTTGCACTAAAATAAAGCCTAAATACCCCAAACGCCTTGCCGCAGACTCTGCCTGTTTATTTTTACAAAATTCCACTGATTGATCTGGCGAAGCATGCCACTGCTAAAATAATCATCCCAATGATTGCTGAATGGGTCATCCAGTCACTTGACCCTGCCATGTGGCGGTGGATCATATCTGCTGTAAACCGCCTCGCTCTCAATGATGGAGTCAATTCTCCATCCATTTTTGCATACCCATCTAATGTGAACCCATCCATTCACTTCGCCACTGGGATTTCTGAGACTGCTCCCCTATTGGAGCAGCCCCTGGGCGCCCCTACCCCAATGGCCACAAGCTCGGCCCCCACACCTGGCTCATCCTCCACTAATCCCACCCACCTGAGGGCTCCAGAGCACCCCGCCCAAGGGGGCTTGGCCCTAACGCTTGTCGTGGGCCCATTTTCCCCTCTGACAGTACCCCTGCCTGCGCGGTGGGCCCTGTGCCACCCCTCCCTGGTGCACAGACTCACCTACTCAAACCTGAAGGCCAGCAACCGCAAACCCTGGAGGAGTCATCATCCTCCCCACCTCTCCCGCCCTTGGGGGTTGCCCCCGCAAGACTCACGGTTGCCCCCATTGCAACCATCTGGTTTGCCTTGGGGGCCTTTGGTACGTTAATGAACATTTACTTTCCTCACATCCCCAATAGATCTCCCCTTCTTCTAGTTGCATGGACCGCTGTGCCCTTGGCATTCTGGGCTCTCCACTGGGTGCTCACACACCGTGACTGGGAGCCCAGTCTAATTCTTATCAGCCACTTCCATGACATAATGCTTGACCAATAACCTTGGCCTTCTCCGCCCTCCTCGCTGGCACTGGCGAAGCATTGGCCTACGCCCTTACCCTAAATGTACTCTCTCTTTTTGCGACCTGGCTTTCTCCTGCTGGTCAGCTGCCTCATTCATCCAAGCGTGCCACCAGTTTGTGTTGACCTGGTCCTCACCCCGCTGAGCCCTGGCGACAAGTGTCACCCCATCAGTCAACATGATAGGGTCAGGAGTCCCTCCTATCACTTCTGATGAGGTGGCTGACCAAATCCTGGGTGTCCTGGCAGAACTTCAGGTGCACTTCACCGCTGATGGGGGAAATCTCCCCTTTCTCTGATGCCCAGCAGAGCATAGATCTCCTTGACGCCCTAGATGGGGATGCCCACAATGCTGGGTCAGGGGAGTGCTCCACTCTGCTGCTAATCCTGGGAACCCCACCCCCCTACTGGTGCTGGTCACTTTGGCGGTCCAGGCCCCTGAGTCTAGACTGGCGCGCATCCTCCATCTCTTCACACTAGGACAGACAGCCATGGACCTACCCTCCCTGATTGAAGCCTTCATGGTCCTGGTCCCCACGGTGCCCATCCCTCCTGAAATCGCCATCTCCGCCTTCTGAGCCACCTTGGACCCCACTGCGGCTGCCCATGCATCTTGGGACCCCCTCCCCAGGTCCTTAGAAATTGCATTCTCTGTGGCTTGTGCAATTGGGGCCAGGCCTTTCAATACCCCAACGTGTGTTGTTGCAGCTTTTGAGGTGCCGCGTGCCACCCCATCTCCCCCTGCCAGTGGTCACAGCCAAGGGAAGCATCCCCCAGGCCTCGCCGCCCTCTGCGCCCCCTCTGTACCCACCTTGGGTACCCTCCCCTCAGAAGAGCCCCTGCCAGCTGCACCCCTTGCTCTCACTCCATATCAGGAGAGTGGGTCCTCGATCCCCCAGAGTTCAGAGCCTGCCTATCCTGGCGCTATCACCCCCCCAGTTAACTTGGAGGCCTCCCTCAAAGAGAGTGGAGTGGGCATATGCATAAAACCTCTCTGCCCCATTTGGGACAAGGATGAAGCAGAAACCCTTCCCCAGTTACAGACCAGCCCAGCGCCTCTTGGTCAATCTCTTCTGATGATGGGTCATGCCCCCTCCTCGGCTGCCCTCTCCCTCTCCCACCCCAATAAAGAGGATCAAGCCTACTTCTTGTTCCCTATCTCTTTCCCCTCGGAGTTGGGTGAACTTACTGTGCAAGCCCTCCTCAACACCGGAGCGGCAGGCAACTTTATTGACCTCAGCGTGGTGCATTCCTTGGACCTGGTGATGGAAGAAGCCTCATCAGTCCTGGGTGCCTCATCAGAACCCATGAAGTCTTACCACATCCGACGCCCATTGCACTTCTCCATTCATGACTTTGGGTTTAGTGACCACTTCTCAGCCATACAGGACTTGCTCTACCCCGTGATCTTGGGGGTGGGCTGGTGGTGGTGACAGCAGGTTCGCATTAATCTTGCAAATAAACCCTTGTTGTTCTCAAACCTCAAATTGATTGGAGAGTTTCCCTTTTCAAAAACCCTCCCCCTTGACACATCCCTTGGCTCTATTTCCCCCCAGATCCCACCACTATTGACCTCCCTTTGGACTTCCCACCCTTCCTAACCCCCTATAAGTCCATCTTTGACATGCCACTGGCTTCCAAGCTCCCCTACACTCCAAATATGACCTAACGTTTCAGCTGACAGTCGATCTAGTCAAAATCAACTGCCCCCTCTACCCCTACACTGAGGAAGAGAGACAAGGCTTTGGGGACTTGGCTAGACGAGATGTTAGAGAGAAGGGTGTTTTATCAAGAAATCTTCACCTGTCGCCTCCCCCATAGTTTTTGCTTAGAAAGCAAATGGCACCCTGCGCCCTTGCGTCGACTATGGCCACCTCAACAACATCACCATCACTGACCCATACCTGCTGCCCTTAGAGCAAACCATCGCCCAAGCCATCGCCAAATCCCAGGTCTTCTCAAAGTTGGATCTGGTGAACGCCTTTAACCAGGTGAGGGTGGCGAGGGGACAAGAGTGGCTCACAACTATCCGCATCTGCTGGGGTCTTTTTCAATTCAGAGTGATGCCCTTCGGACTGAAGAACGCTCTGGCCACCTTCCAACGCCTCATTGATGATGTGCTCGGGGACTTGCACTTCTCATGCGCTGTAGCCTACATCAATGATATTCTGATCCAATCCCCTACCCCAGAGCAACACGCCAAGGATCTAGAAGCAGTGGTGGCAGCCCTCCACAGGGCAGGGCTCTTTGTAAAATCCTCAAAGTGCGAATTTTTCTGGGATGAAGTAACCTTCTTAGGTAACCTCGTCCTGAAGGACAGATATGCTGTTCCCCCTCTAAGCTCGAGGCGATCCAGTCTTGGCCTACCCCTACTACACAGAAACAACATTGAAGTTTCCTTGGCACCATCACCTTCTTAAAAAATTCTCCCCAGCTCTCACCCAACTGGCGGCACCCCTTCACCCCCTCACTGGGAAGAACGCCCCCTTCAAGTGGTCCCCAGAATGCCAGTAGGCCTTTGAGTCTATCAAGGAGGTTTTCCTCACCACCCCAGACCTGCAGCATGCCAACACCTCCTGCCCCTTCATTGTAGCCTATGACGCCTCATCGGTGGCAGTGGGAGCCATGCTGCTACAGGAGCATGAGGGGTCGAGCACCCAGTGGCCTACTACTCCCGCAAATTCACTTCCACAGAATAAGCATGGCCAATATATGACAAGGAGCTAGCAGCAGTGGTGTGGTCACTCACCCACTGGCGATACCTTCTGCAGGGCGCCCAGCATGAAATCACCATTTGGACCAACCATAAGGCATTACTATACTACTGCAAACCCCAGAAGTTGGGGCACCAGCAAACTTGCATATACCAGGACCTATGTGGGTTTCATTTTAAATATGAATTCATAAAAGGCCCCCTGAATGTGCTACCGGACATGCTCAGCTGGAACCCATCTCTATCACCCAATGGTGGAGAGGACCTGCTAGAGCTTACTACTGTAGTGCCCCCTCCCAAATCCTCTCCTTGACCCCCTGACGGTAGCTTTTGCTGACCTTGCCCCTGACGCCCCGCTCCTCCTCTGCGTCCTTGCTGCCCAGACCTGTTGCCCCAAAGGGTTAGAGCTCTATACCGACCTAGAGTCTTCAAGTCAGAAGAGAGTCCTATACACTTTGCAGGAGGGAACCATCTGGTTCCACAATCAGGTTTGGGTCCCCCCATCCCTACGCAACTGTGTTATTGAGGAACACCATGTCCCACAGACTGTTGGGCACCCCGGCATTAAGAAATGTGCAGATCTCATAAAGAGAACTTATAATTGGCCAGGGTCCTCAAAGGACATTCCCTCCTGGATATCCCTCTGTGTCACCTGTACCTGGGCAAAATCGGACCATTCTGGGAAGAAGGGGTTGCTACACCCCCTGCAGCAGGCGGAAGGCTCATTGACTTCAGTCTCAGTGGACTTCATTGTGGAGCTCCCCCTCTAACAGCTTGGATGCTATCATGGTAGTTGTTAATCAAAATACCAAGTTTGCGCACTTCATCCCCTGCCTCTCCTCTATTACTGCGGTGGAGACCGCAAATTTATTTGTCAACCATGTCTTTGCCATGTTTGGTCTCCCCAAAGAGATAGTGAGCAACCGGGGACCCCAGTTCACCGCCCAGTTTTGGGAAGAGTTGCTAACCCTCCCTAACATCAAGCCCTGCAGATCTATTGCCTACCACCCCCAGTATGATGGGCAGACTGAGCGGGTGAACCAGGTACTGGAGCAGTACTGCGCTGTTATGAAACTGCCTCACAGGACACTTGGGCCAAGGATCTGCCCCTCGCACAGTTTGCATACAACAACTAACTCCACTCCTCAACCAACCTCTCCCCCTTTGAGGCCACCCTGGGTTACAACCCCTCCTTCCAAATTGGCCCCCAGCTCTCCTCAGCAGTCCCTGCAACTGAAGACCATGTGTGTGCACTCCGCGAGACACATAACCTGGTTCATGAACATTTGTCAAAGTCCATCGAGGATTACAAAAAGTTTGCCAACTGGAAGCACCTCCCTGGATATGAGATCGAAGTCAGCTCCCTCATTATGCTGGACACCTGTAATCTTCCCTTAAAAGCCCCCACCCAGAAACTCGCAGCCAAATGCTCTGGCCCCTTCAAGGTGGAGAAAGACTTAGGCAATGGAGCCTATCAATTGAAGCTGCCCACTCACTGGAAGCAGCATAACGTCTTCCACACCTCCCTCCTGACCCCTTCAAAGGGGAAAGGCCAACATCACCAGAGCCAATCCTCGTTGGGGAATCTCAGAAAGTGAAGGTGGAGGCTATCCTGGCTTCCCGGAGGTCCCACAGATCCATCCAATACCTGGTTGCCTGTAAAAGCTACCCCTCTTATGAGAACAGCTGGTTGAGTGCACGCAATTGTGCAAATTGCAAAGATCTGATAGAGAAATTCCACAATTCCCACCCAGCAGCCCCCCATCCCCCCAGAAGATCGCAGCCATCCTGGCCATAAAGCTCCCAGAGAGGCACAAGAACTATGTCCTGGTCCATGCCCCAGGTGGGGCCTCCTCCCTGTCAAAAAAGGAAAGGGTAGTGTAAGTCCTGGGGACCAGCCCCTACAACTGGATAGGGAGCAGCATCCCTTTCAGATAAAAAGGGGCCCAAAGGCCCAAGCGGACCCCTGTCACAGTTGAGCGACCTGGCGCACATGGTTGATGAGCGCTGGGTGACTGCCCTTCCCCCAAAAGACAACCAGGTTTCTCCCCTCCCCCTCCTCAACCCTGGTAAGACTAATAGAGGTGGCCTGCCAGGAGATTATGCAAGCCAGGGGCCATGGGCAGGCCCCTAGGACCCCTCACTCACCAGGGAAAACATACCAAAATTTTGAAAAAATAGTCAGTGCTAGTATCAGAGCTCAGTCTGTTAATTCCAGGCTAATGGAGCCAGTCCAGATGGGCCAGGTCCAAGAATCAGATTGGAGCTCAATTTGGGTTTTGAACCAGGTTATAAGTGACTTGGACCAGTTGCCCCTACCCCCTGGAACGGATCTGGGAAGTTTGGATCACGTAGACAATCAAATTGAGAGTTTGGACCAGGTTGCAGATGACTGAGCACCAAGGCCACAGCCCCCGGGACAAATCCAGGAAATCTGAACCATGTGAACAGCCTGAATTGAATGGTCAAGGCCCAGATTGGTACCATTGACCTGGTCTGGCCCCAAAAATTTTGGAAAATCTGCAAAAGTTTTTTTTTGATTTTTCCAAGATTTTGGCATCCCTCCACCCCCCACCCATCAGCCAACCAAATCCCATCGCTGATCCCCAATCACCCAATCCCTCAGAATCCCCACTATGTGATTCTCCCAATACTTAAGGCAACTTCCCTGCTGAGGGTAGTTGTCAGTTCATTCTCTGTTCTTCCTGTGCTTTGCACTAAAATAAAGCCTGAATACCCCAAACGCCTTGCCGCAGACTCTGCCTGTTTATTTTTACAAAATTCTGCCAATCAATCCAGCAAAGCGTGCCACCACCCAAATAATCATCCCAATGATTGCTGAATGGGTCATCTGGTCACTTGACCCTGCCACGCGGCGGTGGATCATATCTGCTGTAAACCGCCTTGCTCTCAATGATGGAGTTGATTCTCCATCCATTTTTGCATACCCATCTAATGTGAACCCATCCATTCACTTCGCCACTAGGATTTCTGAGACTACTCCCCTATTGGAGCAGCCCCTGGGCGCCCCTACCCCAATGGCCACAAGCTCGGCCCCCACACCTGGCTCATCCTCCACTAATCCCACCCACCTGAGGGCTCCAGAGCACCCCGCCCAAGGGGGCTTGGCCCTAACGCTTGTCGTGGGCCCATTTTCCCCTCTGACAGTACCCCTGCCTGCGCGGTGGGCCCTGTGCCACCCCTCCCTGGTGCACAGACTCACCTACTCAAACCTGAAGGCCAGCAACCGCAAACCCTGGAGGAGTCATCATCCTCCCCACCTCTCCCGCCCTTGGGGGTTGCCCCACAAGACTCACGGTTGCCCCCATTGCAACCATCTGGTTTGCCTTGGGGGCCTTTGGTACATTAATGAACATTTACTTTCCTCACGTCCCCAATAGATCTCCCCTTCTTCTAGTCGCACGGACCACTGTGCTCTTGGCATTCTGGGCTCTCCACTGGGTGCTCACACACCCTGACTGGGAGCCCAGTCTAATTCTTATCATCCGCTTCCATGACAAATATGGGTGATTATACTTCCAAACTGAGAGGGTAAAGCCAACAAGGAGGGCAAGGAATAGGAAGATCTTTCATCTTTATTATACTCTACAGGGTTTTGATGTTTCTGATGCATACTCATATCATTATCAAGATGGTAAAACTTATTGGTTTTGTCTTTTTTCTTTTTTTCATCAGCTTCCTTTTTATATCAACGGTCTTCTGTATGGAATTATTGGTGACAATAATTACACTGCATAGCTCAAACATTTTCAGGCACTGCATATACTATAGGACAACTGGGTCTTGAAGAGTCGTATATTTGAGAATTTTCATTAAATTGAGGAGGCAATTCCAACAAGGCCTCCTTTATGTCTAAGATACTTCTGAAGTTACTATTTATACTAATAAGGTAGACTTGCATCTGAGTCCTAGAAGTAAAAGCAGACATAACAACAGTAATTTTTGATTTAATTGAGTCAAGCTGACCAGGGGACAGACATTACTAAAAAAACCTAACAAATAAATACTCTCCAAACAAAATGAAAGAACCGCCTAAAATGAGCAGATAACACACAAAACATGAACACAACCAACCAGATGGGACAGCGGGAACCACTTATCCCATCATGGCGGAAGGGGAGGGGGATCAGGGGGCTTATCCTCAGCCTCTACTTCACCCCAAAGCAGGGCATGGGCTACAGCGGAGAGCAGGGGCGTCAGGGCATCAATGGGATGCGGAAATAAATTTCTGATGATTGGGGTGGCAGGAATACAGTTGTTGTATATAAGAGTTCTGACGTAACTGGCCAAAGCTGCTTCAGCTTTTATGAATGCATCAGGAGCTTTATGAACGTGGTAATATTGATGCAGGTAATCTTGGATTTGGGATTCCATGCTACCACTACCACATTCTGGATGGCATCATTGGTGGCTTTGTGAGCTTTATTCAACATATTTTTTGAAGCTTATTGGGGTGGAGGAAATATTGAGAGGAGGAATTCCTCCTGCAAGCATCGCCACTGATTTGGTGGCAGCTTTGCGGAGAGGGTGACAATCTAGCTTAGTCATTGTTTCAACAGCCAGCTGGTGGTCACCGTGGAACGTTTTGGCGTTTTTCTGGGGGGCATATAAATGAGGGGTATCTCAGCGTAATGGGTGATAAACATAAAGCGCTTGATTTTAATAGTGCAGTATTTAATAATATTCCTAGACTCATCAATTTCAGCCAATAGATCCCAAGGATTTTTATTAAATTTGAATTGGTGAATTGGCATATTCCTGAGGTTTGGTTGGTTTGTTGGAGGATGCATGGGAGTGAACTGGGGTCCAATCCTGTGCTTGATTGGGTGGAGCATTTGTGGCACTGAAGCGAGGAGGAGGCTGATTAGTGGCTGCAGGTGCAGCTGCAGCAACAGGGTTTTGGGAGAGGGGGAGGTAGGATTGTACCCCATACTGAAGTTGGTGCAGGGTGGGAAGAGGATTGGAAGCCAGCAGACAAAAAATCAGAGCTGTCAGAGTCAGCTAGGGAAGGCACTTGTGTTTTGAATGGTTCAACTCAAAAAAGGATGGACAGATTGTCCGTCCGCCCTCAACGCATGCCCAGAATTGATGGTCAGGGGCAGAGGGGATGACGGCACAAGTGGGAATTGACAAGGCAAATATATTAGATTCAGGGCTTATCATGGCATATGCCCGAGGTTCAGTGAGGCATGTGGCCCCAAAGGGACCACAAATTGCAAGATGGGGTTGGAGCCATAGGCTGTCAAACCTTCCATCAGCTCCTGGTGGAGCACCCCAGGGGGAGGTGGGTGGAAAAACCAGCGAACTGAACCAACAAAGTGGTATCCGCTGGGAGCCAGTTTTGGATTGTGGGGAAAGGGGTACCCTGGAAAACCAGGGGCACATTTGCCGCAGTGGCAACATCAGCTTCACAGGTGAAGCTGAGATCAAAATACCCCTTATATGGGCGGAAGTCAATAAAACTGGCGGGATGCATCACAACAAGAGCCATTTTGATAATGGCTTGGTCATTGTAAGGGAAAAGGTTATCATAGTTGACTCTAATGCCAAAATGCATGTTTCTCTGGGGAGCACCAGGGGGTAACAAGGTACTTCTTGGGTACAAGCGAGGTGGGCGTTGATATCCTTGGGAGGAACTAATCATCCCATGGGTTTGGTATGACTGGGTGAGCCAGTCCAAGCGCGTTTTCCTGTCAGACAGAAATTAGTGGGGGGAGTTTTGCCGCTGCCCCACACTGGGGCAGCTGGTGGGGAATCCAAGGACATTGGAGTGAAACTACACTGGGCGATCAAGATTTCCTTTTTTTCCATAAGATTTTTCTTGAAAAGTTACGCCAAGTGGAAAGAGAAGTGCATAACAGCAGTAATAGCATCATCCAAATTTAATGGCCACATGCTACCAAAGTCTGAGCCTCTTGATCAAAATCAATGAGAGAAGTCTTTGATAGTTTCATTTCAATGAGGCTGTATTCCCATAAAAGCATGTTTCTGAAAGGCTAAGGTTTGTTCAATCCCAAATATTTTTATCAAAGCTTCTTTAACCTGGGATCTGGTAGAACAAGTCATCAAATGAGGTACCATGATATCTTGGGCTAATTGAGTAAGACAATTTGGTAAACAATTCATTTTTGATAGTTCATGACCTCACTCAGAGCCTTCTCATATAAATAGAGGAAGGAGATAATAAAATCTTCCCCAGGAGAGTACTTATCCTTGAATATAGATTTAAAACTCATAGGAGCATTGGCTGATAAAATATGCACTCCAGGTGGTTCATATTGAGTAGAGACATAAGATTTAGAGTCAGAAGCTTGTGAAGAATATTGAGGATAGGAACTAGCTGCCTCGATATGAATTCATAAATCCAACGATTTAGATCTGAATGCCCCACTTTTTGCGTACAATCTGTGAGATAACTGGAAAATTTGCTCCTGCTGTGCATGGTATTTAAGTTCCAAAGTTTCAATCTTCGTTTGAATCATATCCCCTTTAGATTGACAGGCTTATAAAAGGATTTCAGTATCCTTTGCCCATTTCCCAGGTTATTCAATTCGTCAGATAAGGATTTAAGCAATAACAGGGGATCAATTGGATCCCATTGGGAACCAAGTTACACTCCTTGACAACTTTATGAAACTGCTCATGCAATCATTCAATCATGCTCAAAAGAGTGTCAACCTGCTGAAGGGATACTGGATGCCCAACAGCACCAGGGGGTCTACAAGGTCCAACAGTACCAGAAGGTCCATGTGGCCCTTCTCCCCCAGGTGGCCCATGAGGTGCTTCAACACTAGGAGGACCTTGTTCCCCCTGAAGACCCTTAGTTCCCAAGGTTTTTTCTCCTTAGTTAACTCAAAATTGAATTCCAGAGTACAATTGCTCCAATTGGAAGAGAAGATTTTTAATTTCCTCTTCCATCAATTGATTATGACTAGAGAGTCAGAGTAAAGTGTCTTTATTCAACTGAATTTTCCTGGACTCTCTTCATTAACTGTGATTCAACAAAACTATATTTTATGATTAAGCTAAAAAAGTTTTTTGTTGCACTTCATTAAGAAAATTTCAATTACTAATAATGGCATCACAATTATCTTTACCAAACTTGGAGGCAGACTTGAAGAACTCAGAAACATAATTATTCAAGGATTGGAATCCTTTTAATAAATTAAGCATCCCTTGATGATGCATTCCATCTACTTGTAATAAGTGGTATAAAGTAGGGTGCACAAACTGGTGTAAATATTTCTTAGTACCAATCCTTGACAATTTAAAAGTTTGAATAAATCCTTCATTACAGGGTATACAACATTAGTCTAAGATTGAGTATAATGAATTCCATAAATTGGAACTTCATTAAGCATCTGATTAATGATGTTTCTTAAAACCTCAGACTGTATAAGAAAATTTATAATAAAGCTTATATTGGGATTATAAAATTCTAAGTTGGCACAGAATTCCAAAATAGATGGTACCTTTGGAGATTTCAGTTCTAATGGAATGAACCCATCATAAAATACTGCCTTGCTCATGGGCTTGAGACTCTTTAGGCGAAAAAGGAGAATGCATCTTGGTTATTGACTCTTTCACAAGAGAGTAACTCAGAGAACCCCCTGTAGTGAGCACCACTTTTTGAAGTTTAGAATTGCACTTTTGAAATGGATAGGTAAACTTAGAAGTTACTTTATGTAATCTCCAAAAAAAGATACAAAAGATAGTAGATATAAGGTTGTAAATAGACCAATTCTTTATTATTACAAGGATTGAATTTTTATAGGTTTTGAAGCAGTATGGGGTTTATCAGATCTTTTCAATTGCTGAGAAATCAAATCTTCTGATACTGCCTGATCAGGTTAAGTGAGATCATTCTTAATAGACTTGATAAAGTTAGATTCATTGAGTTCCCCCTTTAATATTATCAGTGGAATATAGTAAAAGTTTTGGGAATGGAAGAAATCAGAGAAATCCTGACAAATATGATATAATAAAATAGAATAAGAGGGGGTGGAAGGCGAGTTGTTAGGGCGTATGGCTACCAACCTGAAGGTTGTGGGTTTGATTCCCACACTTTGCACATTGATTGGGGTGCAAGCTGAAGGAAGCTATTGGTGGTTAGTAGGTCTAATAACACTAAAACCTTACCCATGACGTAACTAGAAAAATATGAGTTCTAATATGGAGGTGAAAAGCTTTACATAACAGAGTTGACCCTGCTCAGGTTTCACGTCAATGTTTTCTTTCTTTCAGTATTTTTATCCCTGGTCAGCTTATCTTAAAAAATATAATAAAACGGAATTAGATAAAACAAAAAAATAAAAGATAAAAATATAAATTAAAGTTAATAATGAAGAAAATTAAATAAAGTAATTAAATAAATAAATTAAATAGAAAAATAAAAATAAGATAAAATAAAATAAAAAAATACTAGAATGCTCAAATGAACAAAAATAGCACCAAAACAAAAACAAACCTAAAACAACTAGGTGAGAAAGCGGCGAACTGCTAATTGACCATGGGGAGAGGGAGTGGGTATTGGGAGGCGTTTCCTCAACATATTCTTCCTCCCATAGTAGAGTCTGAGCCAAAGTAGAGAGAAAGGGCGTGGGGCATCATATGTATGGAGTTCAATATCACCTAAGGGAGGATTATTGAAGAACAGGCATGTGGCAATAAGAGTGCCAATATACTCAAAGAGATCATGTTCAGGCTGAAGATGGTGTTGGAGAGTTTGATAAAGGTGCAATATTAGTACATATGATAGGGATTTTGTAAATTTTGCCACCACCACAACATTTTTAAAGATTTGTTTATCTTATGGTGCATTTCAAGATGATTGTGCTTACCTAAAGGGTTAAGGGTAGCTAAGATATTGAGGGGGAGAGATAGACTCTTTTTAATAATGCCACAAGACTTAACTGCAGCTTTGTGGATGGGAAACAGTTGAATTAAGAAGCCACTTCATCAGTAATTTAGTGGTTTCTTTATAATGGTTCAGCGTTTGTTTAAGGGGTATAAAAATGAGGGGGGACTATGCATCATAATCAGAATCTGAAAAACTGAGGTGAAGATTAGAAGGTTCAATAGTATCACCAAATTCAAAAACCTCATTAAATAAGGATAGGGGTTTTGGCTATATTGGATTGGGCATCTGCATAAGGTTGAGGTTAATCAGGCAAAAGGGAAGGTGTTATGAGAAAATGGCGGTCCAAGCCTCCTCCTTATTGGCCAAAAGATCAACTGATGGATGAGGATGGTTGGGAATATTGGAGGAAGGAATTTCAGAGTACTGGTCCAGTGACTTAATGGATTGTGGGAGGACTGGCAGTAAGGTACCCAAAGTATATCCACTGGAGTGGTTTTGGCATCAGAGTTGGCATTAGAAGATTTGTGGTGCTAAGGCATTTTTTTTGGAATGGGCCAAAGTAAAACAGATAGGACAAATTTGGCATCCATTGTTGACACACACATAGAAGAAATGGACAGGTGCAGATGCAACATGGGAAACACAGGGATATTCTTTTTGACTATATCAGAGTAAAAAGAAAAGATAGTAGCCATAGCACAGGGAGTCATGAAGCGGCCAATACCACTAGGGACACTGAAGTGGATGATGATGCTTGAGCCATGGGCTGAGATTGCTGACACTAACTCCTCATACAACACCTGGGGTAGGAGGGGATATGGGAGTTTGGCAAAACTCATTACCCTTGTGTTTTGGTGGGTAGGAAAATTACAAGTTGTGGGGATTGAAGCATTATTTAAAACTTTATTTTGGTTTCCGCTGCTGAAACAAGATTTTGTCAGAGGGGAAACCAATGTCAAAATAGCCCTTTAAAAGGGCATAAGTCAATGAAGACAGCCAGCATGAAAGCATTTGTGGGGATGGGCACAACTAGTGCTAAAAAAAGAAAGCATTTGTGGTGAGCTCAATCATTCTTTGTTGGCATACAGGATAGATCTCCCATAATTGAATCATAGCAATATTAAATGTTGAAATGAGGGAGGGTGAGAGGATGGGTAAAATCAGGTGGATGCATGTGGGGTAGAGTGCTAAGTCCCTTGGAGAAACATAACAACAGTTTGTACTTGTTGGGCCAGTCAGACTATTCCTAACGCGTTTTTCATAGTTAAAATTACTTGGAAGTGATGTACCACAGCCCCATACTGTAGCAGCAAGCGATAGAGTCAAGGACATAGTTAGCAGATGGTGTTATGGCATCTTGATAAAAAAACTAATTAAAAATTTGCTCAAAAGTGATTAAAGTATAAAGGAAAAGTTGCAATAACTAAAACTAGCAGGACCAAAAAATTAAAACAAAAGGTTTTGGCCCATCTATAGGTCTTATTAAATCATAAAAAGTGTAATTTATTTTAAATGAATAAATATAAAGACTTGAGGGGAGTTTCAATTTATTGAAAACCAATAAAAAATAGCTTGACAAACTACTTTTGAAAGGCCAAAGGGTATTAACCCTAAGTGATGAGGTGGGACTTAGTAAAATTTTAATGCCTTGAAATGGCAAATGTTATTATAATTTAATTACTTTAGGACTAAAGCTTATCAATCAAGGTTTTTATAAGCAAAAAGTTTTTATTGGCAACTATATCTTGCCATCCTCAGAATTTGTTGGCACATTTGAAGCCTGTTTTATGCCATTTTTGTCTGAATATTTGCTAGCGCATAACTTCAATTATTTTCATTTTCACCTGGTGTTACCTCAGATATCAAACTTTTTACAACAGAGGGTGTTTTTAATTAATTGTTTGTTAGAGGGAGAGAATTACCTTTGTAACGCCTGACAACTATCCCTTTAAAATATAAACAAAATTGGTTAATTAATCACATAGAACTCTACTGATTTAATGATAGTCATGTTTTTTTTTGCTTTAGGTGGGTTTTAAAGTGGAATGGGTCAAACAGAGAAAGGGTAAAGCTACCCATTTTTAATATAGGGTATTTGGTAGGCATGAATTTTAGCAAGAGGCAGAGCCCTGAAATTGGTTCCACTCTTTGTCCTAAGGGGTGCAAGGTTCTATCTAGCCTGGTAAAAGGGTCCTGTAACCTTATATTACCCTTTCTTATATGAATAGGGTCCACGCCTTCCTTTGGACCTGTG
Organism: Massospora cicadina; assembly: GCA_022478985.1. Classification (NCBI taxonomy): domain Eukaryota; kingdom Fungi; phylum Entomophthoromycota; class Entomophthoromycetes; order Entomophthorales; family Entomophthoraceae; genus Massospora; species Massospora cicadina. Next base: position 25,336 of record JAKSZP010001441.1, on the reverse strand, counting down.
CTAGGGCGTAGTTCTTATGGGGCTTGATAGCTTAATGCTGCAATGGCAGCCATATTGGGTGGAGGGGGTATAATTGCTTTGAGGTTCTTGGCGTGTAATTCCACAATTAAATTGCTGCATTTGGCACAATCCTTGGTAGAGACCCATATGTTCTCATAAGCTGGGTACCCTTTTCATGTAACATGGTACTATACTCCACTCTTGAATATTTTTATATCAAGAGCTTCACAATTTCAAGTTTTAAGTTCTCCTTTAACCAGGATTGGCTCAACATCCGCTGGTTTTTTGCATTTAAAGGGAAATGTGGGTCATTTGGAAGGAGGTGTGGTTCTTCCAGTGCATTGGTAGTTATGAGTGAAAAGCTCTGCTATTCAAGACATTTTTAATAGAGAAGGTTCAGATTGTTTAGATGCCAATTATTAAGAAGGATACTAAAGGTGAAGGTTCTTTGTGTCATTATCAATAAGTCACCTACTTGGTAGTTAAAAACCGCGTAAGGGTTCCTGTCTTTGAACCACTTGGCATCACCAGTAAATTATTAACTGGTTCTGGACTTTTTGATGTACCTTCTTAGCATACTACAAAGTCGTCCATTTTTTTGAAGCATGCTCCTTTTTTGAGGGCTAGTGGCTAAGGCGGGTTTGCATCCCAAGTTGGCGTACATAGGTGACACCCCTATTCATGATTGATGGGAGTTAGTAGTATGAAAACTGAAAAAGGGAGGCTGTCTGCCCATGTGCCCTAAGATGTAGTGGCATAGCTTTAAATGTACTGCTTTAATAACTGGTTTGTTCATTCACAACTGGCTGTTTTATTGAGGGTAAATTCTGACAATACATATGGCTTGTTAAAGAAGATAAAAATTAAACTAGTCAGATGTGAACTGATTTGATGAAGAGTCTAGCCAAAGCTGAAGGAAATTATTAAACAGAAGAATCCATTGAACAAAACTTTATTACAAAGGTCAAAAAGATATTATACATTCAAGACCCCCTCCAATGGGTACAGAGGGCTTGACTCTTTGCAGAATCAATCATAAATCTATATTAAATACTGGAATAAAGATCTTACCACCTAAGGGGCATGGTAATTTTTGGGATTTTGTACGCATTTTCAGCTTCCTAGGTTAAAGAATCTGATGCGTTTTCTAGGGGATAAGTCTCAAAGCGGATGATTTTGATATTGGATGATTTTAATATCAGTTTAGTAATGTTTGCAGTTTTTGGGATAATTCTTGGGGACATATCTATTGGTTCAATCTGCACAAATTCCTAAGATCTCAATAGGCAGAGTTGTCAACGGAATCAATTCATCTAAAAGTTAGTCATTGATTAACTATTAGATGTTCCAAATGGGATCAGTCAGGTTTCATCACCGGCCAATTGGGGATTTATTTAGCAGTTGTTAGGTGAGTGATGCCACCTGCAACTAGCGAATTGGCCAGTTGGTTTGCAACCTTCCATAATGGGTGAAGAGTCCCATTACATAACTAGGTCACTAGCCATATGTAGTTGTTCACTGTGTTTGAACAGAAATGTTAAGGACACGTTCTCTTGCTCTTTCCATTTTAGGTTTCTGGGATGTCCAACGGAGGAATCCTTAGCCCTCTGGAGAGGACCGTCGCTTGAAGAGACCTTAAAGGGAAATTTAATGGCAACGGCTGCCATTTCAAAATGAGGCCAACAGAGGAGTTAGGCGCTGATTCCCCTATAGATTCCTTAGTTTTTATAACAATAAAGCAATTATAATTCTATTCATCTTCAGTTTATTGTTGCTCAGCTTATTGTTGCTTTAATAAAAAAATATTGGCTCTTTTGTGTGATAAAGAGTAGGGATCAGATATCCTTAGAAGAGAAGCAGAAGCAGATCTCTGCAGACTCAGTGTGATGGGAACCAAGGATGAGAAACTCTGGATCTAGAGTTAAATTAAGTTAAGGGTGGTTACCCTGGCAGGGTAATTCCTACTTCCACTCCAGTGCAGGTTTTATTCAACACATGTTCAAAACCTGTACTAGCTGTAAAAATCTTGGTGTGGTATATTTGTCCCAAGGTCAACCCACCTCAATTACTTTTTAGAGTTAAAGTAAGTTCCTCCAGAAGAGGGAAGAAGCCCCTATATCTCAGTACAATTAGCATAAAGTGGAGCATTTCAAGTTAGCGTTGGACCACCTATCAACCTGGTTTATCTATATTCAGCTATGGATTTTAGTCTCCATACCATTATTAATTATATATCTATCTTTATTTCAATTAATGCAAATATTGTACATAATAAAATAACCTGTGCAGTTAATCTCTCTCAGGACTAGTATCAGCAAAAACTCAGATTTTAACAGTAACTGGAACAGAAGCTATCCTTGCAAATATTTATAAATATCCCCATTTTTAAACAATAAAGTACACTTATTGTTAATATATGCCTTGTATAGTTCTACCAAAGAGCATTCCACTAGTGAAGAAAAATGTAAGTTTGGGGGAGCTTCCCTTTGCTTAGACTGGGCAGCATTCCCGTTTCCCACAAAAAAGGGTCAGAGAAGGGCAATTGTTCCTCTTGTCTCATAGGTAATCTCACTCATATGGTAGACAAAATGATGGGTAACAGCTTTCCCATTAAAGAACCGCCCCTGTCCCTGCAATTGCCTCTTCTGAATTAGTAAAGCAAATTGAGGTAATTTGCGCCAAGATAATTGGAAGTCGCCACCCCATTAACCTAAAGGTTTGTATGAAGTCAATAGCCAAAATCCCTTAAAATCAAGGTTCAAAAGCCTCAAACCCTTGGCAACAATGCTTGATGGGCACACACATCCAATAAATAAGGAATTAAGTGTCAATTGTCAGCTAAACTCACCAATGGCTTTGGGCCATTGGGAAATGTTGCCGTTGATTTGAAACCTGCTTCAAAAACATTGGGGACAAAGCCTGACGGGTGTGTACCACTTAATATGAGTGTATCCAGTGACAAATCCTCGTTTAAACTCACCAATGGCATTGGGCCATTGGGAAATGTTGTTACTAATTCAAAACTACCCTCAAATACATTAGGGACATAGCTCAACGGGCATTTACCTTCATTGTTAATTGTTGCCACCAGCCTAGAACCCTCCCCTCAAAAATTAGGATTGTTGTTCATTACATCTTGCTTGGCCAAATAGATTCCAAAGCGATTAGGTGCAGGTGAGTTGGGTATCCCAAACCCATTTCCAATCTCTTTGGACTGCCCCTACATGGGGTGGCCTTGGGAGGTTCCCATCGCCCATCAGGTGAGATGCTGTTGCACTAACCATCAGAAATGTGGTGAAACCACAATTTGGGTATCCAAGGTCAGACCAACAGCGACTTGACCCACTGCCAACAATTTAAAGTCAGTTTAAAGTAAATTCATTTTCCACCTCAAACTCAAAGTTTTCCAGGTTAGGCAAATCCTCAAGGTCCCCAATCCCAAGTTTTATTAAGCTATTCTCCAAACCAATCATCTATTTAAAAAGTCATAAAGAACTAAAAAATTGAAGGTTGATTTTATACCTTTATTTACACAAAAAATCCCGTTTCCCAAATCCCATTTTATTATGACAAAATTTAAACCACCCTACCTGAACCAATTTTATTCAGCTCCAAAACCCGCAATCCTTGGGGACATATTTTCCTAGTTCATTGCCAGGTTAATATTCATAATTATGACCCATGGGTGCTCATTGGCAAAATCTGTTCACATTAAAAATAATCGTTGTTCAAACAGCAGTGCCTCTGGCATTTGGGCATGTCATTTGGGTGCTTCAGCATCCAGACTGGCAGGCCAGTCTAAACTTCTCTTACTGTTAAATAACATAATCAACCGTCCGTTACTGTCAACCATTTTCACCCTTCTCATCAAGATGGGCACAGCAGGGATCATCTTCTATCATATGAATTGGGTCTCAAAAGAGTTTTACTATGTTCGCACTGCCCCAGTGTATCTAACATTTACTCAGACCACCCTCCTTATTGTGACTTTCATGAAAGAAGCCTCTGAGTTGGCCTTGGTTTCGAATTCCAGCTCTGATTCAATATCTGTATTGATTCCAAAGCTGCCGTGGCCCCCACACCCGTGTTAGTATATTCTGGCACTCTGACATATGAAGCATCTGCCCCTGTCACAAACTTTGTGTTTTCCCCAACCTAGTTGCAATCCTTCCTTATCTACAGACTTGACTATATCTACCAATAAAGAGAATCCCGCCTACTTTATACTTCCAATAAAAATTAGTATTGGATCACACCTGGTGTCTTTAAAGCCTTGGTTGACACTGGAGAAGCGGGTAACTTTATGAGCTTAGAGTTGGCCCACCAGCTCGATATTGACCTGGATGTGGGTCCTAAGGTGATGGTTGCCTCGTCAGCCTCTCACTCATCCTATAAAGTTTGACGCCCCGTGCCTTTATCATCCATCAGTTTAGCCTTTGTGAGCGCTTCTGTGCTATGCCCAACCTTATGTTCCCAGTAATTTTGGGAGTGGGTTGGTGGCATCAGCAGCATGTGAGAATCTACCTGGAGACAAACATGCTGTCTTTCTCCAACAATCAGATAGAGGGCGAGTTTCCATTGTTGGATAACCCCACTAAAGCTTATGGCTGTAGTTCAATTACAACCCTTGTTTCCCACGTTGGTCTTCCGCCAAATTTTCCCGCTGAATTGATGGGATATCAGAGCATTTTTGACTCTACCAAGGCTGATCGCCTTCCCTCTCTTACGGAATTTGATTTGCATAGTTGGAAAACGGTGCAAGTAGTTTACATAAATGGTGCACTGTACCCGCATATGGCGGAGGAGGATGTGGCTATAACGCATGGTTGAGTGACATGATCAAGAATGGTTGGTTGTTTCAGGAGACATCTCCAGTTGCCTCTCCAATTATATTTGCCAAAAATGCAGATGGGTCACTCCATCCCTGTGTGGATTATGAGCACCTCACTAAGATAACAGTCCATGACTCCTACCCACATCCATTGGAGAAAGCCATAGGCAAAGCGCTTGCTAAGTCACAGGTTTTGAAAAAACCTGATCTTGTGAATGCTTTTAGTCAAATTTTGGGTGAAGGAAGATCAGGAATGGCTTACCACTATCTGGACAAACTGAGGTATATTCCAATTCTGAGTGATGCCCTTTGGGCTAAAGAATGCTCCCACAGCTTTTCAGAGAATGATTAATAGGTGCTATGAAACTTCAGATTCTTCTGTGCAGTCGCATAAATAAATGATATTCTGGTACACTCCACCAGTCCCAAACAACTGAAAAAGATTTGGAGGCAGTAGTGGCTGCCTTGCATAAGGCAGGCCTGTTTGTCAAGCCTTCAAAATGTGAGTTTTATCAAGAAGAGGTAACTTTTTGGGCAATCTTGTATTAAAAGTTGACTATGCCATCCCTCCCCACAAATTGGATCCCATCTGAGAGTGGCCTACTACAACAACGCAGAAGCAATTGAGAAGCTTCTTGGGCACCATTTTTTTCTGTAAAAGTTCTCTCCCGCCTTATCCCAGTTAGCTGCCCCACTTTATCCCTTCACAGGCAAGAAAGTACCCTTTTACTGGACACCTGAGTACCATCAGGCATTCAATTCCATTAAAGAGGTGTTATTATCGCCTCCCATCCTTAAGCATGAAGATACTTTTAAACCCTATATTGTAGCATGCGATGCATCTTCTGCCGTGATAGGGGCTGCCTTGCCTCAAGAACATGATGTCTTGGAACATCCAGTCTCTTATTTCTCCTGCAAGTTCTCCTCCACTGAGCAATCCTGGGCCATTTATACAAAAAGCTGGCAGCCGTTGTGTGGGCCTTGACCCATTGGGGTATCTCTTGCAGGGCGCTCAACATGAGTTGACTGTGCGGACAGAACACCAGTCTCTCCTCTACTTCTGCAAGCCACAGAAGTTGGCACACCGTCAGGACCATACTTACTGGGATTTGTGCAGCTTTAAATTCAAATATGAGTTTGTGAAAGGAGCATTTAATGTTCTTCCTAACTTTAAAGTCATGACCCTGAACATTGTCCTGTAGTCTCAAATGAGACGGATCTGGTCACCATCATACCTCCCACCCAAATCTTATCCATTTTCCCTCCCATGGTTTCAATAGTGGACTTAGCTCTGGACACACCCCTAATCTCCCAAGTTTTGGCTGCGCAAACAGCCTGTGCAGAAGGGTGGACCTTTTGGAGCGGTTTCCCTCCCTGCTTCAAAACATTCCTAGTATTCTCTGGCTGAGGGTCTCATCAAATTTCGGTCAAATTTTTTTGGGTTCCTCTCCTCCTTCGAGCTGAAGTGATTCAGGATCACCACAATATTCCCACAGTTGGACATATAGGGAATAAGAAGTGCCTCAACTTGATCAAGCGTACCTATAAGTAGGCGGGCTTGTCAAAAGATGTTCCAGCATGGATTGCAGATTGCATAACTTGTGCGCGGGCCAAGTCAAACCAATCTGGCAAGAATGGTCTTCTTTATCCCTTACAACAGGCAGAGGGTCCATGGACACTGGTGTCCATGGACTTCATCATTGAACTTCTCAGTTCCAATTGGTTTACAGCATTGATGGTGGTTGTCAACTGCCTACAAAATTTTCCCTTTTTATCCCTTATTCATCTGCTATCACTTCTGAGTAAACTGCTCATTCTTTTGTGCGCCATGTTTTCTCAATGTTTGGCCTCTCACAGGAGATTTCAAAAACCACAGGCTCCAGTTCATGGCACAATTCTGGAACGAGCTCTTGGTGATATTTAAGATTACGCCCTATCATTCACCACATATCACCCCCAATCTAATGGCCCAACTGAACAGGTCAATTAGATCCTTGAACAGTACCTGAGCTGCTACGCGGCTGTTGCTCAGGATACCTGGGCTGATGACTTTCCCTTCACTCAGTTTGCTAATTAAACGGAATGCACGCCTCCACTGGATTCTCCCCATATGAAGTTACCTTGTGGTACAACCCCTCATTCTCAGTTGGCCTGTGCCTTCGCCCAGAGGTACCAGATGCCGCTGATCATGCTCAACATATCCAGACAAAGCAGTCCTTAGTTCGGGAGCATCTTACTAAGGCTCCAAGAAAATACAAGTGGTTTTCAGATCAGAAGTGTCTCCCAGCTCACAAAATTAAGGTCATTTCACATGTCATGCTTAACAAACAATATTTGTGGATGAAGGTGCCCTCACGTAAGTTTGTAAGCAAATACTCTGGTACCCACTTGGTGGAGAAAGATTTGGCTAATGACATGTTCCAATTGAAATTGCCACCTCATTGGAAGCAACACCCAGTCTTACATATGTCTCAGTTGTCCCCATTCAAGGGGGCAATCCCCTCAGGTCCAGAGCCTATTGTGATCAAGGATGTGGAGGAGGCTGAAGTAGAGGCCGTCCAGGCTACTCGCAAATCTTGGTGATTGGTCCAATATCTTGCCACTTGGAAAGGCTACCAAGCCTACGAGAACAGTTGGGTCAAAGCCTGAGATTGTGCAAACTGTTTGGAGCTGGTCGAGGCTTTCTATGTCACCCACCTAGAAGCACTCCGTCCTCCCCCAAAGATCTCTACTTTAATGGTGATCAAGTTACTGAAGGCCCACAAAAATGTGGCCCTGACTCAGTTCCCCGGTGTTGGCGCCCTCCTTTGGCAAAAGGGAAGGGTAATGTAAGTATGGGCGAGCATCCCCTTTGCTTAGACAGGGCAGTATTCCCATTTCCACAAAAAAGAGTATGAGAAGGGCATCTGTTCCTCTTGTCTCATAGGGTGATCACACTCATGTGGTAGACAAACGATGGGTAACAGATTTTTAATTAAAGATTACACCCCTGTCCCTACAATTGCCTCCACTGAATTAGTACGGTGAATTAAGGTAACTTTGCACTGAGATAATTGAAAGTTGCCACCCCCATGAACCTAAAGGTTTGCATGAAATAAATGGCCATAAGACCTCAAAATCAAGGTCCAAAAGCCTCAAACCATCGGCAACAATGCTTGATGGGCATGCACATTAAGGAAATAAGGAATCAAGTCTAAATTTTCGGCTAAACTCACCAATGGCATTGGGCCACCGGGAAATGTTGCTGTTGGTTCAAAACCTGCTTCAAAAACATTAGGGACAAAGCCTGACAGGCGTGTACCTCTTAATATTAATGTGTCCAGTGATAAATCCTTGGTTTAACTCACCAATGGCATTGGGCATTGTGTTTTGTTGTTACCAATTCAAAACTCCCCCCAAAAACATTAGGGACAAAGCCTGACGGGCTTGAACCTTCATTATCAATTGTTGCCGCCAGACAGAACCTACCCCTCAAAAATTAGGATCGTTGTTCATTGCTTCTACTTTACCAAATGGATGCCAAAGTGATCAGGCGTGGGCAGGTTGAGTTCCCAAACCTATTTCTGACATCTTGGGACTTCCCCTACGTGGAGTGGCCTTGGGAGGTTCCCATCACCCATCAGGCAAGATGCCATCATAGTAACCGTAGAAATCTGGTGAAAGTGCAATCTGGGCATCCAAGGTCAAAATGACAGCGACTCAGCCTGCCACCAGCAAATTTGAAGTCAATTTAGAGTAAATTCGTTTTCCCCACCTCACTGAAAGTTTTCTGGGTTAGGCAAATCCTCGAGGGCCAGAATCCCTAGCATTACTAAGCTAATCCACAAATCAATTGTCTATGTAAATAGTCATACATTGAGAAATTGATGGTTGCGTTTCTACCTTTATTTACAATAAAAAGCCCATTTCTCAAATCCAATTTTTATTATGACCAAATTTTTACCACCCTACCTAACCCAAATTTGTCTAGCTCCAAAACCCGTGGGCCCTGAGGGCCATGTTTGCCTGGTTTGTCTCCTGGTTAATATTCACTATTATGACCCATGGGCGCTCATTGACGAAATCTGTTACAATAAAATAACCGCCTTTCTAGCAGCAGTGCCTCTGGGATTCAGGCTTGTCATTTGGGTGCTTCAGCATTCAGACTGGCAGGCCAGTCTAAACTTCTCTTGCTGTTATCATGACAAAACATCCCACTAGGGAACCTGGTGATAACATAATAACTAAAAATTGTATAACATTTTAAGGAATTGATCAACAAATCCCAGAAATTATTATACTGTACTTTTTTTCAGGTACCTTCCCAAGGCTACCAAGTGAAGATGTACCTTCTCTATGATGAATAATCTCAGCAGTGACAACATTCCCCAAATGGAGGAAAATATGATTTTACCAGATCGGTCTACTCCAAAAACCAGGTTTTCATGTACCTAGTGCAAGAATATTAGAATTTAGAGAGTTGATAACTTTTACCCTCCAGCCCCAGAAAAAATTATTTACAATTTTCTAACCAGACAAAGTGGCTGAGATTCTGAAGACTTAAATTTATAAAACCTTACACCCTGAAGGTCAAATTAGCTGAAGTTGTTCCTCCAGGATCACTCAAACCTGATGCCTTTATCTTTGGCTGAACTCTCCCAGGAACTGGAGTAAGAGTTGCCCAAACTTAGATCTTTCCTCCAACTGTTTATTCATACTGCTATCCACAATCAGATACAACTTTTGAGCTTTCATCATGTGGCGATACAAAGAGAATCTAATCTTACCCAACATCTCCATTCCTGACTCATTGAATCATATTATACTGCTTTCACTTTTAGTCAGTATAATTAAGACACCATTATAGATAACTGAAGAGTAATCAATGAATTTCAAAATTTTAAATTGTTTAATCACAATGGAATAAGTAAATAAATATGCAATGAAGTCACCCAGAAAGTTTTAAACGCTTCAGCAACAATACACCAACCATATTTAACAAATTATATATTTTTAGTAGTCCAGTTGAATAAACAACAGGAAACCTAAAACTATTGAGTTAAATAATAGGTCACTTGAATTTTTTAGCTGAATGAAATAGCAATTTACATCCAACCAGTGAAGTGTATATCCAAGAAAGGATTCCTGGACCTGAAGTCTCTGAAGGATTCCAAGGTCCAGAAGAGTCCCAGGACCATTTAGTATTCCCTACACGTTGAGACATCTTAAGATGATGATCATGAAACTTAAAATCGATATTTGGAATTAAACTAAGACAGGTAGCCCGCAGAAATTGGATGGACATTAAAGGAGCTTATCTTGACACTAATTTAACTCTAACATTACTTTGAGACAAAATCACCAATTTACAGAATATGTGTTTGAACATGACTACAGCCAGAAAACCCATTAACAACCATTTATATAAAGATTAACCAATCAATTTCATACTTCAGAACCTGGAACATAACCATAAAAGAATTCTCCGGAAAATAAATACCCAGGCTGCTGAAAATCTATATCTCCTCCAGGCTGGTGGTACTAAGGCGTCCACTAACCATGTGAATAATTAGGAGAGAATCTTTAAAAGAATCTCAATTTTCTTTTTCATCATCTTGATCAAACTTGCCTGCAAACTTATTTTCTTGAAATGGAGTCTTTTGTTTCTAAAAACCCCTACTCCAGCTATCCACACCCATTACAGACCTGTCATTTCTTTTAAACCCTCTTATAAGGAGAAAGACGTTCCTGGTATCAAAAATTACAAACTATCCTCTTTGTGTACAAAGAAGCTATGGAACTAGACACTAAGAGACAGAAGGCCCATCATATACAGACCTACCTTAATAGCAGTGCCCAAGAAATTATGATGCCTTACTTTAAGAAGTGCACCACGAGGTAAAAAGTACCGCGGCACTCATTAAGGAATTTTGCAGCAACCTGACCCTATTAACTAAAAACAGGCCTTTATTCGCATCCATCCTACAAGGGGATAATTTTATCCAAACTTTTACTGATTCTATTATATAGCTTATCCCTAGCCTCCTGCGCCAAGGGTACCTTAGATGATGCAATAACTGCCGTGGTATTCACTTTCTCCTTTGACTGACACCCTATACTGCACTTCTAAGGAGTCAAGAAGCTTTTCATAGTGATCCTCAACAAATAGAAAGTCATCATGTAGCTTCCTGAGCCAGAGATGCGTCATCCTTCATTTCATAAAGGTTTTCAACCTCATATACATGATGTATGCCAGAACTCAAAACCTTAACCACAATTTGACCCTTGCACTTATTGTGTTTTCTTTAATAATAGGAGAGCCAATGTTGAAAGAAGAAGTCAAAAAGGCAGGAAAAGAGGCGTTAGCCTAAAACGCGAGGCTCCCTAAGATAAAAAACCATGCCTTACCATCATATAACGAAGTAATCAAATCTTGAGTGTTTAAAAGTGTCCACTACTGATAGGATTGACATCTATGACTCTTTAGTTGGAAATAGAGTTTGTGTTCCTCTTATTATGCTACTTTGGGAAAATCCCTGTCACCTCAATAAGCCTTTTATATCAAACTCCATCTAATCAACTCCATAATTTTGGCTCAATAACTCTTGTTTAGAGGTGATGGTACATAAGGTGAAAGTCATTAATATCATTGGTACCAGCACCCAGTCAATGTTATTTCCTCTCACCTGATAAAAAACCAAGATTGAACCTGATTGTAATCATACCTTAGAATATGAAACCTCTGATTTACCTGCACAAGATCTCTTAGATCTTATTTCCTTTCCTTTTAGGTTTAAAACCCTAATAGTATCCGCTTCAGCAATTGTACTGGATAATGATAGCTATTACCTCCTTATAGGCATTCAATTCTTGGTTAACTTTAATACCAGTTTAGTCATAAGGACCTTTACTTTTCTCATCTTAGGTTATTTCATCTCAATTAAAATTAAAAAACTAATAAAGAAAAAGGGAAGAGAATCTCTCATAGTTGTATATTGGAGCATCCAAAATTTATTGATTAACTTGAATATTGAATTGTCGTATTAAAGCTAAAATGCACCTCACTTACAGTCAATGCAAAAAAGGGAATGTCCATTTATTTTATCAACAAGGTTGTCATCCCACCTAGATAGCAACTATTAGTGGAATAAGGATAAAGGTTACTATCCCCTAATATTGGTTGCTGGAGGTTTTCAAGCATCTAAAAACATTGATATGAAAGTTGTTGACTTGTACAAAGATCAAAGACCCAGCGATTTAAGGACCTATAACTGTTCTGCAAGAGATTTTACTGACCAGCCTAAAACCGTGACTTGAAACCACCCTATATCTTATGTTTGGACTTTACCAGTTGATAAAATTGGCTCCATCACAGGCTGTGGAACCTTAACTGACCTGAAACTAGATGAATCTCATATCATAGCGCGAGTGGAGGTGAATTTCAGTGATACTCTTGCTACTAAGCAACATCAAATCGCTGATGCTCTAACAGATGAATGCACCAACATATTTTCAAGAGGCCCTGATGACTTGGGAATAATGAAAGGGGTGCAACAAAAAGTACAAACTGGTGATGCTAAGCCTGTCCAAGCCAGGATGATCTAAAAGTCTAAGGTCAAAGAAAAGCAAGCAATTAAGAAATTGGAGAAGCTATTGGAAGCTGGTCTTTTGAAGCCTTCTCAGAGTCTATGGGCCTTGCCGCTATTATTATACTGTAAGAAGGATGGAGGCCATTGGTAATGTATTAAAGATGATTAGATACAATAACTAGGAAAACAGCTAATTGCTACCTCAAATTGATGACTCCTTGTGAACCCTAGCAAGATATTAATTCTCCGCTATGGGCCTTGTCAGCAGATAAAGGCAAATTGAACTATCTCCTGCGGAAAAAAAGGTGTGTGCTAATCTCAAGTGAAGATCTATTTGGGCCAACTCATATGCACCTGGGGTTATTCAATGCCCCTTATTGATAATTTGAGCTTGAATATAAGTGAGCAATAAATTCCTCTTCCCATTAAGTATTCCTAAAACAGATACAAAAAACTAAAATGCTTTCTCATTATTTACTATAATCTTCCTTTGAGACCTCAAACTTTACAAAAATTTCATGCTCCAACTCTTGACTTTAGTGAGTCAATTCCAAACTGAGTACCATCATACTCATTATACCCATCATATTCACTATTGATCAATCTTTGATTGGGAGATACTTTTTCTGAGGCTAAAAGTTGAGTATGATTATTTCCTTGATTATCTAATTTAAGATAATTTTTACCCTAATCATTGTTTACCTTTAAATCTCTTTATAGAAGTAATCTAGACTATACCAGGGTTTTAGGAAGCAGATTTTATCAAGCGAGCAGAGTTCATAGATCTTGAGGTTTAAGTAAGTTCCAAGAAGGAGATATTACCTTTGCAGTATTGTGCGTAACAGCAGACTACATTGTGGTGCTCACTACAGGGTGCACACGTTCAGTATATCATTCACAATGACTAAATGGAGTCTAACTCAGGAGGAGGTAACTGGAACAATAAAGCCATTGTGTTTCAAATTAGCCATCCCAGTCCTTATCTGGAGGCCCAAGCTGAGATAGGTTATAAAATCGCCCTCAATTTAAAGAATTTGATTCTCACACATTCTCCCAAAGCAAATTCAGCATATTGGTCGCTTATTGTTATGAAGATCACAACCATTACCCAAAAAGCAGCTGACATCCTTCCCTCCTTATTTAACACTGGCACAACCAAGAACTGTTACAGCAAGAATACAAGCGACTCTGTGGCATAAACTACATATAAGTAATATTCTTTTTTAAGTAGCATTAAAAATTTGAGAAAATGCAAAAAGGGGTATTTGCAACCCACAGTATGAAACTTCAAGATTATTATAGTTTGCCATCTGATGAAACTCTGATATGACTGGACAATAAGCCCTAAATAGCTATGGATGATTGGCTAGAATCAGCTGATCATGATCACTAGTGTACAAATATTTGAGCGCCTTGGGATAAGGCGATATTGGGTTTGGAAGGATAAATATTGGATCACCTTTAAATAAGGTGTTAAGGCAATGTTGACATTGGACAAATATTGAGTATTTCACATCAAACTAAGGCAATAGAGAATAAAAGAATAGCATACTCTGCCAGAGCCAATGAGGATACAGCGGAACCAAATAGTATAAGCCAAAGGAGTGGTATTGACCATAGTCATTGATATATAAAATGAAATAAGACAATTGAAGAGGGGAGGATTGTTAGTATAGAAGAAAGAGCGGAGCAGAGAGGATCTTCTGTAATTATCAAGTTAGGTTAAAGAAGTGTCATCGTAGCAATTTCTCCATATTTATTATATTTATTAAAGTGTGTTCTGAGGACCAACTATCTTTATATCATATGTTCAATTGTTCAGTGGGCTCAACCCTGCGTAAAGTCTTCTGGCGTATAGCAAGTATATCGCCCAAAATTATAACTGTGGTGCTTACTACAGGGGGACCATTGAACGACCACAAATAAAATTAAAAAAATTCCTCAATCACTGGCCATGGCTTATCAGTCCTGCTCTGAAGGGAATTGTCATGAACTGCTGCACTTGCAGAAGCCGCGGAAATCAAACTTGTTGTGGAAGCAGTAGTCAAAAGACAAGAGGAGCTCCTTCAGGAGCATGACAACGTAAAGAAGCAACTTGAAAGTGCGGTTACTCAGATTCAGATACTTGGAAAACAGAAAAGGCAACTCGCCAATCGCCTGGATGATGCTAATGAGCAATTACACTGCATAGAGCGGAAGGTAACACCTACATTTTACCCACCTCATCCCCATTGGGAAGTGGGAGAATAAGGGGTCGCTCAGGAATGATTACTTTATGACAAATCTGAGACTGGATACCCAGATGAAGTGCTTTTTGCAAAAGCAGGAAGCATGAGTTGCTTGACACATGATGGCAGCTTTGGGGATGATTATGTTCCAACCCAACGATACCCCCCATGTGATGGCAGTCCTGCCCACTGAAGAGCCCTACGCTACCCCTAGAGCCGCTGACCCTTCTGAGCCAGCTCCTCGATGAGATCTCAGCTATGAGTTTTGATCAAATCATCAATACACTCCTAAGGCTCACAATTATGACTGGGAGGAGAAGGTCTGCATTGACAAGTTACCTCCGTTTGACTGAAATGGAAACATCCATGAATTCTTCAAACATTTTGAATTTGCGGTGGAAGGAGCATTCACTCAGCGGAAGACTAAATTGCTGATATCCGCCTTGGATGTTGGGAGTGCCAACTAATTCACCTGCAATCTTCCTAACAGTTCAATTACATACCAATAGGTGAATGATACTGTGCTGCAGTTGTTTGGAGGTACAGTAAAGGTGTTGAGCAGAAGGCTGAGTTATTAACTATTAGTTTTAACATAATGAGACCCTTACTACGTTTGATGACTAATTTATGGTGGAAGCCCACGTGTTAATTGTGGTGGGGACTTTAGCTAAATTGATGTGTGCATTGCAGTGACCTATGCAGTGAAGCCATACCATGAGCTTTACAATGTCATGACTGATTTTGGAGGACAACGTACCCCTGCTCAAGGTTGTTCAGTTTTTGCGCTGACTATCCGCTACCTTTCCTCCACCCAATACAAAGCGGAAACATACTGCCATAGTCACTGGAACTTTTTACTTGGGGAAATTCTCCCATACTGTTCAGATTCTGCCTAGTAACCTCTGGCCTTATTATTATGTGCCTCGCCCTCGGCCAAGCTATCCCAACAGATCAACTTTCACTCTGGACCCGATTATGATAATTGTCAACAGCCCAACTACCAACCTAGTCCTAATTACAGACTGTCAGCAGTCAACCTATTGACCTAGCCCTGGTTACGCCAATTTCCCACAATTAAATTATTGGATTTGGCCACCTTTAAAAATAAGGATGCAGATCCTAAGGGTGAATTGTTTTAATTGTGGTATCCCTGGTCTCCTTGCCCAGAATCGCACTAACCATCAAGTCCACTATGTGCAACAGGATCAATACTACCATGGAAAAGAGAGAGTGGAGTAGAGACAGGTCTAAATTCTCCGCTATTCAAACCCCAAAAGTCTTACCTGAACCTATAGTAGTTTATTCAGCAGAAGTCCCTCAGTATGATGACGGGTTTTTATACCAGCAGACAGTCAGAGGGGTAAACGTACTGACACAAGTGCAAGCCAAGGCCATGGCAGAAGGATTTCAGGAGCAACTGAAGCTGTATGCCAGTCAAATTTTTAACTAAGCTTCCTCAGATGAGCTGGACTCAGCCTCAGATTCACCTTCCCTGAAAGATGTAAACGTTGCCCTCCTGATAGAAGTTATCACCAAAGAATACCCCAAAGTTGGTGAGGGGATCATGAGCTTACTTGGGAAAAGAGATCCCTTAAATGTCCACATATTAAACAGTCAAAATTCTTCTTGTTCTGAGTGTACATACTGTGACATTTTTGTAGCAAAAAATCAAGTTCACGCTATAATATATACAAGCGCCCCAGTCAACATAGTTTTCACCAAGTTAGTGGTGAAGTTGACATTAAAACCTAATGTAGAACACAAAATGGTATATGGGACCACTAAAGTGGAAATTGTGGTCTCCGATGGAGTAACAGCGTGCTATTCTTGCAGTTTGGTTGATTGTCGTTGTAGCTCTGGCATTAGTGTTACCAAAAAGTAATTACATCCTGTTAATTAGAACTGCTTTCATGAAAAACTTTGGGGCTTTCAATGATAAGATGGCGGAGACCTTCAAAATTTTGGGGCAGCGGATACCAGTTTACTTTATCTCTAGAAGAGTGACAAAGGATCCAGTGCACATGGGACATATCAACCTGTCATACAGTGATAAGGTGATTCCAGTTTGTACCATTGACTAAAGAGAAAGACCCAAGTTCTTCCCCAGCAGATATGAATATCAAGAGCTGCCGATCAGAGCTTCTGGACCTATATTCATCCCCTCCAGACACCAAGTAAGTAAACACTGAGTTAGAGTTAAAAGCGCCTGCTGGGCTCTATGGGGAGGTCATTGGACCTTATCAGCAATCGTAGCTTGAGCCTCATGTGGCTCAAGACAAAATACTTCTGGTACATGAGGAGATCAAAGTTTTGCTAGATTATCTACAAAATGAACCAATGCAAATCCGTTGGCATCAAATAGTGTATATTTGCACTTGACCCCAGTTGAGGAGGTCTTTTTTGTGCATGAGTTTTGGTCACTGGATGAATTTGGTCTACCCAATGAGCTGCACCCAGCATACTGGTGGTATTGCCGCTTGAGAATTTATTGGGGGTATTAAAAAGATCATAAGGATCAGGAAATAGCTTTATTTCAAAAATATAAAGAGATTCTTTGCTGTCAATGACCACAATTTAGGGTGTGCAAGGGGTGTGGTCCATTGATTGGACACTGAGAATTATCCCCCATCATGTCTCAGCTGATCCGCCAATCTAAGACAGATGAGGAAATAGTGACTGAGGAGATTGAAAAACTGCTGGAGCAAGGTATGCTCAAACCATCAGAATAGTCTGTGGCTTTACCTGTTCTAATTTTCAAAAAGAAGGGCGGTACCAACTGGGTATTGATAGACTATCAGAAGCTCAACTGTATTACCAAAAAGGACTCATAACCCTTGAAACAGATTGACAATGCCCTGGATCAGTTGAGGGGAGCCTGCTATTTCTTGGCGAATGATTTGATATTGGGCTATTGGAAAATTGAGTTGCCCAGGGGGTGGACAGAGAAATGCGCCATTATCACGTCCAAAGAACTTTTCCAACCAACACATAAGCCTCAAGGGCTGTGTAATTCCCCAGATACATTCCAACAAGCGATGGACACTATCCTAGGAAACTCGAAGCTGTCATGCATTCTCATGTACCTTGACAATATCAATGTCTTCTCTCAAACGCTTTCAGAGCATCTTACCAATTGGAGGAGGTATTCCACCGGCTTGCTGTGGCCAACATCAAGATCAAACCCCATAAATTCCACTTCTTTAAAGACTAGCTGGAGTACCTAGGGTTTGTAGTGGATGCAACAGGGGTTTAAACCTCAACTATCAAGATGGACGCTATTCATAAAATGATTTTGATGACAAGTAAAGGGACATACAAGTATCCTTGGGATGGTGGGCTACTACCAACGCCTCATCCTTAACTTCACTTGTATTGGGGGACCGTTATTTGAGCTGCTAAAGAAGGATGCTGTGTTCAAATGGACTGAACGCCAACGTGCTCCTTTGAGACCCTTTGGATGGCGTTGGTTAGTGCACCGGTGCTACTCTATCCAAATTTTGATAAAGAATTCATTGTTCAGATAGATGCATCCCTTTACGCCATTGGGGTGGCACTATCCCAAAAAGACAATGAGAGGGAAGAGCACCCCGTTGCATACTGCAGTAAGAGCCTTAACTGCCATGAGCGTAATTGTATCATGACTGAGTGGGAGTGCTTAGTGGTGATCTACACGTATAAGCAATTTTGGGTGTACTTGCATGGAGTGAAGTTCAAAGTCATTATGGATCATGCTTCGTTATGCTGATTACAGAATTTTAAGGAGCCTGAAGGGCGTCTAGCCCAATGGGCCCTCAAATTGCAGGCTTATGGCTTTGAGATCTTCTACCAACATGAAGAAAAACACCAAAATGAAGATTACTTATCAAGATTATTAAAATTGCAATTACAGCTGATTTGAATGACATAATGTATGATAAAATACTCAGCGGGAAATACGACAATGAACCGCCTCAAGTCATCAAGCTATTATATGGAATAAGGGCCAATATGTTCTAGAAGAATGGCGAACTGTACAAACAGATTGGAGACTCTTATGGTGAACTTCCCGGGACCCTTGGCACGCTTAGAACTATTTTGAGCACACATAAGGCAGTCAGACATGGTGGTCTGCACAAGACATTGGAATTGTTGCGCCCTCGTATTACTGGGAAAGCATGAACTTTAACATATTTGAAACCATTTCCTGCTGCCACCAATGCCAAGTGGAAAGCTGTTCCACCAGAAGACTTCATATTTGTTAGTGAAACCACATTTTTCTTGGCATACAGTTTCCCTTGATGTCATAGGCCCTCTGCCAATGGGAGCTAACTGGTCCAAAAACATTCTGGTGGCAATAAACTACTTTACCAGGTAGGTAGAAGCATGGGCGTACAAGGATTTAGGGGCGTCACAGTGGCCAAGTTCATAATGTAATGTATTATCCAGCGACATGGCTGCCCTCAGTTCATTCTTACCAATAAAGGAACCAACTTCACCTCCCATATCTTTCCCAAGTAATCGAGCTGATGGCCTTCCACAGGGTTTTGAAAACCTTATATTGCCCTGAGTCTGATGAATGTTCGAGTGAGTTAATGGGACTTTAGTGTACATACTCCATAAACTGGTAGCAGATTGACCTTCAAGTTGGAGTTCCCTCTTTTCCACCGCCATCTTTAATACAATATCAGCTATCATTATGTCATGAGGAGAGTCCTTTTCATTTACTATATGGATGACACCCAGCTCTTCTGGCACTGATCTATGCCTACATGGAAGATACTGGCGAATTGGATCCCCAACATTACTTGAAAACCCTAGCAAACACGTTAATTAAGTTGAAAACTGAAGCGTACTTGCTCAGCTTAGCCAAGAAGATAAAGCATCTGACTGCTGATCAGGTACGGCATAGCAGGCTAGCTCAGTTCAAAGATGGGGATATGGTTCTATTCCACAACCAACTTGGGTTTGGTCAGAAGCACAAATTGGCCAGCATATGGATTTGTACATTCAAAATCATCGAGAAAACAGGTTTCAACACCTATCTATCAAGGACCCAACAAGTGGTAAAATTATTGACCAAGTGCACGCAAAGTTCCTTCAGGAATATAAACAATAGGAGACTTATTGTACAGTCAAGGGAGGGGGTAATGTCAAGATTCTGATATGACTGGACAATAAGCCCTTATTAGCTATGGCGGATTGGCTAGAATCCGCCGACCATGAACACTAGTATTTGAATATTCAAGCGCCTTGGGATAAGGCAATATTAGGTCTTGAAGGAAAAATTATTGGATTACCTCCAAATAAGGAAATAAGGTGATGTTGACATTTGACAGATATTGAATAGATCGCCTTAAACTAAGGCAATAGGGAATTTAAGAATAGAATACTCTTCTGGAGCCAATGAGAATATGATGGAAACGAATAGTCAAAGCCAATGGAATGGTATTAACCAAAGTAACTGATGTATAAGCAAGATGAGATAATCGAAGAGGAGAGGATTGTTAGTAGAGAAGAGAGAGAGGAGCAGAGAGGATCTGCTTAATTATTATGCTAAAATAAAGAAGTGTCGTCAGGCAATTCCTACATATTTATTATATATAGAAAAGTATATTACTATGACTGATAATCTCCATATTGTCTTATTGTTCAGTGGGCTCAACCCTATGCTTACCTTCTGGTGTAAGGCATGAATATCACCCAAAATTATAACAGCACCATGCCTTGATTATAGAAGTATATCAATGAAGCTAAACGTTGCTATATGTGCTTCTTGCAAAACCAGCTAGATAATAGCTTCTATGGTGTAGGAAGGGCATTGACACAAAGTACAAGATCAACCACTAAATCTCATAGTGACTGAATGGGCTTATTGGACTTCTCTACTTATAATTGAAATCAGCTGCCAAGCCATTAATGAGAGAGGTGTAATGCTGCAAGGGTGCACAAAAATGAATCAATTCTAAACAAAGGCTAGGAACACTATAAATGCTTCTCATATGGATGTTCAGAAATCTAAATTAAAAGGAAAGCTTAGTCAGTACATACAACAGAAGATGAAAGTTGCAGCCCAACACATTGGTAGTATCACCGAAGCTACTGATGCCTCAAGGAGGAGCTGAGTCAATGTTGGAGCCAACAATCCACCATTTGACAAGAAAATAAAGCCTTGAGGGAACCTGTGTTACCCTACTTAATAAGTTAGGTGATGCTTTACAGGCGTATAATGACCTATATTGAACAATGTAGAGTTACGCAATGCCAACAAAATCATTTTTTATAGAACTTCAAACCTAAATTATGGATTACAAGCTGAGATTATTAAAGCAGTTCAGTGAATAGATAGAATAATATCAGGAAGAACAGTGGATTAGGGAATGGCATATTAATGCCAATTTGAACAATGGGCATTTTTGGTGTGACACCCAAAATGCATGTCCAAGAAAGATCCATAATAATTGGAGGACCATCTGAAGTAGAGCCCATTCTCGATGAACCCACTCAGCACCAATTTTCTATATCAACTTAACAATTGCCCTACCTCATTACTCAGGGCCTATATCTCAAACCTGAAATCGTTATGGTGAGGTCAGCAATCTGGGACCACAAGTTGCATCTTCCTAAAGCTGCTTTTAGTAAGTCTGCTTTTAGAGTACCCTTACAGCCTTCAAGTGATTCTAACTATCAATTTAAATATTTAATTGACATGAGATTGTTTAGTACTTTCTAAAGATGTTCAAATTGACTATGCATGGGTTGACATTATATCTTTAAGGCTAGTACTATGATAAACTGCTTAGATAAACAAAGTTGTGACCTGATTTATGCCTTATCTGCCTGAAGATAACTTAAAATTTTTAGATTTTAAATTACCATTATGAGAGAATTCAGTAGTTTGTAAGAATGGACACCTGCAAGGCTGAGTTCATGGCTATATAATTTTGGAAGAACGAGACAATCTCAGAGCTTTCCAACTAATTTTATCATGAGGCTCAAGTGTTACTCAGACAAAAGTGATTATCAATTTTATTGTGAAGAATGTCCTATTTAATGCTACCAAGGATTACCTGAGTTGCATTGATTGCTGCTACAAGCGCTGATCAAGGATTTGGGAATCCCCTCTATGGTTAAATATTCAAATCAAATTTGAGTTCACCTTTGTGCCGCTCAATATTTAAACTCAAGAACTTAAACTAATCCATGCTTAAGTAACACAAAAATACAACAGGAAGCATTTTTTTTCTGATGTGGGACCCTTGGACTTTGACAAGGAGCTTAAAGCGTGACTTTTTGTATTGACATCAAAAGGCAACTACATAGCAACCTGTCCATAAAAACGTCCTAGCATCAATTGTGTCCCCCACAGATTAAGATGATCAGGGAAAAGTCATCCAGCATTAGAGAAGGATTTTCTAATGCTGGGCAACCAACTATTTAAATTTAAAGACAAAAAGAAGAGTATAACCAAAGATCATTACCACCTTCAAGTGATGGCTCCCTAATCAAGTTTTAGCCAGAATTTGGAGTCAACCTGCTGCTCTAGAAAACAAAGGCTAAAATAATCGCTAAACTATATACCACACTACTCACGAAGCAATCTCATTTTGGGGAAGTTGAGGAACCCAATGAGCTGCCCCCACTGAAAGGAGTCAAGGTGGCATTGCTCTAGAGTCTTTAAACACTTAATTTGCCAGGCGTTGGTGAAAAAAATAAAGTTCATGATTGAATAAGTTGATGCTCCTACCATATTTTCATAAAACTCAAATTTAAATTACTTCTATGATTGCATTTATCTTATATGCTTGTTATAAGACTTAAATCCAGTAATAGTTGATGGCGGTGCTCCAGTATATTAAACTCAAGTCTATCTGTTAAGAGAATAAAAATTGCCCCATATGTGGCCCATCAACAACAGTATGGAACAGCCGATACTGAAAGCACTAATAATAAAGGAGCTTATAGTTCTTTACCAATGAGATTCATCTCCCAAAAAATCAGTGCTCCAGTTATTGCATTTCCTAGTCACAATTATTAGTTTATATCGGTACTAGCTTCCTTAAGCTCTATGAAGCTATCCTTAATTATGAATACTGTGTTTTTAATATCATTGACAATCTACTGCCTCAACACTACTCATGGGAGAATATGTTCCCTTTACAAAATGCTTAATTTTATTGATGAGCTTTAAACAATGGGGTGCTTCCCATCCATTATCAGCAAGTTGGAAATCATACTTAGTTCATAATCTTATATCTCTGAAAACAGTGTATTCCATCACAAGAGGATGTAAATTGCAAGTTAGATCAGGGAGAACAGTGGGCTGTTAGCACTAGATTGCCCCTAGAACTACCATAAGTATTACTGGAAGAAATAAGCTCTTTTATAGGAAAAATCATGAATCAAACCTATGCCGCTCCACAATTTATCATTCCTGGGCATAGAAGTTTGAGTTCTTCTGGCCAATTTAACCGCTCAGAAAGTTACAGTGAAGTAAAATCAAAAATAGCTACATCCACAATGCACCTCATAAAGATGTTCATCTTTTTAAAGTTTTTGGGAGTTAATGAAGTTTGGTTTTGTAATGCAGCACCAATTGTTAATTTTGACTATTTCTTGAGAACGTTTAGAAGGGTCATGGAAGAATAAAAAGATTCAAGCTTTGGCGCTGCTACAAAAGTATAATTAAATATCTGCCATTAGCTCCTACAATCTGGGGTGTTCTAAAGGGATTTAACTCTATATCAACACTGGCAATGACAGGCCTATATGTTCCAGGGCTAAATGCCAAAGCATATCTAACGATGAAATTATGTATAAAGAGCTTGACCAGCTGCTTCAGTAAGGCATGATAATCCACTCCTGAAGTCTTTGGGCTAACCCATAATTATCATCAAGAAACAGATAGTTCTAACCAGGTTGTGATTGATTTTTATTGGTTAACAAAATCTACAAAAAGATTTTTACCATTTTCCATGAATAGACAATAATCTTGACTAATTAGGGTGTGCCATATTTTACTGCGCTAGATTTTTTTAGTGGTTATTGGCATATGATCTACCTAAGGAAGAACAAGAGAAGTGCGCAATCATTTCTTACCAATGGCTATACCAGCCGATCCAAATGTCCTAGGATCTTTGTAATGCACCCACCACTCTTCAGCGAGCTGTGGGACTCTATCCTAAGTGATCTAAAGTTAAGTTGGTTTTTTGTATACCCAATAATATTAACGTGTTTTTGCGTAATTTCTCCCAAGATATATCCCACCTATAGGAATTATTCTGACAGATAACTTAAGCTTTATTGAAAATCAAACCAAGAAAATGTAAATTCCTTAAGACTAAATTTGAGTCCCTAGCCCACATTATTAAGATGCAAGGGATATGACTGCAACCACAAAAGCTTGATGCAGATAACCGCATGGTAAGTCCTGAAAATAAATGAGATATGCAGGTATATTCTAAGGATTTAGGATACTATCATTGATTCATTCAAGAGTTTGCTCAGTTAGTTGAACCATTGTTTCATTTGTTAAGAAATAATGTGACCATTTAATTGTATATGAAGCGAGGAGATGCCTTTAACAAGTTACATGCAACCTTAACTCAGGTGCACATCCTTTGTTACCAAGTTTTTATCTAACCGCTTATTGGTCAGCTGATGCCTCATTGACAGCCATTGGAGCAATACTATCCCAGCGTGATGATAATAGGGGGTAACCTCCAGTCATTTTAAGTACCCTTGAACTCACAAAACCTGAAAGGAACAATATGGTAGTGGAACGCTAATGTTAGGCCATACTTTTTGTATGCAAATAATTATTCATATACCTGCATGGAACCAGGTTTCAGGTTTTCAACAATCTTTCTCCGTTAAAATAACTTTAAACCTTAAAGATCCAAAGGGAGTTTTTAATATGGGCTCTTAAACTTCATTACTGCAATTATGAAGTCCTAAATTGCTCAGAGTCATCCCATCAGAATGCTGACGGTTTCTCCAGACTGCTTATCAGTTTAGCATTGTCTTCATTTGATGAAAAGCTATTTGAGAAGATGAAGGCTCGCCAATATGAAGATGAGAAGCCTACCATTCAAAGATCTCTATATTGATTGCTTCAGTTTACTGAGCTTCAAAAAGCAATCTTCATAAAATTGTAAGGGATGGCCAAAGGAAATTGTATCTAACTCCCATCCAGACGACTCTTAATAATTATGCAAGCCCCAGCTTTTTCTTTCCCATTATTATCACTTTTAGTAACATGATTCTATGCAATTTCTCCGAGATTGACAATCAACCTGGAATATGAGCAAATTTGTCCGCAACAATACAAGTTGGGCAAAAGTGGCCAGCATGAAAGGCCCAAAGCCCTCCCAACCCACCAGGGAAAAATGCCCTGGCGGAATGTTGACACACCCTCCCACCAAAAAGGGTGAGTACAGCGCCGCACCCAGAGTTTTGCAATTCCTGCAAAAAATGGGCGCATATACCAAAAATGAACACTCCCAACCCTTGTCCTCCCTTGAGCACGGCCTTAGAATTATGGTCAGTGATACTTCCCTTGAATCATGGGAAAAAATGGGGGAGGCCTTCTCCACAACTTTCCTGAACACTGTCTCAGTAAATTACAAAAATCTACACAGAGGATGGGTGGACGTCAGGTTCATGTCCGCGGAAGAAGTGGCAGATGCAGCAAAAATTAAATTCTCCATAAAAATCAACAATGAAGACTGCAC